>JADLZN010000154.1:0-75700 GCA_018155175.1 Sinocyclocheilus anophthalmus
GCACTCATTCATCATGTCAGCTTGTGTCTGATTCAAAAAGAGAGCGACCTTTCCTGGTCACTTGCCAGAGATGAATAGCTTTTAGTGTGCACACGCGCAAGTGATCATGCACACACACACACGCAAAGTAATGATCCTCTCCACCTGGATACCATTCCTCAGATGTGTGATGGAGTGAAAAATGCAAAAAAACAAAAACACAACTATTTGGGCCTCCGCTGTTGTCTTTACAGAGAAGAAAACAGAGGGCTTTTACAGGCGGCTAACCTCAGCCAGGGTGGTCTAATGCTCACATATGCCGAATCGGACTTTGTGTGTGTGTGTCAAACTGGAGTAACAAACAAGATAAATCATCATTAGCTGCTACATGCTCAGTAGAACTTAATCACTGGAGTGTAAGTCAAACAGCAAAGGGAGAAAGAGAAAGCGACGGACGAGGACTGAAGAGAGAATAGAGGAAAACAATCACATTAAAGCCATTACAACTGTGAACCTTAAGCATCGGCGCACGCGCTGCAATGCACACACACCTTCAGTGGTTTTTGACTGTGTGGGTCTGTCTCTTCGCCTTCCACAGTTGTGGTTTTACGCTTGGCAGCGGTCAGGTGGTACCTCTGGATGAGCAGTGCCTCTTTGAACTCCTCTTGGGTTTTACTCTCTAGCAGCTTCTGTCTGAAGGAGATGTCCGAGAACATGCTGGCGAAGGTCCTGCCCAGCTCCATTGCCGTCTTAGTGCTTTTCTGAGAAATGTCAAATACAGAGATCAAACATAATTGACGATCGTTACTCATTTATGACTGCTATTAAAGGAAATATTCAAGGTAGTAATCAAGAAATCACTTCATTTGCTGAGCAGAAAATACAGCAGTTGCAGTTATTCTCAACTTATTTTCAGTTAAATGCTCTTACACTGCCAATACAAGAGAAGAGAGTATATGCACTTTTGCCCAGTTCTCTGGATTTGTGATTTTTGCTTTATCATCTTATGTATTGAGTCCATTTGGTATTTACGTTAGATAACATTTTGTGTTGTCTATTGTTTTAAAACACAAGGCAAGAAAAGAGGATGTATCTACACGTGCCAGCATTACAATCCAGCTTTTAATATAATGAGAAGACGTGTTTGTGTATGTGTGTGTGTGTGTGTGCATGTGAATTGAGTTCGTGAGAAAAAGGCAAAGTTACGAAGCAAAAACAAAGTTTGCTGTCCGCCTGGTGAGTGCAGAGGACTAAAGATATAGAGCAGCACGAACAAAGAGAGAGAGAGAAAGAAAGAGAGTGATTAGATGTAAACAGATGTAAACACATACACACAAACAATCAGATTTATGATGTAAACACAGACACAAAGAGATACACAAAATGGTCTTGGAGGGAGCCAAGGGCCCCAAAGCCTTTACAGGGATACTGCAGGGGGAACAAAAAACGCAGGAGCAGGACTTTAAGACTTGAACATGATAGTATTAGAGTGTCTGAACCTGCCATGAATGAGATTTTATTATCTCAATTGTTTCTCATAAATAGCAAACTGTTTAAAAAGAGAGCAAATTGACACTTTTGCTCAAGGTTTTCTTCCAGATTTTTTTTTCTGAGATAAATACCCCAGTAACTTCACATGACTCCTTCCGAAGAATGTTTTTTTTATTTTACTTTTTGATGCCAAGGACCCCCAAACATGATTATTCTTTTCCTGAAATATGAAGGCAGTTATATATTTTAATGTAAATATCCATTTGAAACTATGTGGGAAAAAGTGTAATATTATAAAAACATGTTCTCTCCAAAATTAAATAATTATTTTTCTATTAAAATTAAAATATTATATGAAAATTAGTTTTCTATAAATTAATGACAAAAATGTGCACAAATACAAACTATTTATGAACTGAGCCACGAACACAGAAATAAATACTGTTTCCACTAATATATTCAGATTTTTTTTTTACTGTTAAAAACTAGGACTGTCAACAGAATAAAACTGTAATTAATCTCACGATTTTAACCTTTCCTTAGATAGCACAATGAAACAGCTATCATATCAAAAGTAAGAGTGCTAAAAAATTAGGTAACACTTTATTTTAAATATTTGTGTAGTACACATTATATGTACTTACTGTAGTAATAACAGTATATTTTTTATATTTACAAATGACTAATTCTTAACCAAACCCTAATCCAAAACCTATTGTAAGTACATGTTGTTAATTAATATTAATCAGTACTTAAATGTATAATTGCACTACAACAATATTCTATTTAATATTTTAAAGTTGAAATACATTTTTTTGGTCTCCATGAGGAAACAAGCTAATAAATCATACAGAATTAAGGTTTTTGAAAATCTAAAAATGCATAATGTTTTGTGTGAGGGGTAGGTTTAGGGTAAAGGAATAGAAAATACAGATTGTACAGTATAGAAACCATTACACCAATAGAATGTCCCCATAAAACACAGAACCCAATGTGTGTGTGTGTGTTTTGTGTGTTGTGTGTGTGTGTTGTGTGTGTGTTGTTGTGTGCGTGTGGCGTGTGTGATAGCGAGTGGAGAGGATTATATTACCATCTTTGAAGGTGCCAGAATGAGGATAACATAGCGGACTTCTGCACAGTTTTCCCCCCAGTTCTGTGGACGATCCAGTCGTGAGATACACACATGCCGCCTCTGCAGGTTCTTCACATTACAGCTGTCACAAAGAGTTCATAAATCATCATAAATCCTCTTTACGATTTACACAGTGCTTTAATGTACCTGGCATAGTATCAGATTAATTCAATACGTAACAGGAGTACAGCAAACACATTAACAAATCCACTGGTTGAGGTCTAATTGGATTACAGAAAGCTCTTGAACAGGGGTGTCAAAATAATATTCGGTTGTGGGCCGGTTGGCAAAAAGGCACTTCCTGTTCTTTTTCAGGCTTATAAATTTATAAAATAAAAAAAGTGTGTACCTTTTGTTTAAGGCCTGTCGCCACCTATTATGAGGTTAATATCAACACAATTAACTATATTAAAACAGAAAAGATAAAAGCACTCAATGCACTTGACTTGGTAATTTTATATACAATAATTTGCATTCATAAATCAAGTCAAATATTACCATAAAGGTTGGCCAAAGGAGCCAAATTAAACAGTACACTGTGGCATGTCTAATTTACTTAAAATATGCATTAATAACAGGCCCTATTCTCAGACCCTGCCATCAGGGGCGCTGATTCTGCCTCATTGGTCCAGCTAATACTCATAACCATAAAACTCAGGCAATGTACTGAGGTCGCGAGAGGCTTTAGAAAAGGAAAATGCCATGGGATAGTCTGATCTAAACCATGCTAAAGCTGTTGTGTTATTCTGTAAGCACTTTGGTGCATTACGCACATTTAAGTGTTCTGTTTTATTTACTATAAATGTAAAGACATAGAGCTGCTGTGGGTCATCCAGCATTGCCACTTGTTTCCCTTTCTTGCCCATAAAACTGTCCGCACATAATTAAAAAAAACACAAATCTTCTGCTCACTAGGCTAGTGTGGGCCATTGGCTGAAACTTGGCCTTTTAATTTTATTTTCCTCACTAAGGTTCTTTTTTTCTGACCTCAAAGAGGGTCTGAGGGTCTTCACTGACTTTTGATATATGATGTCTAAATTTTTTGATCTCATGTGAATACATCTAATAATCTAACAGTAATTAACGTTAAATAAAGTTTATAGCTCATCATAATTAACAGTCAATAATTAGTGAGCCAATGAGTCTGGATGGTGTAGACGGATGGAAAGAACTGGAAATATCTATCTATCTAGCTGTCTGTCTATCTGTCTGTCACACAGTTATCCTAAAGCGAACCCAAAAATGAGTCTCCCTAAATGATCATCTAGGAGTGGATAATTTTAGACATTTCCCAATCCTGATTATAGGGTAGACCAAAATAGTATAATGTAAAAACCAAGTACAGGTACAGAAAGAAAAATATTTCTGCAATGTAGAAAGAGTTTTTTATGGGTTACCTGATTTTGTTCTTTAAAATGCACAAAGTGCACTTGACTGCATTGTGTTTCTGGATCTAAGCCCAGTTATAATGCCGTTCTCCTTCATTTTATCATAATTCTATGAATCACTGCTGCCATTATCACTAGAAAATCTGCATAAGTATCCCTTTTATATAAAATTCAGTTTACCACTTGTTTTAAGTAGGCAATAATAGTTCAACATAGATTGCACCAGCCAAGTAGCACTGATGATTGTGAATCTGACACATTTAATAATACATACAAAAAACGAGAATGACTTAATTTAAACTGCTGCAGCAATATACTAGCGCATATAGCTGCTGGTTAAATTTAACAGGGAGTGGTTGGTGAAATATCATACCATCTAACGTGCTGCATCTGCCTAAAGAAAATAAGATTTGTTAGCTTGTGCACTGATGTTGGGTGCTGCCTGACACTGCTACAGTTCAGAGGCTGTTGATAAAAGTTTTGGCAGCTGTTAAGCAAAAGTATTGAGAGAGAAAATGTGTTGGCGGATCTTGAAAACTCTGAAAGAAAGTAGACGAATCATCAGAACCTAATCATGACCTGCAGATGTCTGTTACATAGGGTTTGTTGGGGATCAATTTATTTTGATAAATGACTCTATAGCAGGTAGCAGGTAGATTTTGACAGATGTGAATCCTAAAGACATCAATGTATGATTTGCTCAAGAGCTGCATTCATCTCGTCAGATCACGAAAGTTTCTTCTGTACAAAAGTTGGCCTATTAAAAAACTCTTTCTCTAACCCTACCCACCATTGCTATTTAAACATTATAGTACAAATAGCATGTTACTTCTATTTACATTGTTTGTGAATAACATCTATCAGTATTTGCACTGTTTGCAACAATAAAGGACACCTGATCGTCTTTGCAATGCAACCAATATATATATCTATAATATATATATCTCTGACACTTCTCCAGTTATTTGCACTCATAAAGATAGTTGACAACCCCAACAACTATTCAGAGCAGTGTGGAATGATGCTTTATCTACACTGCTGGCTGTGCGATGTGACAAAATAGAATGTTCCCATTATAATCCCACTACACCGCAAGTGTGGCAGTGCGGGGTCCACTGCGCACTTTCACACAACTGTTTGAGCCCACAGTGTGCTTTTTGCCCGCGCACTGAGATCTGAACTCCTCCGAACACTCTCATTATAATAAACAAAGCTGTTTTGTTGCATCACTCGCTTGGGGTGTAGATGGGCTGCAAAAATACTGCCATCGCAAAACTGCTACTAGCTGAGCTCCATTAATGAGTCTCTGGCATGATCTTCATTTTCTTATTCCTCACACACTGATTAGAGGACAATTTTATCTTCCTTGAGAGTACACACTTAAACTTTCTGTTTCCATTTGATCTCTGGTTTTAAATTTAGCTTTCTAGATGTTATTAACACAAACTCACTCTTCTAAAATAAAACTTCAGCTAATTACCAATTATGCCTGAGCAAAATACCAACAATACCAGATAAATATTTGCCTATACGCTACCTTTCAAAAATTTGGGGTCAGTAAGGTTTTTAGGAAATTAATACTTTTGATCCGCAAGGAAGCAAAAAATTGATCAAAAGTCATAGTACAGACTTTCACATTGTTACAAAATATTTATATTTAAAATAAATACTAAATCCTGAGATCAATGTTTCCTGATCAGAAACGTATCATGTTTCTCACAAAATATTAGCAGCACACTGTTTGATACATAATGATCATGTGACACTGAAGAATGGAGTAATGGCTGCTGAAAATATTTCCCAGTCTTACTCTTTTTACTGTATTTTTGATGAAATAAATGCAGCCTAGGTGAGCATTAGAGACTTCCTTCAAAAACATTTTAAAAATCTTACCGAACCCTGTGAACCTCAAGTAGGTGTTGAAAGATCCTCAGCCCCATCACATCATGGGCATCACCTTTCCTTCCTCGGGCAGACATGCTAGAAGTCATGTGCTCAAGTTGATCTTGCCATGATAGCAACTTCATCCCTGAGGCCATTTGCCTCCTCACTGGCCTCAGGAAATGATTATACTGTACATGCTCAAACTGATCCAGCAGTAATTCATTATCACAATACCTCGAAATCTATCCAAATTTTAAATTGACTGTTTTGATAAGGTTTTTTTTTTTAGTTTGAACAGTTTTATTTCAAAGTCACGCAATTTTATTTCATGAAATTCTAGTCAGAATTTCATGTGGGTAGCTACAGTATTCAGCAGAGCGAGACCTCGAGAGGCTGAAGAGAAGACAGGACACGCCAGGGTGCATGTCCACTTAAAACCCTTAAGACAGACAGTTGAACACCAACATCACACTAAAAAAAAAAAAAAAAAAAACAAAGACATCTTAACCCAAGAGAAGGCGATAAATGATTTTTAATTGACGATTCAAGGACTCCCTGGCACAGAACTGCATTGACAATGTAATACTGGCTAAAGCTTCTGCATGTTTTGACTCGGCTCACCTCTAGAGTGGCCTTCCTTCACCGAATCTCTCAGACTGATTGCTTTTTTTTGCAGAGACTCCCAAGTCCTCTACTCTATTTTGTACTGAGGTGTCCTATGTTAACAGTGTCATCTGATGTTGTACTCTTGCCCCAGATATGTCTTCTGAGCATTTTGTACATTGACCTCGAATATTCAATTTATCTTGATTTTTTTTTTCTGGACAGCATTCACTAGCATCAACTGTTCAATGCATCCCTCAAATCTCACTGGCTACCTGCTGAGGTTACACTGGACACCTATTTCTGGCTCTTTTTTGCTAAAGAGAATAAAGGGTTTATGTCATTTGTATTAGAACAGAAGGTCATTAAATTAATTTCACATTTATAACAACTGGACACAAATATATCTTAGTTAAAACTAGGGCTGTCATTTGATAAAAAGTAAAATCTAATTAATTATTTGTTGAATTAATGATAGCCAGTGATATTTGCATAAGTTTTCAAAAACATTTTGATTTAATTGCTAATCACTGAACACATTATTAGAGAGTTTACATATTATTCAGATAGAATGATTAGATTTTTTAAGGAAATTTTAGTATTTAAGGAAAAGTTTGAAAAGAGAAGCATTTATTTTAAATAGAAATCTATTGTAAAAAATATACATGTATTTACAGGCAATTTTAATCAATGTAATGCATTCTTCAGTTCCGTATCAGTTACAAAATATTATTACTTGCCTATAAGGCCCTAAATGGTTTAGCTCCTGCGTACCTAACTAGTCTTCTACCACGCTACAATCCATCACGCCCTAAGGTCGCAAAATTCTGGACTTTTGGTAGTACCTAGATAGCAAAGTCCACTAAAGGAGGTAAAACTTTTTTGCATTTGGCTCCCAAACTCTAGAATAGCCTTCCTTATAACGTTCGGGGTTCAGACACACTCTCTCTCTCTCTGTTTAAATCGCAATTAAAGACACATCTCTTTGTTCAAGCATTCAAATAATGCATCTCATATTCTTTTACTGCAGTTATATCTGATCAAATGCATATTATTATTCCTTAGCTTGGGTTGAATAAATATTTTTTTTTTCTTGGTTGGAACAGCAGCTACGCTAGTTATGTTTGTATTTGTTTCTCTGTTTTGTAACTAGGATTTACACAAGCTTCAGTCTGTATCCAGAACACCTGAGAAGAGATGATGCAACCCCTCAGAGGACCTCCGATGATGCCAACCATGAAACAACATACAGAACTACCACATTTTTCTATAAGTTTGATTGCATAATATAATAATTGCTGTTAATAGTGTTCATCGTCTGATTGAGTACGTCTTTATTTGATTTTTCCATACATTTCTGCCATATTTACATTAACTGACAGTCACCACTAAGCTACCACTAAATATTGTAGAAACTTAAATTTGCTCAATTTTTCTTTAAAAAAACTATTTGACCCCAGGCTTTTGAACTGTATTGTATATTTTTTCATTAAATACACAAAGTTAAATTGGCAGTCCTAGTTATAATAATATTTTACTATCTCATGGGATTTCTTCAGACACCCCTGCTCTAGAACCTCTGATGGATCAGCATTACAGGTAAGACAGATCCAGGTAACTCACAGGATGCAAAGCCAGGACTGCTGGTACTGGATCCCCGTGGCTGTGGCCGTCACACACTGCAGCGTCTCTGACAATAGATGCACTGTGAGGAGAGAAGGCAAGGGGTCAGTTGTGAGCGGCCATGCAATACAGACAATGGATGACCATGCATGAAGAAAGACACTAAACAATCACTTCAAGTTAACTACAATCTGGATGCCACTTCAAAAGTACTGCACATCAAGTGCGAATTGAGTATGAAGAACAGAAGTGAGACTACTCATGAGTTTGACACCAAGATTAAGTAGACTGACTTTCACTGTACATGGTGACACACACAAAAAACAAACAAGAGGATGTTAATTGATGGAAGGGCCGGTAATTAAATCAAAGTCCACTCATCTCCATGAAAAGGCTAATGCATATCAAGGTAGAACAGAAGCAGAAGCTCACCAGAGGACAATACACATCAATGCAGCCAGCATGAGTGACAATGAAGACCTTTCCAAGAACCAAATGTTTAATTTAAATTAATCAATCAGTGTGTGTGTGTGTGTGTGTGGGGGTGGTGGGGTGTGTGGCATCCCGCCCTCTGTCTTGTGTAGGTGTGAGCTGTCCAGCATATTAACCACAAGCAGTATGAAAGCATGTATGTGTGTTTGTAAGTGTGTGTATACGTCCTCTGTCCGGCAGAGGTGACAGGTGTGAGTTGTTCAGCATGACCACCAAAAACAATACTTGCATGTGAATTTGTGTGTGTGTGTGTGTGTTTCTCTTGTGTGTGTTGTGTGCTGTTTAGCAGGCAGGATGGATGTCTCTGGCACATAGTCACACTGTCTCATCAATAAGACATCACACACTCACACCATGGACAGATGGGTATCACCATGACAACACACTCAGCACCATCGAGAAATAGACAGGAAGAGAGAAAGAATGAGAAGGAGGGGAAAAGAGAGGGAAATGTATCAATGGAGCAATACAGGGCAATATGAAGACCGTTGAATTGGCAGGAGGACAAACAGCTGAGATAATTGTGTACTTGGTGTGTTCGTGAAGGAAAAACCAGACCATCTCTTTCCACAATACTTTTGAAAATCAAAAGTACAATGATTCATGTTGAGCAGGTCCATAAAAGCATGTACACTAAGGCAAACATGCACACCTTCACAAACACTACAGCTGGATGAATATTTACAAGACTGTATATTATACTTTATATTATTTTGTTGCTGATAAAAACAAATTTTGGGATGTTTAAAAGTTTTCTGGCCATTACGTTTGTAAGACTATGCCAACAGGCCAGTTTCACGCTTGCACATTGTGTCACAACTTGTATGTTCATATGTGAGTAGTTTGATAAGATATTTTGATACGGTCTCTGATTCAAACCTCTGTAGCAAAAAAGTAGCTAGAACTGGGAAGTGTGATTCAATTCAAAATGGCAGTTTAAACTCTGGTTTCAACAATCAGGGTTATTAGAGTTAACTAAAACCATAAAAATGAAACTTGAAATAAAATAAACTTTAAATGACAAAATAAATATTTTAATTATTTCACTTGATTGTACTAAAAGATTGTGATGTTCTAAACTGAAATAAAATTACTATATAACGACTTAAAAAGAACCCCTATAATAGTTCAATAATAGTAAAACGTATAACTATAACTCGGCTCAAGATTACTAATATAACACTGTCAACAATTGTGAAATGTTAACCCGATTTCCCTGTGTGTGCCTTTTAACTTTCTTAAAATGTTAGTAACAAAAATATTAGATATATTATTAGATTATATTACTTATTTAATCTTTATCTCCATTGTGATTTAAATTATATTTATTATGATTATGATTACATATACTTTCAAAAATTAGGTATGCATTGTTATAATGAATCATACAAATAAGAATAATTAAATATAATTATTTTTGGATGATTCAGTTAGTAACCCTATGAAAATATATCTTGGTTATTTTCAAATAGTTTTTAGCTATTTGAAAAAAGTATAGATATGTATACTGCATATTGTCAAAAAGCTGAAAAATACCCAGATATAATGTTTACAGCTATATCGTCCAGCCCTAAACATCGAATACCACACCAGATATGGTAGCCTACCACGACAATAACCCACAGTTATACCTGGCCCCAAACCTGCGCATGTGTACCCTGACCAAAGACATTCATTATCTCTGCCCCAGCAAGCCCTTCCTTCGAGACAACCCTGAAGGAATCTGCGGGTTACAACCCATGCAAGAGAGACACTCTGCCCCGCTGAGGCCAAGTCTCGCTCACAAGTCACAGAAACACAAGCAGAGATTGTGGCAAATCGGTGGCTCGTCAACACGCCCACCCGTACCGCCACACTGACCTATGACCAGCACGACACCGCCACCCGTGTCAGCCTGCCCAACCAGAGTATGTGGATTCAAGTGCCCCAAGGTGCCATCCTCCACCTCGGTGACCTGGCGCTGTACCACCTTCCAAGTGAAGAGTACCAATCCGAGGTAGAAATGCCAGCCTTCTTCAGGGACCACAATCTCACCCTGGAACCTGAATTGGAACTGAGCATTGAGAAAGGGGGGTCCCAGATGATTGACATCACCCCAATCGACACAGCCCTCCAAGCACTGTCCCGGATGCCTGTCCAGAACACCTTTCCCGTCGCTCGATCCTGGACCTCTGCCGACACGGCACTTTGCCTTGCCACAGCAATCGGGTACACCCTAACACTCGGTCTTGCTTTTGTCCTGTTTAACAGAGTCAACGGGGTGCAAAAGTTCCATGAACAGGTGCACAGCTGCCCTTCCTCGAACCTTCAAACAGAGCCACCGGAAGAGAGGAACCCAGGCAGAGAACATGCTGACCTGACCAGTAACACCCCGCTGAGCGCCGAAGGCTGAGGAAAATTAGGATCCACCTGCCATCTGACAATCCTGATCCACCTGCCATCTGACAATCCTGATCCACCTGCCATCTGTCAATCCTGATCCACCTGCCATCTAGCTATTATGGTCCACCTGCTACCCGATCATCATGATCCACCTGCTGTCCGACCATCATGAAACTGTTGTCTGACGAATTGAAAAAAAAAAAAAAAAAAAAAAAAAAAATCCCAGGTGAAACTTCTTCAGCCAAAAGGGGGGCTGTAGCGTCTGCATAGGCTCATGCATGAGCGTTGGACTGTTTATGGCTTAAAAGACCCTTTTAGCCTTTTGACATTTGCATATAATTTACAGTTCTGGTCAGAGACTTTACGTTCGTATTTGGGTTTTAAATTGCCAGATGGTTCTTCACCGACAAGAAGATTCGAACCAGCCCCCACTATCATCCTTCTCAATCTGACTTCAAACACTGTTTAAAGAGCTGTAAATTACCTCGATGGGCCATCCAGGCCAAGCAAACTAATGCACACACACACACAAACTAACACACACACACACAAAAACACCTTTCTTTATTTTCGACTATAATTAATCAGTTATAAGTGTATCTGGTATATGCATGTGTTGTGTGTACATTCCTTTGTTGGATTAGATGAGTTACCCCTCGTTATTTGTATTAGTTAAAGCCAGAAAACACTGATATTCAGGTGTATGTTCTGTATCTTTGGTTTAAATCTATTCAAATGGTGCTTCTTGGTAGCAATGTACCTGTTTTTCATTCCTCGACAATGACGTACAGTATCGTGATTGTGAAACGCATTCATATGACGGTACGATATTTTGGGTTAAAACTCGGATGTTCCCGACCGGCCATAAAGCATGCAAATGAGCCATAAACAAGAGACAAAGAAAGATTCTCCTGCTCAAAATCCATGTCTCTCATTGGCTAGTACACACAGAATAGGAACTCTCAAAAAACGATTAGCCCAAAATAACTTTTGCTCAGAAAACTTCTTCTTCGTTTGGGACAACACCTTTCAAGACTCTCAAGACCTTCCTTTTGAGTTTTATTTTCCGGCAGTTTTTACTTTCAAATAACGTTAGTCGCTGTGGACTTTTTCTTCAGAAGAACCAGAAGTAAAAACTTCCAGCTGACTCCTTACGAACTCATCAAAAGACCTCCGTTATCTACCGCATCCGGACTCTTCTTCAGCGATCGAAACCAGTGCAAGTAACCGCTTGAAATTATTCAGATGCGTGTTTAAGGTTCAGACCTTTTTAAGGTGATTATTGGATTCTTTGATGATTTTTCAAAGGTTGTGGTTAAGCGATGTGAAATACTGCCATTCTTTTCTTATTCTCTCTCTTTTCCTTACTTTGTTTCATTCTGTGTATATGTTTTAGTTAGTTATATGTTAGTTATAGTTTCATTTTATTAAATCCCTTATATTCACAACGAATTGTCTCTGTTTACTGCTCACAGTTCGAAGTCAATGAATGTTTGAACCCTCGCTACATTTTGCTAAGAATTACTGCTAGCACTGTACAAAGAAGGACTGTTTATTCTTCCTTGGCCAGGAAAATAATCTTTTCTTGAATTGATAAATGATTATATTGTATGCTCGGTGGATGGACAGATCAAATAAATGTAATATTGATTCTGCTACAGTTAATTCGAAGATATAATCTAAATATTTATTATGAATCATAACCAGTTATAATTCGTCATAAATATTCCCCTTTTTAGAGCTAATAAATAATAAAAAAACGTTACACAATTTTACATGGTTTCATTTTTTTTTGTAGCATTGTATTATTAACAAATAATATTATTGTAAACAAAATTAATAAATTAACTTGTCTTTGTGAATTTATTTAGACATGCTTTTGATTAGTAAAATTTAATTCAGCCAGAAAAACTAAAACAGATATCACAGAATTTGGTCAAAATTCATCAGAATTTGAGAAAAAAGAAAATGTATTTCACAGGGCCCTAAAAATGTAATTTGTGTTAAACTTTTAATAAATTGCTGTTAAACGATTTTAACTATTTAAGCATGCTTTCAGATTTAAAAAATTTAATTTAACCATTAGGACTGAATCCAGAAACATTTTAATGGAAAAAAACGACTGGACTTTAGGGGAAAAAAAATGTGAAAAACAGAACAGATTTCATAGGCCATATGAAATGTTCTTTGGGGCACCAAAAATGGTCACACTGCTGCAGAAACTCTTTTAAAACCTTGTAGTGTAATGAGCCAGAACTACCTGGTGTAGAGTTAACCGTCTTTTCTTTCGATTTCGCTGTGATGAATAGGACTTAACAGTGGAGAATCCACATTCAAATTCTCAGCGTTACATGTTTAAAGCCGGTTGCTCCTGTCAAAGCTGGTGTGATAGTTCCTTTACTCAGTTCTACTCTTCTACACGATCACTTTTCAAGGTTTTTGCTGTGATATAAATATGATTGGTCTCAGAGCTGACTGGTTTGGTTCAAGGCTTCAAACCTTGAAGAAATCAAATAAGGAAAAAAAGCAGCGCAGGCAACCCTGGCTTTAATATTATTATAAACTACATGTAGCTGAAATGCTTATTTATTCATGTTGAAAATATCCCTTATCTAAATGTTATTTCTATCTACGCTCATGCTTAGAATGAAAACAAGGGACTAGTTTCACACACACGAGTCACAAAGGTCATTAGAAGAACGTCCACTTCTGGAGCCTTTATTTTTAAAAACCTGAAGGATTTGTATTTTTAAAAGGGTATAAGAACTTTTAATAGACCACATAATCAATCTTTTGTGCAATGAAGTGTTTCTATATTCATAAAAATACTTTCCAAAAAGGGAAAGCATTTTCGTTGCCGTTTTTGGTTCCCCAAGGAATGTTTTAGTGCATAGTCCTTGAAAGAACCATGTTTTTCTGTTTGTTAAGAACACTGAAATAATATAGTGTAATATTTTTACACTATAAAGAACTTGTGCAATGGAAAGGTTCAATATTGTACAATATTTGCCTTCATATTACAATGCATATTTTCTGCAAAGATGTGTTTACCATTTACATCTTTCTTTAACCAGATGGTTTTGCAAGAATTTTAATAAAGAGAATGATACTTTAATCATTGTTATTAGTAATTAAAATCGTTATCTTGAATCGGTCAAATGTTCTGAAAAAAATTGTATTTTATTTTTTTGCCATATTGCCCATGCCTACATATATGCCTATAAAGAACCTTTTTTAGAGCGAATATGTCATTGGTTTTTTTCTGAAATGCCCCGATCTCAGTTTCAGTTTTGTGTTTAAATGCTGCTTTCAGGTTCTTCATATTTCCTCAGAAGAGCTGTATAATCCTGTCGGTGTGTATTTAGAGTTTCGGGTTTTCAAGAGCATTGTCACTCTTGTATTTGTTATTTCTGTCTCTGTGTTATATTTCTGTGCTTGTGAAGTTGAGAAAGCCCAGCGCAGACACTGACAGTGACCCAATTACCCTGAATTGTTCAACCTCGCTGAAGGCCTTATTCCTACACCCTGAGACCAAAGCTCTCAAGGAAGCGCATTCATCACGACTGACACTCTGTTCATGTGATACATGATTTAGCCCATGGAAAAACACACAAGTTCTGTATCGAACACTAGTGAGATGATTAGTTAGACAGCATTGTAAGGCATCATAAGACATGATCCTGACCCACTTTTGGCTATATTCTGAGGCAGCATTACAGCAAAATGCACCAGAATGCATTGTGCCTTCACAACAATCATGTTGTTATTTTGCCAACATTAGAAACTTTTATTCAGCAAGGACGCACTGAATTGATCAGAAGTGACAATAAAGACATTTATAATGTTATAAAAGATTTCAGTTTCAAATAAATGCTGTTTTTTTTTTAACTTTCTATTCATCAAAGAATCATGAAAAATAAAATGTATCAAAAATAGGAAGCAGCACAACTGGTTTCAACAGTGATAATACAGTTTTTCTCAATTGCTTAAACACATTTCTTGAAATTGTGACTCCTTTTCTCGAAACTCTAAACACAAATCCATAACTTCTCACCCAGTTCCCCATACTTCAAAATGAAGCTCTCCACTCAAAACTATTCAGTTTTGCTGAAAAAAACAAACTTTGCCCTCAGACATGACACACAAGCCCTCAGAAACACACACACAACAACATAGTCTTACACACTAATGAGATCGATTCATAACACTGTTGCAAAAACCTTCTTTTGGCAACCAGGTATAATTTTACAGCTCAATGTCTATTACAGTATACAACATAATTTGAGCAGATACATGTTACAGTAAATATAGCAGATACAGTGAAATTCAACAATAAGCTTTACAGTAAGAAAATATTATTTTCATTAGACTGCTGTAAAGAGATCTTAGAGTACAGTAGACGAAAAGCACTAGAAAGAAAAGGTCAAAAACCAAAGAATTGCATATGAACACACAACAGAATGTGTCATCTCTTAGTTAGTTATGTAAGAAGTACTTGTACAACAAATCAGTTCAGCAGTTATGAGTTTGAGGGTGTATAACTTGTGCTTCAGTATTTACTGTACATATATAAGTCTGTAGATGACCCTGTAGGCCAGCTGCCCTCAAGCACAAGAACATGATCAACTACAGCGCTGTGTATCATCAGGAATAAATGTACTTTTACCCCATCCCCTTCATTTTTCTTTTCCCCTCCTCTTCCTCTTTGTCTCCCATTAGTAGGATTCATTTTCCAAATCACATAATCAGCTGTGTTCCTTTTTATATCATCCTGAGATTCTGACCTGTGTGTCATCAGTTCTGCTACTGAATGTTCACACATAGATAAATGTGTGCTATTTGTGTTCATTTTGTGATTCTTGAGGTAGTTATATTGTGTGTTTGTGTTTTCTAAATGAGAACATGGTTAAACCTGTGCAAAATGATGCCGTTCTTGTGTAGAGTTTTGCAAAAAACACTGAGCAAATTGGAGCGTGTGTGAAAAAATGTGTTCAAAGTTTTGAGCAACGTGTCTTTGTTTCAAGAACTGTATGAATGGTTTGGAAAATTGTGCCAAACGAATCAGTTATAGTGTGTTAGCAATCGAGAAAAACTGTAATCAGAAATGTTTCTTGAGAAAATCAACATATCAGAATGATTTCTGAAGGATCATGTGACACTGAAGACTGGAGTAATGATGCTGAAAATATAGCTTTGCATCACAGGAATAAATTACACTTTACAATATATTCAGACAGAAAACAGTTATTTGAATTTGTAATAATATTTCACAGTATTACTGTTTTTACTGTATTTTTATCAAATAAATGCAGCCTTGGTGAACATAATTACTTCTTTTAAAAACATTTTAAAATCTCACTGAACCCAAACTTGTATAATTTCATATAGGTGCCCAAAATTCCTCATATATAAAGTCCAAAATTTACACTTGATTGAGGGCTGTTGCATTATATTGAACTTCCTTATATTATGTTAAAATGTATTATTTTTTAAAACATTTTTAAATAATGAAACAAAAATGCAAATTAACTTTTTAAAATTCAATTTCTAATCAAATTCATTATTAATATATATAATTTTTTTTTTTTTTTTTTTTACGTAATATTTTACATCAAGGCCAACATAAAACAAAATATCCATACGAAATGCAGATATGTACATATTGATTTGATGTCAATTCAGAAATGCCTCTCTTCACATGTCATATGACGGCTGTTTCAGTTGGGAGCTGCTTATAGGCTGTATGTACAGCGAGTCAGTGACGATTGGAACAGCTGCGTTTTAATAAAAGAAAATTCAGTGTGGTAGTTTGTGAGGAGGTGGTTTTAAGGAGTGGATGTGATGAAGTAAACACTGGGCGGAGGAAAATAAAGTTAATTGCACGGTGTGTGTGTGTGTGTGTGTGTTTTTGCATGCTGTCTTGTGTCTTGAAGCTGGGGGCAGTAGTTCTTCTTTACACCTATGAACTCATACAAACAGACTCACATAGATCCAGCTGAAGGATTGAGGAAGAGAAAGAACTATACGAAGAAAACAAGAGAGATGTAGCTACTATCAGTGTGTTTCTGTAGGCTTATTAACTAAAACTGAAACTGAAAAAAAAAGATTAAAAATCATTACTTGAAATACTTTAACTAGTTGTGAAGTCAATATTTCCTATTTCAATTGGTTTAACTCAATGTAATAAAATAAAGTTTAGTAAGACTGATAAGTTTAATCCTTATACTGTTTTTCTATATCTATATACTAATATATTATGTACAGTGGGTACGGAAAGTATTAAGACACCCTTAAATTTTTCACTCTTTGTTTATTGCAGCCAGTGCTAAAATCATTTAAGTTATTTTTTTTTCCTCATTAATGTACACACAGCACCCCATATTGACAGAAAAACACAGAATTGTTGACATTTTTGCAGATTTATTAAAAAAGAAAAACTGAAATATCACATGGTCCTAAGTATTCAGACCCTTTGCTCAATATTTAGTAAAAGCACCCTTTTGATCTAATACAGCCAATACGAGTCTTTTTGGCAAAGATGCAACAAGTTTTTCACACCTGGATTTGGGGAATCCTCTGCCATTCCTCCTTGCAGATCTCCAGTTCTGTCAGGTTGGATGGTAACGTTGGTGGACAGCCATTTTTAGGTCTCTACAGAGCTGCTCAATTGGTTTAAGTCAGGGCTCTGGCTGGGCCATTCAAGAACAGTCACAGAGTTGTTGTGAAGCCACTCCTTCGTTATTTTAGCTGTGTGCTTAGGGTCATTGTCTTGTTGGAAGGTAAACCTTCGGCCCAGTCTGAGGTCCTGAGCACTCTGGAGAAGGTTTTCGTCCAGGATATCCCTGTACTTGGCCGCATTCATCTTTCAACCATTGCAACCAGTCGTCCTGTCCCTGCAGCTGAAAAAACACCCCCACAGCATGATGCTGACACCACCATGCTTCACTGTTGGAACTATATTGGACAGGTGATGAGCAGTGCCTAGTTTTCTCCACACATACCGCTTAGAATTAAGGCCAAAAAGTTCTATCTTGGTCTCATCAGACCAGAGAATCTTATTTCTCACCATCTTGGAGTCCTTCAGGTGTTTTTTAGCAAACTCCATGCGGGCTTTCATGTGTCTTGCACTGAGGATAAATAAAGCCCCGACTGGTGGAGGGCTGCAGTGATGGTTGACTTTCTACAACTTTCTCCCATCTCCCGAATGCATCTCTGGAGCTCAGCCACAATGACTTTGGGTTCTTCTTTACCTCTCTCAACAAGGCTCTTCCCGATAGCTCAGTTTGGCCGGACGGCCACCTCTAGGAAGGGTTCTGGTCGTCCCAAACGTCTTCCATTTAAGGATTATGGAG
Source organism: Sinocyclocheilus anophthalmus (assembly GCA_018155175.1). Classification (NCBI taxonomy): domain Eukaryota; kingdom Metazoa; phylum Chordata; class Actinopteri; order Cypriniformes; family Cyprinidae; genus Sinocyclocheilus; species Sinocyclocheilus anophthalmus. The sequence continues at coordinate 18,327 of JADLZN010000154.1, forward strand.
GCCACTGTGCTCTTAGGAACCTTAAGTGCAGCAGAAATTTTTTTGTAACCTTGGCCAGATCTGTGCCTTGCCACAATTCTGTCTCTGAGCTCTTCAGGCAGTTCCTTTGACCTCATGATTCTCATTTGCTCTGACATGCACTGTGAGCAGTAAGGTCTTATATCGATAGGTGTGTGGCTTTCCTAATCAAGTCCAATCAGTATAATCAACACAGCTGGACTCAAATGAAGGTGAAGAACCATCTCAAGGATGATCAGAAGAAATGGACAGACCCTGAGTTAAATATATGAGTGTGTCACAGCCAAAGGGTCTGAATACTTAGGACCATGTGATATTTCAGTTTTTCTTTTTTAATAAATTTGCAAAAATGTCAACAATTCTGTGTTTTTCTGTCAATATGGGGTGCTGTGTGTACATTAATGAGGAAAAAAACTTAACTTGAATGATTTTAGCAAATGGCTGCAATATAACAAAGAGTGAAAAATTTAAGGGGGGTTGAATACTTTCCGTACCCACTGTATATACAAAAACATCTGCAATAAAAAAATTATACAAACTATGATTGTGGCTCATTGATATTAAAATAACACTTCTATAGTTACACCTTAACAAATATAATTTATAAATATTAATAAAATCTATGGTTATATTTACAAAAAAAAAACAACTAGAAATAATAAAAATGACAAAAATTTACTCAAAATCAATTAATCAAAACTTCAACTAAGTGAAAACAGAAAATATAAAAATAATCAAATTCTAAATGTTAACTAAAGCTGTAGTAATATATCCATGATACTAAAATAATACTGGTTTAAATGATCACTAACATTACAATTATTAGTTTTGTTATTATTTTCACTCTTAAAAATAAAGGTGCTTCAAGAGGTTCTTCAAACGATGCAATAGAAGAACCCTTTTTGGTTCCACAAAGAACAATTTAGTCAAAGGTTCTTTAAAGAACCATCTCTTTCTTACCTTTTTATAATCTGAAGAACCTTCTTTCGCCACAAAGAAGCTTTTGTGAAACAGAAAGGTTCTTCAGATGTTAAAGGTTCTTTATAGAACCATTTAGACAAAAAGGTTCTTCTATGGCATCACGAAGCACCTTTATTTTTAAGAGTGTATATAACTTTAGACTGTTGCAAATGCATCTCATGATATTGAAAAGACACTCACTTGTGATCAAACACTGTTTTGTGGGCAGTCAGTGCCGTTATAAACTATAATTCATTGCATCCGGCAACCGCAGAGCCTTTCCAGGAACATCTGTCAGAACACATGAAGACCTGAGCGTCAAACTGCTGTTTCTGATCAGTTGCATCATGAATCTGAAGATGTTCTTCTCCAGACTGCTGCGTCATCACACATGCTGTGACGCTGTCCAGAGTCCTTCATCACGTTCAAACTCACTCACCACCTTTGAAATCAATTCCGCTTTCTTGAAATCACAGTGATCACGGCGTCACAATGTTCTTCTGGTTCCTTTGAGCGGGATGTCAGGTGACAAACGACATCATTTCACTCTTTGAACACATGCAGAAGAAGCTTTTATGGGTCATTACATCAGTTTGCTTAACATTTTCCCATAATGCACCTTGACAATATAAACACATCCTAAATGTAATGATTCCATAGAAAGCGTTATTCACAAACTCGCATGCTTGTTTATGAAATATTTTGGCTTATTTGATTATGCTTTCAGCTGTCAGTAAGAGTGAACACATTTCACCATGTTTTTACTATGATGCCATTAATTCTGCAGATTTTGTGACTTTGATGCTCTTGTGTGGTTGCCAGGGTGTGCTTGCTTTCTGGTTTAAGGCAAAATAGTCGAGTGGCCCATGGTGGCAGCGGGGTTATGGTATGGGCAGGCGTATGTTATGGACAACGAACACAGGTGCATTTTATTGATGGCATTTTGAATGCACAGAGATACCGTGACGAGATCCTGAGGCCCATAGTTGTGCCATTCATCCACGACCATCACCTAATGTTAATACACGGCCCCATGTTGCAAGGATCTGTACACAATTTCTGGAAGCTGAAAACCTCCCAGTTCTTGCATGGCCAGCATACTCACCGGACGTGTCATCCATTGAGCATGTTTGGGATGCTCTGAATCTGCGTTTACGACAGTGTGTTCCAGTTCCTGCCCTTATCCAGCAACTTTGCACAGCTATTGAAGAGGAGTGGACCAACATTCCACAGGTCACAATCAACAACCTGATCTACTCTATGCGAAGGAGATGTGTCGCACTGTGTGAGGCAAATGGTGGTCATACCAGATACTGACTGGTTTTCGGACCCCCCCAGACCCCCCAATACAGTAAAACTGCACAGAGTGGTCTTTTATTGTGGCCAGCCTAAGGCACACCTGTGCAATAATCATGCTGTCTAATCAGCATCTTGATATGTCACACCTGTGAGGTGGATGGATTATCTCGGCAAAGGAGAAGTGCTCACTAAAAAAGTCTTAGGACAGATTTGTGAACCAATAGTTGAGAGAAATAGGCCTTTGGTAATAGAAAAAGTCTTAGATCTTTGAGTTCAGCTCATGAAAAATAGGGGCAGAAACAAAAGTCTTGCATTTATAATTTTGTTCAGTGTATATATATATATATGTCTACTTGGTTTAAAAGTCTGATCACTTTAGTAAATCACAGGCACATCTGATATTCTGGACTCTTGAGATCTTAAAGTCTTGGAATTATTCATGTCTGGTCACGTCGATCACGTCGCTGAGGTTCTTCTGAAGATCTCCCCAGTTCTTTGGTTTGTTTGATTGATCAAATCCCTCAGCGTGAGTGTGAGTAACAGTGCTTTAACAAACACACTGATCAGGTTTGTTTGCGCGCCGTTTCGTCAGTCTGACCGTCTGATGTCTGACTGGTTTGAGTGATGAATCATATTGGATCTGCTCTATGACTGACTGCATGTGTGAGACAGGAGCTGCTGTAATGTTCATTTACTGTAGACTGAAGATGGATGGTGTCGTCAGGCAGATCTTCCTCCTCTGCATCTCTAATGTTCCTCTTATCAATCTCTCTGCGTCTCGCTCCTTCTTCCTGTTTGTCATTCTAGCACACAAACACATGCACAAACACTCACACTCTCTCTAATGATACGATCAACATTACCCTTACTATCAGTCTTGTGCTCAATTCAGAGAATCACAGAAATGGGATTTAGAGCCCAAATATTATATATAAAATGATATGATTTAAAATATATAACAAACTATTTCATATTTTAAATATAGATAAATACAAAAATTATAATAAAGTAATTTATTTAGAAGCATTTATAAAACAGCTGTGATACATTATATTCTTTCAAATTTCTTGGAGTATATCATGGTATATGAATAGGTTCAATTGTGAGATGGAAGCGATGTTTTTTTAAAACAATATTGTGAATAATTCATATAATTAACTTTTTTATTTGGTAATATTGGGACCACCATTGGTAATGATGTTCATAATTTTATTACCAATAAAAAAAAAATCAACCCAATTGTAGAGTGATAAACAGCGATTTGATTAAAAAAATAAAAATAAAACATGGTTTTCAATGTTTTTGTATCATTTAATTGAAAGAAACTTGTTAAAATGACTTTTCCATCGCAGTTTCACAGCAGTGCTAGTGTAAAATCTGCGTTTGTTTGAATAATATTCCATGCAGGTAGCAGCTGATTTTCCACGCGCTGATTCGCGATTCCTGAAGTGTGTCTGCAGATTTGCTGCTCGAGTCGTCTCTGAGGGATTAAATGAAAATCCTGATTATGAATCAGCAGCTCTCGTCTGAAGAACATCATGAAAACATTCCAGTCATATTGATTTTAGCTTCAGCACCTCCAGGCTTCACCTTGAAACGGGTTGTCTGCATCTGACAAAAACTGATGCAACATGCTTCGTGCCAGGATGTGTGTTTATTAGTGCTGTTTACTAAGGGAAGCATCACTGGTACTGTTGCTTATGCTCAAGAGTTAGTGATTGGAACAAACCCATAATCCTGTGAATGATTCATCAAATCATGCGTCTTGTTGAGGAGAGGTTCTGCACATTTCACGCAATTCTGAGGTTTTATCTCACAATTCTGTTTATTTCGCACAGTTTGCACAGAATTGTTTTGGTCTCAATTCGAGTTTGTTGCAGTTCTGTGTTTTTTTGCTTTCTTTTTGCAGTTCTGAATTTGTTGCAATTTGGAGTTTGAATCTCGCAATTCTGTTTATTTCTCACAATTCTGAGTTTCTTTTTTGTCGCAATTTGGAGTTTATTTCTCGCAATTCTGAGTTTGTTGCCATTCTGAGTTTGTGTCTCATAGTTCTGTTTATTTCTCAAAATTCTGTCTATTTTTTGTAATTCTGAATTTGTTGCATTTCAGAGTTTGTATCACATTCTTTTTTTTTTTTTTTTTTTGCAATTCTGAGTTTATTGCAATTGTGCATTTATTTCGGAATTCTGCATTTACATCTCTTTTTTGTTTTTGTTTTTTGTCACAATTTTGAGTTCATATCTCACCCTTCCTCATTCATCTTGCAATTCTGAGTTTATTTCTCGCAATTCTGTTATTTTCTCACAATTCAGAATTTTTTCTTTCAGTTCTGAGTTTGTTGCAATTGTGAGTTTACATCTCACAATTCTGCATTTATTGCTGATAATTTTGCATTTATATCCAACAATTCAGAGTTTTTTGTCACAATTCGGAGTTCATATCTCACAATTCTACATTTATCTTGCAATTCTGAGTTTATATCTTGCATTTCTGTTCATTTCTTGCGATTCAGAAATCTCGACTTCAGCAGCACTTACATGCAGACTTTACAGTTTTATTCATATCTATATTCTGAAGGATTTGAGAGGTTTACTTTCTGGCAGTTGACAGCATTTTCTGGAGTTTCATTATGGAGAGATAAAAAGAGATATTCAAAATTTAACTGTAATATGTCAACAAAATGGAAAAAAATTTTGAAACTTAAAATTTTGGTTTTATCCAATGCTCAGATTTGTTTTCTGGAAATGTATGCATATTTGAATAGACAACGCATAATTTAAGCATATTTCAGAAAATGTGTAGTACAAAAGAACCATCTAAATGTATACTGTGTAAGTACGGTGATATTCACTGAAAAAATATTTGATGCAGGATTTAACAATTTTCACTTAGAAATTGCTAGCAAAAAATTGACAAGTACCAGATTGAATTAAACATGATATTTTGAAGTAGAAAAATTTTACATTTTACAACTTTTACAATTTTGTACAATCACTTTACAGTTTATTTAAAATTTTTACCCTATTTACATGTTGTGTCTTGCCTTAATGGGCAAGCAAGCACCAAATTTTCTTTATAAATAATAATTTTCCTCTGATTTTAAAGCTTTTAAATAAATAATATAGCTATAATTATTGATATCTGTCTTTCTGTCTGGCCATTGAAGTGCTTGAGGTTTATGATCAAATTGCAACAAACTGTTAAAGTGTATTCAGTCCAGACGGCTGGATATCAAACCTCAGACGTCTGTCAGTCGATCAGGTTTGCTCTCGCTGCGGTCAGACGTGAGACGCTTCATGTTCGTGACTCTCAGCATCGTGTGATATGAAAGTGACGTGAAGCACAGTAATGAAACACGCTGGCATATGGGTGTGTTTGTAGTAAACTGTGTGTTTGCGTAGTTTGCTGTTTTGGCCGGCGGGCTTGGAAACAACATTTGTTCTCTCTCACCAGTGCCAGCTTTTATACAATTAACATCACCTTGTTGATATTTGTTGAGTATTTCTGTATGTTTGTGGTTATGATCACAGTTCGCTTATAATAAAAGTTTTTATCATGCACATGTAGACAAATACAATTAAAGGGATAGTTCACCTAAAAATTTAAATTGTGTTATTATTTATTCCCTCTCATGTTGTTCCAAACCTGAGTTCCCTTCTTCTGTAGAATACAAAGGAAGATATTTTGAAGAATGTTGGTAACCAAAAAGTTGCTGGTAACCATTGTATTTTTTTCTCATGCTATGGAAGTCAATGGCTACCAGCAACTCTCCAAATCATTTTCAGATTACTGTACAGCTGTAAATCAGGTTCTACTTTTGATCTTGTATCCTTTTGCTCATGTATATATGAATGAGATTCACACTAGGCTTCTCTGCGTCATGCTGAGATCTGCTATTAAAATATAAATCAGGAGGAATGTGTGATATGTCAGTATCAGTGAGACGATAATATTACAAAGTACAATACTATTTGATGGAAAGGTTATGCTGTTTAGTTACACTACTACAAAATATAGTAGTATGGCTAGTTGCTCCCTAATATTGGATATAGCATGTTATTGTCATATGTCATTGTGTTGTTTGCTCATTTGACATTTACTGTAAGTGTCTTACACAGACTGTTTAAGGGGCCGTTTACACAGAATGAGTTTCTATTCTACTGCACGGTATTGTTTTCTATGTAAACAGATGCTAAAAGGACTTGTTTTACCATTGCAGCGCATGATAGGTCTTAAAGTGACACCAACCTAATATAACCTAATGCTATAATGTGCTCTAATTTTTGTGAGAGAATGAAATGTTTTTGGGGAACAATAGTTTTAAGAGCGAATATGAAGTTTTACAGGGGAACGCAATAATTTTACAGGGGAGCACAATAGCTTTATGAGTGAACGCTAAGTTTTATAGGGGAACGCAATAGTTTTACGAGCAAGCATGACGTTTTACAGGGGAACGCAATAGTTTTATGAGCGAACTTACATCTTACATGCAAACACAATAGTTTTACAGGGGAACGCAATAGTTTTATGAGCAAACATACGTTTTACAGGCAAGCGTAAAATTTTACGCAATAGTTTTATGAGCAAACGTACAGGTTTACAGGTGAATGTCATTTTTTTACAGGGGAACGCAATATTTTTACGAGCAAACGTAAAGGTTTACAGGTGAATGTAATAGTTTTTCAGGGGAACGCAATAGTTTTATGAGCAAAAGTATGTTTTACAGGCAAACTCAATAGTTTTACAGGGGAACGCAATAGTTCTATGAGCAAGCGTAACATTTTACGAGCAAATGTGATGTTTTACAGGGGAACGCAATAGTTTTATGAGCAAACGTACAGGTTTACAGGTGAATGTAATAGTTTTACAGGGGAACGCAATATTTTGATGAGCAAATGTAAAGGTTTACAGATTAATGTAATCGTTTTACAGGGGTACGCAATAGTTTTATGAGCAAACGTAAAGGTTTACAGGCAAACTGCAATAGTTTTACGAGCAAGCATGACGTTTTACAGGGGAACGCAATAGTTTTACGAGCAAGCATGACGTTTTACAGGGGAACGCAATAGTTTTATGAGCGAACGTACATCTTACATGCAAACACAATGGTTTTACAGGGGAACGCAATAGTTTTACGAGCAAACGTAAAGGTTTACAGGTGAATGTAATAGTCATACAGGGGAGCACAATAGCTTTATGAGTGAACTCTAAGTTTTATAGGGGAACGCAATAGTTTTACGAGCAAGCATGACGTTTTACAGGGGAACGCAATAGTTTTATGAGCGAACGTACATCTTACATGCAAACACAATAGTTTTACAGGGGAACGCAATAGTTTTACGAGCAAACGTAAAGGTTTAAAGGTGAATGTAATAGTCATACAGGGGAACGCAATAGTTTTATGAGCAAACATACGTTTTACAGGCAAGCATAAAATTTTACGCAATAATTTTATGAGCAAACGTACAGGTTTACAGGTGAATGTAATAGTTTTACAGGGGAACGCAATATTTTTTACAAATGATTATGAAGTTTTACAGGGGAACGCAATAGTTTTACGAGCAAACGTAAAGGTTTACAGGTGAATGTAATAGTTATACAGGGGAACGCAATAGTTTTATGAGCAAACATATGTTTTACAGGCAAGCGTAAAATTTTACGCAATAGTTTTATGAGCAAACGTACAGGTTTACAGGTGAATGTCATTGTTTTACAGGGGAACGCAATATTTTTACGAGCAAACGTACAGGTTTACAGGTGAATGTCATTGTTTTACAGGGGAACGCAATATTTTTACGAGCAAACGTAAAGGTTTACAGATGAATGTAATAGTTTTTCAGGGGAACGCAATAGTTTTATGAGCAAAAGTATGTTTTACAGGCAAACTCAATAGTTTTACAGGGGAACGCAATAGTTCTATGAGCAAGCGTAACATTTTACGAGTAATAGTTATACAGGGGAACGCAATAGTTTTATGAGCAAACATATGTTTTACAGGCAAGCGTAAAATTTTATGCAATAGTTTTATGAGCAAACGTACAGGTTTACCGGTGAATGTCATTGTTTTAATGTAATAGTTAATACCGGTACGCATATTTTGCCCGATCAATGTAAGGTTTAAGTGATGTAATCGTTTTACAGGGGTACGCAATAGTTTTATGAGCAAACTTAAAGGTTTACAGGCCAACTCAAAAGTTTTACAGGGGAACGCAATAGTTACTAGCAACGTACATTTTCCATGCAAACGTGCAATAGTTTTTACATGGGGGGGGGGGGGGGGGTGGGGAACGCAATATTTTATGAGTGATTGTGAAGTTTTACAGGGGAACGCAATAGTTTTATGAGCAAACGTACATTTTACATGCAAACGCAATAGTTTTACGAGCAAGCATAAATTTTACGAGCAAATGTGATGTTTTTCTGGGGAAAGCAATATTTTTATGAGCAAACGTATGTTTTACAGGCAAACTCAATAGTTTTACAGGGGAACGCAATATTTTTTACAAAATGATTGTGAAGTTTTACAGGGGAACACAGTAGTTATATGAGCAAACATACAGTTTACATGCAAACGCAATAGTTTTGCAGGGGAACGCAATATTTTTATGAGTGATTGTGAAGTTTTACAGGGGAACGCAATAGTTATATGAGCAAACATACAGTTTACATGCAAACGCAATAGTTTTGCAGGGGAACGCAATATTTTTATGAGTGATTGTGAAGTTTTACTGGGGAACGCAATAGTTTTACGAGCAAACGTAAAGGTTTAAAGGTGAATGTAATAGTCATACAGGGGAACGCAATAGTTTTATGAGCAAACGTAAAGGTTTACAGGTGAACGCAATAGTTATATGAGTAAACGTACATTTTACAGGCAAACTCAATAGTTTTACAGGGAACGCAATATTTTTTACAAAATGATTGTGAAGTTTTACAGGGGAACACAGTAGTTATATGAGCAAGCATGACGTTTTACAGGGGAACGCAATAGTTTTATGAGCAAACGTAAAGGTTTACAGGTGAATGTAATAGTTTTACAGGGGAACGCAATATTTTTATGAGCAAACGTAAAGGTTTACAGGTGAATGTAATAGTTTTACAGGAGAACGCAATATTTTTATGCGCAAATGTATGTTTTACAGGCAAACTCAATAGTTTTACAGGGGAAAAGGGAAAAAGGTTATGAGGTGCATTATTTGAATGCTTGGCCAAAGAGATGTGTCTTTAATCTAGATTTAAACCGAGAGAGTGTGTCTGAACCCCAAACATTATCAGGAAGGCTATTCCAGAGTTTGGGAGCCAAATGTGAAAAAGGTCTACCTCCTTTAGTGGACTTTGCTATCCTAGGTACGACCAAAAGTCCAGAATTTTGCGACCTTAGGGAGCGTGATGATTGTAGCGTGGTAGAAGACTAGTTAGGTATGCAGGAGCTAACCAATTAAGGGCCTTATAGGCAAGTAATAATATTTTGTAACTGATACGAAACTTAGGTAACCAGTGCAGAGACTGTAAAATTGGGGTAATATGATCATATTTTCTTGATATTTTCTTGAAGATTGGATGTTACAGGGAACGCAATAGTTATATGAGCAACAACAGTTTACAGCCAAAACGCATGTCAAGTCCAGTCACCTTTATTCTATAGCTCTTTTAACAATACCGATGTGGCAAGCAACTGAACAGCATCAATTAGAAAATAGTGTGTCCATATGCAAAATGACAATAGTAAACATGCCTTTTTCCGTTAAAGGACAGTTTCATCATTGATCCAGTGATGTCCAATCTCCGCCAGTTCATATTTAAAGTATCTTTTTTGCAATCATGTTGCAATCAGTCAACGATATCGCTGAAATGAAGTGTCCCCAACTAAGCAAGCCAGAGGCGACAGCGGCAAGGAACCAAAATTCCATTGGTGACAGAATGGAGAAAAACTTGGGAGAACCCAGGCTCAGTCGGGGGGCCAGTTCTCCTCTGACCAGACGAAACCAGCAGTTCAATTCCAGGCAGAAATTAGAAATTAAGTTTCTACAATATTTAGTGGTAGTTTATCAGTGGTGACTGTCAGTTAATGTACATATTGCAGAAATGTACTGAAAAATCAATTTAAGACGTATTAAAACAGATGATGAACACTATTAACAGCATTATTATATGATGCAGTCAAACTTTGGCAAACTTTGGTAGTTTTGTATGTTGTTTCAGGGTTGGCATCATCTGAGGTCCTCTGAGGGGTTGCATCATCTCTTCTCCGGTGTTCTGGATCCAGACTGAAGCTTGTGTAAATCCTATGAATCCCATGGCAAAAAACAGTGAAACAAATAGAGACAAAATTTAGCATAGCTGCTGTTCCAACCAAGCAAAATTGATTTGTTTAACCCAAACTAAAGAATAATAATGTGCATTTGATCAGATATAACTGCAGTACAAGATTATGAGATGCATTATTTGAATGCTTGGTTAAAGAGATGTGTCTTTAATCTAGATTAAACAGAGAGAGTGTGTCTGAACCCCGAACGTTATCAGGAAGGCTATTCCAGAGTTTGGGAGCCAAATGCGAAAAAGCTCTACCTCCTTTAGTGGACTTTGCTATCCTAGGTACTACCAAAAGTCCAGAGTTTGCGACCTTAGGGAGCGTGATGGATTGTAGTGTGACCAAAGACTGGTTAGGTACGCAGGAGCTAAACCATTAAGGGCCTTATAGGCAAGTAATCATATTTTGCAACTGATACGGAACTTAATAGGTAACCAGTGCAGAGACTGTAAAATTGGGGTAATATGATCTTATTTTCTTGATATTTTCCTGAAGATTGTGAAGTTTTACAGGGGAACGCAATAGTTATATGAGCAAACATACAGTTTACATGCAAACGCAATAGTTTTGCAGGGGAACGCAATATTTTTATGAGTGATTGTGAAGTTTTACAGGGGAACGCAATAGTTTTACGAGCAAACGTATGTTTTACAGGGAAACTCAATAGTTTTACAGGGGAACTCAATAGTTTTACAGGGGAACTCAATAGGTTTACAGGGAAACACAATAGTTTTATGAGCAAACGTAAAGGTTTACAGGTAAATGTACTAGTTTTACAGGGGAATGCAATATTTTAATGAGCAAACCTGAAGTTTTAAAGGAGAATGCAATAGTTTTATGAGTAAATGTGAAGTTTTACAGTTGAACGAATATTTGGGTGAGAGAATCAAATTTTCTCGGAGAACAACATGCTGTCGTGGAGGCAGATCAGCAAAAGCATTGAAAAATTATGTTTCCCCCAGCTCATAGTTTTTTTTTCCATCACGCTTCCCCATCAGGGTCTCTGTACTATGTAGACAGTGAGTCAGCTAACTATGTTTGGGAATAGAGCCACAGACATCCAGGACATCGTACAGTGCTGAATTATTGAAATGTACTGGACGAGTGTGAGGACAGGGGTGCTGTAACGACACAAGATCGAGAGAACCACCGAGTACACAGGCTTTGGTTAGCTTACTTATACAATAGTTCGTATTACAGTCATTATATACAATTACTAGGTGATATTCTAGTAGTATGTTCTCATTGTTCGGCAGAGAGACAAGATAATCTAAGAACATATATGACACTATAATAGATATCTTCGGGGGGATTATGTATTGTTTATTGAATTATTGATAAGAGATAACATAATAGGTCTGATTGCACATGCTAGAATCATAACAGAGATCATTTACATGCAGGATAGTGTTCTTGAAAAATCAGAGGGTGGAAAATTGGTCATAAAAACTAAATTGGTTGAAGAAACTTTGACTAGCATTATAAGAAAACCAATGCAGATGAGTTTATTTTATTTGAATAGCTTGTTTGAGTCACCCTGGTTTAATCTGCAGGTTTGTTTTCCACACTGAAGCACACAGGAGATCCTCCAGTCTGTCTGACAGTGAAGCGCAGAGGGAAGCGTCTCAGCGTGAGGAAGATGCCAGAATACAACTGTGTCATCTCAACGCAGATCTTTTGTGAGTATATGCCAAAAATAAAACATCCTCTCTGGTTGCCATTCCAGGAACAAACCAAGACGAGCTGACACAGACTGAACCTTCACAGGGTGTTCAACTGGTGCGTTTGACTCTTTAAAATAGAGTTTTATACCAACAACACACACATTTTAGACCACAAGAGTAGCTGGAAATGATGACTGAATTGTACACTATTGTTCACAATTTTGGGTCAATAGATGGGTTTTTATTTAGTTATGTTGAAAGAAATTAATAGTTTTATTCACAATGGATGCCCAAACAAAAATTTTAATTTGATTAAAAGTGACAGTAAAGACATTACAAAAGATTTATTCTTCAAATAAAATCTGTACTTTTTAAACTTTATATTCATCAGAGAGATAATAAAAAAAAAGTATCACAGTTTACACAAAAATATTAATAACCGTTTAACTGTTTTCAGTGAAATGTGAAATCAGCAAATTGTTAATGATTTCTAATTTTCATATATTATTTTCACAATGATTTCTGAAGGATCATGTGACACTGGGACTGTAGTAATGGTGCTGAAAATTCAGCTTTAATTGCATCACAGGAATAAATTACAATATATTCAAATAAAAATTGTACTTAAAAATTTAAAATCATTTACAATTTTATAACACAATTTTACTGTATTTTGATCAAATAAATTCAGCCTTAGTGAGCATGAGAGACTTCTTTCAAAAACATTCAAAAAATCCTCAATAGCTCTCACAACCTAAAAAAATAAGTTGGTTTATAGGCAGATTCAGGGTTATTATCACTAACAAAGTGAAAACGAATTAAAAATATTAATAAAAACTACAATATTATACCAATGACACTAAAAGAACATTGAGCAGTGTAGTTATTAAAACACTTTTTGTCCTCAGAATAACATTCACAATAAGACCAGAATCATGAATGAGTTAAATAGGGTCGTTGTTTTGATTTTTCCTCTATAAGTCTGAATAAGTTGGGAGTGAAGCAGAAGTTCAGATGTCAGTGTGATTCAGAGATGTGGAGTTTCCCCTGCGGTGTCGACGTCTGTCTGATGAATGATCTACAGATGACGCTGCTTTGACTCCAACCAGTCTTCTCTTCTGACACTAACGAGTTTAATTTGGACATATTCATAATGAGCATAATTCATCAGGGTATATGGTATATTCTCTGGAGAAATGGGAAAATAGCATTGTAACCGCAGTTTCAGCCAAACTGCCACAGTTAACCACTGCTTTTCATGGCATGAGATTTAAACCCTCAAACTAATGTGTGTGTGTGTGTGTACAGTATACACCCACACACACACACATATATATATGAGCTATATCACACAAACAAACATAATTTTTAAATAGACTTTATATTTATTAACAAACCGCATATTTGAAGTCTAAACAAGTATTCACACCTACAAACGCTTAAAACTACATACTTTGACACAAAAACAGTATTATTTTTCAAATTATAGTGGATTTGGGCATCCGCCATGACACTCGCTGTGAGAAATAAAGCAACTTCGGCAAGCAATGGCTGACAGCGTGAAACGCGTTGGAGTTCTTTTTCACGAATATCACACTCTTATCAGCCAATCCGATTCGAGGACCAGAAAGAACTTCTATCTATCAATCTCTATATCATCTATCTATCTCTCTATCTATCTATCTACTATCTATCTATCTATCTATCTATCTCTATCTATCTATCATCTATCTCTCTATCATCTATCTATCTATCCATCCATCCATCATCTATCTGTCTGTCTGTCTGTCTGTGACTGTCTATCTATCTAATCTATCTATCTATTTCCTATCCGCTATTATCTATTACTAGCTATCGAGCTATCTGATCTATCTATCTATCTCAATCTACTATCATATCTATCTATCTATCTATCTATCTAGCTATCTTTCTAGCTATCTGTCTCTATCTATCTATCTATCTATCTATCTATCTATCTATCTATTTTTCTATCTATCTATCTATCTCTCTCTCGCTCTCTCTCTCTATCTATCTATCTCTCTATTCCTATCTTACTATCTCTCTTTCAGCTATACCTGTCCTCTATCTATCTATCTATCTAGCTATCTTTCTAGCTATCTGTCTCTATCTATCTATCTTCTCTCTATCTATCTATCTATCTAGCTATCTTCTCTATCTATCTATCTTATCGATCTAACTATTTTTCTATCTATCTCAAAAATAAAACTAACTCAAAATACAAAATCTCATACTAATAACCTATACTAATAAAAAACTAAACCTATCTATCTATCTATCTCATATCTCATCTATCTATCTATCTATCTATCTATAATTTGGAATGAAAAAAACCAAAAAAACGTAATATCCCTAAGGTTGCAAAAGGCAATTTTCGAATTTAGGGTTATAACTTTAGCTTGATGTACATAATTAAAACAAATGGAAATAAAAATTATAACTACATAGAGATATATATGTAATAACAAACTACTAAAATGACACTCACACAAAACAAAATTACTACCCAAATTTTTTAAAAAACTACATAAAAATTGGCAAATATAATGCAACGAGTGCTTATTGAACATTGCTTGTTCCACAGCTAGCCATATTTTAACCATGTTCATACTTTTTAACTAAATAAACTGAATTGTTTTCACAATTAACAGATTTATGCTGATTCTAAACAATTTGAATAAACACATTTTGAAAATATGATTATTTAAATGAAACTAAATAGATGCACATAGTAAATAAACTATCATGCCATGATTTTCTCTCTTTTTCCTGCTGTATTTATGAATGACTGACAAATTGCATCCCGTTACGTTTTTTTTTTTTTATTTGTTGTAATGTGTAATATGTTGTAATTCAATGCATGGATCACATACTTTGCTAAATAATCAGATGCACCATTTTCACCTGATCCCACAGACACACGATGACGGAAGGATCGTGTAAGTCTGTGTGAGGGTCACATAGAGTTTAGCACCACTCCTTTATTATGGTTGTACAATAGTAACAATCTGTAGCAACTAAAGCTTTAGTTACTAAGTCAAATTGTTATAAGGGTTTAACTGCAGAAAATCTGGCCCAGTTTATGTAGTTTTCTGTGTTTTTTGCTGGATTGGTTGTTAAAGCCGAATAATGATCATGCCACATGCAGACAGACACACACACAGAAACATGAACGGCTGTTGCTATAGTAACAGGGGTCGACGGGTAGCTGCCAACTATTGTACCTGCTGCCAGTGGGGAGGCTGCTGTGTGTGTTTGGTTGAAAAGCTCTTAATTAATTTGTACAGGTTTACAAACTGACCATATTTTGGTGAACATTTTTTGGTAACACTTTACAATAAGGTTCATTAGTTAAACATTAGTTAATGTATAAACTAACATGAACTAACCACGAGCAATACATTTGTTACTGTATTTACCAATCTACGCTAACGTTAGTTAATAAAAATACAGATGTTCATGTTAGTTCATGTTAGTTTCCATTGCATGACTCATGAACAAGATTTTAATAATGTATTAGTACATGTTGAAATTAACATTAATTAAGATTAATAAATGCTGTATAATTGAGTTCCTATTAGTTCATGTTAACTAATGTGTTAACTAATGCACTTATTGTAAAGTGTTACCCATTTTTTAATATTGTGATTTTTCACACTTTGCAAAAGGTTGATAGCACATTACATCACAAACATCAGCTGCTGTTAGGTTATGATTAATTACCTCATACCTAACTAAATAAGCAGGGTCTATTAGTATATAAATGTCAGATATTTTGGTAACAATAAGCCCTCATTTGCTAACGTTAGTAAATGCATTACATTCTTTAAATGAAAAGTTCACCCAAAAATGAAAATTATTAGAAAATTTCCGTCCCTCTGGCCTTCCATGATGTAGATGAGTTTGTTTCTTTGTCAGATTTGGAGAAATTTAGCATTGCAACACTTTCTCACCAATGGATGCTCTGCAGTGAATGGGGGCCATCAGAATAAGAGTCCAAACAGCTAATAAAAACAACACAAAAATCCACAAGTAATCCACACCACTCCAGTCCATCAGTTAATGTCTTGAGAAGTGAAAGGTTGTGTGCTTATAAGAAACAAACCTATAATTAAGACGTTTTTACCTTCAAACCGTCGTTTCTGGCCAAAATACGAGTCCATAATTCATAATGATGCTTCCTCAAGTGGAAAAGTCCATCTCCTGTTGTCTCTCACATCAAAATCCACCCACATATTTGTTTAGAGCTGTTTTTGGCTTGTAATCAGTACTTGATCTATGCAGATTTCTCTCCTGATTCATATCCTGAGCGGTGAGACACCTTTTTTCTCCGAATGAAGCAATTATTATGGATTATGGTTTAAAGTTAAAGACGGCACCCATTCACTGCAGAGGATCCACTGGTGAGCAAGTGATGGAATGTAAAGGAACAACCTCATCTACATCTTGGATGGCCTGCAGGATGAATATATGTTAAGCAAAATTTCCTTTTTGGGTTAACCATTCCTTTAATGCATTAACTATAGCAATATATTTTTGCAGAATTTATTCATCTTTGTTAATGTTATTTAATAAAAATGTTCATGTTAGTTCACAGTGCATTAACTAATGTAAACAGACACAACTTTTGATTTTAATAATGTATTAGGAAGTTATAGATTAACATTAAGATTAAAGCATTGTAACTAATGTGAGCAAATGGAACTCTGTTATAAAGTGTACCAATATATATTCGTATCAGAGAATGCAAACTAAAAACAGTCAGGAAAGAGAACGAGTTTGTGTAAAGCTTCATTAAACTTCTGTATTAAAATGAAAAGATCCCACAACGCAAAGTCTAGAATCTAGATGATCAAAAAAATCGCTGTGGGACAGTTTATGCCAAGCGAGCAGAACTGAATCAGTGGCAGAAGTTCTTCAGGTTCTCACACAATCGAATCAGGAGCGGTGGGATAAATAAATCATTTTGTGCGGCATCTCCTCCTACGCCTCTGTATCCAGTTACAGGTGATGCCTGCAAACAGAACAGCCTTCATCTTTCCTTTGCACTCGTTAAAACAACATTTTTGTTTGTCTTTCCATCCATAGATTTAACCACATTGTGTTTCTGGAGCAGCTCAACAATCTCATGTGAAGTGCCATCATAAGTGTTTCTCTCGGTTTGGATACTGATGTAAATTGCAGTATGTACTTGAAGCAATGTATAATTTTTGTCTGACACGTTTTGTGAACTCAGTGGTGCATAAACAAGCAAGTTTGCATTTGCACTGAGTATGTTTTAGGCCTTAGGAAGAAATGGCTAACAAAAAGATTTTTTATACATATGCATTGGCAGGTAAAAGTTTGGAGTTATAAAGATTTTTAATGTTTTTGAAAAAATTATTGATTACCAAGGCTGCATTTATTTGATCACAAATACAGTAAAAATTTTGTGGAATATTATTACAATTTAAAATAACTGTTTTATATATGAATATGTGGTAACACTTTACTTGAAGGGGTGTGCATAAGACTGACATGGCACCTTCATAATCATGACATGACACATGTCATGAATATGAAGGAGGTTTTATGCATGTTTATGACAACTGTCATTAAGTGTCATTCGCTCAGTTATGTCATTTTTAATGCAAAGATGACATTATTTGACCTAACCCTAACCTAACCCTACCCCTACCCTTACCCCAACCATAGCCCATAACAAAGACATCTCAAACAATGTCTATTGAGCGAATGACACTTAATGACAGCTTTCTAACATGCATTAAAAAAACACTTCATATTCTGACGTGTCATGTTCATGATTATTAGGTTTCATGTCATGATTATGAGAGGTGTCTTCATATTCATGACGTGTGTCATGTCAGTCTTATGCACACCCATTCAAGTAAAGTGTAACCGAATATGTTTTAAAATGCATTCCTGCGGGTTAAAGCTGAATTTTCAGCATCATTACTCCAGTCTTCAGAGTCACATGATCCTTCAGAAATCATTCTAATATGCTGATGTTGCTGCTCAAGAAACATGATTATGTTGAAAAGAGTTATGCTGTTTCATATTTTTATGGAAACCGCTATTTGGCAAAGATGCATTAATCTGATCAAATTGATCTGTTCATTAAAATAATCCCCTCAAAACAAAGTGATCGTAATGGGGCTGAACGAGACGTGAGAAGTGGATCCATCTGCAAGCTTTTATTAAAGATACGTGGTATAACCGTCGGAAGGTCGAACAATGGCAAACAGGTATATGGCGGGCAAAAACACAAGAATAGTCTTGTGGCTAGCGTAGGTCACCGATCGGCAGACAGAATCACAGGGGCGAGACGAGAGGGAGAAATCCAGGAAAACAGGCAAAGATCAGAAACCGCAAAAACAGGCAAGGAAAAACAAGGAAAACAAGGAGACTCTGAAAGGGGTACAGGCTAAACAATATTCAGCAGAGAAATGTGGTTAGAGTGGTTGTTATATAGTGAATGAGGTAATTAGTAACAGCTGTGTGCAATGAGTGCAATCAGTGCAATGTGCAAATCGTGCAAAGAATGATGGAATATGTAGTCCAGGGTGCTATGCAACAATTTGTGTTGTGCGGGGAGTTTTTCCCCCAATGTAATGGAAAGGGTGACCTCTGGTGGTGAATAAACGGAAGTCCATGGACCAAGTTCGTGACAGTATCGCTGTTTCCACAAAAATATGAAGCAGCACAACTTTTTTCAACGCTGATAATAATCAGAAATATGTCTTGAGCTGCAAATCAGAATATTATAATGATTTCTGAAGGATCATTGTGCCTGAAGAAGACCAGAGTAATGATGCTGAAAATTCAGCTTTGCATCACAATAATAATTTACATTTTAAATGTATTTAAATAGAAAGACAGTTTTTTAAAATCGTATACAATTTCACAGTGTTTCTGTTTTCATTGGTCCAATAAATGCAGCTTTGGTGAGAATTAGAGAGTTCTTTCAAAAACATTAGAAATCTTAGTGAGCCCAAATCAAATAATTGCGCAGTGAACTAGATTTACAGATGGATGGGTGATGTCAATAGACAATTAGGCGTTGACTGGCTCTCCCCCTGAAAGCTCATCAGAGAGCTGATAATTAGAACAAACTGAGCTTAAGTGCTCACAAATGAAAGAGCCGATGACTGCAAACAGCAGGTCAAGGGCTTTAGTCAGCGACACGCTCCGAGAGACTCAGCAGTGAGCGAGAAAATAAGAGCTCTACTGAGGGCACGTCTGGAACTGACCGACATCTCGCTTGTGGTAGTATCTCGAGATCAGTGGGTTTTGTCCACCATCCCAGACTGCATATCATATTTTTGAATGGGATGGTCAAGTAAGTGTAAAGTTGAGAAATGTCGGACGGCCGAACTGATGGGACTGGTTTGGTTGTATTTTATGACGGTCTTGAAATGTCTGGATAGTGGTGGCATGTGATTCTGTTTTAAGGGATGGCATCATTCGGGATATTTAGTGTACGAAAAATAAAACACAAAGAGGCAGGGTTTATGTTGAGGACTAGAGATACTAACGTAAATGAGAAAATGGTGCCTTTATTGGCAGCTGGAAATAAAATAAGTTTTACGATGTATTCACTTAACATTCATGTTATTGCAGTAGTGCTTTCAAATGATTAATCGCGATTAATCGCAGCCAAAATAAAAGTTTTGACCCCCTTTATATTAGTGGCCTAACAACTATGTACTTACATCCTCATATAATGTCAACCATGCCCTGATCCACCTCCTCATCACCCTAGGGGCGTAACCCCATCACAAATGAATTATAACATAGCCGAACAGCAATGGAGTGGGAGTGGAAATAGCCTACTCAGTCTTCCAGGGAGGACAAGGCGTGTTATAAATCCACCAAGTGTGCGAAGCGGCCCAGTAGACCTTCCCTCCGGATGGACCCGCTCTCACACACCAAAAAAAAAAGAAAAAACCCCCGCCCGGAACCCGTAACCCCCCGGGAACCGGCAAGACCACCACCGGGGTCGAACCTGACCCAGCCCACCGCAAGACAGCAAATGGGGGTGGCAAGACCAAGGAACACAAGAAGGACAGGGGACGTGGGGGGGGAAGGTAAGGACATAGGATGAAGGGCCACGAAGATAGTGGACCGAAAGGGGGGGGGGACAGATAGATGGGTGTGGACGGGGTACAGTGATGAGGGATAGAGAAGACCACACAGAACGGGTGCGAAAAGAGGAGGTAGAAGATTGAGAGGGATATAGGGGATGGTAGAGAGAGGAAAAGAGAAACAACTGAGGGGGCTGAAAGATAGCATGATGGGGGTCAGTTAGAACGACAGAAATCTAACAGTACACACAAATAGAGAGGTAACAAAACGGGAGGGGGAGGCCATGAGGCGGGAGGGAGAGCGGGGACGCACGATGTCAAAGAGTTGTAGGGAAGCGGAGGGGGGCCCGGGGACAGACACGGTGGGTTCCGAGGAATGAAATATGTGTTACTGAAAAGCATGAAATTAATGGGGACAGTATGAGGCTGGTAGAGGAGGTTAGATGGGGGAAGACGTTGGCAGATGCTCGGACGTCTGTCTAACGGAACGCATCTTGGGAAATGATATGAGATAATTGGTGGGGGCGCAAGCAGTGGCGAGGGGGGCGGAAGGCTAGCTTGGGGAAAATTGGGATGATTGAAGCGGAGTGTGCTGGAGTTTGGGTCAAAACTACCAAATAGTGCGGCAGAGAGGGGAAGGGAAAGGTTAGTAGGAAGGTGAAGGGGAATGACGGAAGGACAAAGGAAGGCAACACACTGTGCGCCCCCAAAAGAACAATGGGGGTCAAGGTAAGATTTGTAAACCGGGGGGTAGGGTAAGTAAGGTGGGGTAGGCCCGGGGCAGCGGGTAAGCTTACTATTGAGGTATATTGATGGGGTATGTAGACAAAACAGGGGGGAGGTGTGGAGAGGGCCGTTCATCAGTGAAGGGACCATAACAGAAAAGGTTTAGAGTGGTTTAGTGGACGGAATATCCTGGTTTTTTTGTGTGTTTATTAATGTGTACTGTGTTTTTTGTTTTATATTTATTTATATGTATATATTATAGTTTTTATATATTATTAAATAAACAAACTAGATGAAATAATGTTAAGTAGAGGAGTGTATATCAAGATTCTGAATGGAGGGCGTTCAGTGTATGTTCGTTAATAATTTCTTTGGGTTGTCTTAGGTTGTATCGACGATCGAGCTATCTATCTATCTATCTATCTACTATCCATCTATCTATCATCTATCTATCATCAATCTATCCATCCATCATCTATCTATCGGTCTGGCTGTCTGTCCGGTCCTGTAAGTATGTATGCAATCCTGCCATCCTGTTGCTACCTCATTCGCGCTTAATGAAGTGTGATGGTGGGCACTTTGAGTGTGTGTAAGTGTGTGTTTTGTGTGTGTCAGTGGCATTGCAACTTGTTTTTGCAGTCGAGGGTCTGTCAGATTGATGGTCATTGAGACGGGCAGAAATAGAGGGATAGAAAAACACAGGAACCAGAAGAATTGAGCTGTCAGTGTCATTTAGAGATCCACTGTGTGTGTGTGTGTCAGCAGAAAGCTCATCTGTGTTTCTGCATATGCGTGTATCAGTGTGTCTCTTTCTCTGACCCGACAGATATGTCCTGGCTGTGATGTTATTTGTCCTGTAGGATGGAGCACAGGACACACACACACACACACACACACCGTCTGTCTCTCCATAATGCCTTCAGTTTCACATTTAGCTCTCAAAACCAAATTATACACAGATTAATGGAGTCTGACATGTAGAACTGACTTATACATTATTTCCAAGCCACATCGTGGCTGTCTGAGTACATGAACTTGCTTATTTTTCACAAACAAATATATAATTAAACAAAGCTCATTTACAGAAATTTAGAAATGTATTTCATTATATATTTTATGTCATTTTTATAATTGCGTATTTATTATAATGTATATTATGCTTTTTGGTCTGAATTTGTTAGCTTGCTTATTGTTCCCAAACAAATAAATAATTCATGAAATAAAGCTAATTTTGGTGACTGGAGCCTTTAAAGGGTTTCACTAGAAGTATTGAATTTTATTTTATTGTATACTACATGTACTGTCATATTTTCACAATTGATCATAATTAATGTAATATCATGTATGTTATATATCACTTTTTTGCAGTAAAAAGTAATAGTGGCCTATTTCGATCATTTCATAAAGGACCACTGACATATTTTAATAAACAAATTAGGAAATATACAGTATTTTATATGAATAAATGTAAATGTGATATTTATTAAAAAATATTAATTTATATTAAACTAATTAGGCTGAACTGTCGTATTGAAGGATTTCTTTATCGAAACTTTGAAGTATAAATATGACAAATTAAGTTTTTTTTTATTCGTATTTTTTATATAAAATGGAATTAAGGATAATTGATTTATATATCACTATCTCTTGTATTCTATTATTATGATTTTTTCTTATATGAATCATATATGGATTATTCATTCATATTTATTCGTTTCCTTCTATGTTCTATGTATGTTGCTTTGGATAAAAGTGTCTGTCAAATGCATAAATGTTAATTTTACAGAATTTATCATTTACATATCGTTTATATGAATTTCTGAACTGTAATAAGAAAATCATGACGCATAATGTTAAAGAATGTTATGGTAATGAAGAAATGTGATGTGGTAATGCTGTATGATGTGGGTTGAGTTTGGTATCAGATGTAGGTTTAATGCATCATTTATTGTGTAGACTGAAGCAGAAAGAAGATCTGTTCGTGTTCATCTCTCACTCGTCAGTTATGAATGATGGACGGACAGTCTGTTCACAAATTCAAAGAAACTACCAATACTACTGTAGACGAAAAGATGTGCTGAAGCGGTCGGTCAATTGATTTCCTCATGGTTCTATTCAGAAAGTGGAAAACAACAGCAGCAGTCTGTAACGTCAGATTTACACAAATATGTCCAAAACTGTAGTCTGTATCATCTTGATATTATCAAGAGTACAGTGTAAAATGACTCTGATGTTCTTGTATTTATGACAGTGATGATCACTAGCAGTTTTCAGCTTGTTTGTATTAATTGTCTGTTTCTGAAGCAGATGTGCTGATCCAGGAATATTAAATAGACTAAACAGCTTGAAATATTATTACATATTATTTACAAAACTTTCTATGATTATTTATGCATATATCTACGCCTTAATTATTTTTGCACGATCAGGGACATGCATATACTGTAGTTACTTTTACCTGAATTATTTGATGACTCAAAGAAATTCACTGCAGCTGACGCATTCTTCAAAATTAATAATTATAATTTTTTTAATTCACAAATGATGACTTTAGTTACATTTACCCGTGTGCTTATTTCTAGTGTTGGGTTTAATGCATAACAAGTAAAGTAACTTGTAAAGTATTGGTTTAATTTACAGTAAAATATCTGAGTTACTTTTTCGTATAAGTAACACCAGTTGCTTTGTTTTCATATGTATTGACTCACAGCTCTGGTGTTGCCATGTTGAGAGAAATCGGGAGTAAGTGCAGAGCGTTGTGTGCACTGTGTGAACATGATGTTACTGTAGTTCTAGACTAAATGTCAACATACATTCACTCATCTCATCTGCACAAAAACAGATGAAATTTTCCTCAAAATGAATAAAAATAATGCAACTCAGAATATGATGCAAACCTGCAATAATTTAAATATGTTAAATAGCACAAATATCCTTTATGTATTTAATCCCATTCTAATGACCAATGTCTTTGCTTCTGACCTTCCATGTACAAATTCAAACCATGAATAGCAAACCTTTTTTTTTTTTTTTTTTGCTTAAGGATGTTGAACTTTCTTCTCCTGTCCTGTTCTTCATGCAATCCAGAATGGCAGCAAAGCTGAAAGGTTTGTTTGTACAGAAGAGAATTTACATTACCTTCAGCCTGAGGCGTAATCATTTCACTTTTGATGTGAAACGACTTTTATATTTGCCAAAAATATAACTTTTTAAAGTGCCCCTATTATCCATTTTTAGTTGCTAAGAATTGTTTTTATGAGTCTCCGAAAACAGGTTTACCATGCATGCAGGTCAAAAACCAGTGGACGTCACTCCTTCCTGTTTGTTGCTGCCGTGTGGATTGAGTTTGAGCTCCGTCAAGTTAATTCTTTGTCGTCTAATTTTATCTTAAAATCAATTTTATACACCATCCTTTTTCAGTTCTATAACGTGTGAATATATCTCCTATCGTATTCTACAACAAAAACAATCAGAGCGCTTTGTTATCACTAGTTCTATTTTGATTTCCCTTGTCCGCTATTAGCTTATAGCCCGTTAGCGTCGCCAGTGTGGTTGCCGCTAATCTCGCTTACACTAATTCTCTATTCACACACATTTCCATTGTTGTACTCACTGTTACTTGCTTTATGTCGGATGTGTGTCTACCTTTGAGTGCATGTGAGGACACGTTCGAGCTGCATTCGTTGCAGGTCGAGCTGGAGGCCGTGGAGGAGCAGATCCGGGACCTGGTGGCAAAGCCGACCCATCTGAGAGGCGAGAGCCGCGCTGGAAACATCCCAGGCTGACGCTCACAAGTCTGAGGTAAGTATACAGCGCGCTGCTAACTCTCCCACCACCTCTACTCCGTGTGTTTCTCTGCACAGGCCCGGTGCACCCAGGACGCGATCTTCCCAGATGTCCTTCATTCCGGTGCCGGGACACCACGGACCCTGGGTGCAGCCGCAGCGGAAGACGCGAGCCAGGTCCCGGGCGACGACCTCTCCCCCTCCGCCGCCTCCGGTCTTCGAGATCTCCACCCTGAACCGCTTCACTCCCCTCCGCGAGACAGAACGCGACACTGTGATCGTCGGCGACTCCATCGTCCGGCACGTCCGTGCTACGTTAGCTGAAGGTAACGTGCACACTCACTGTTTCCCTGTTCGCTTGTTCCTCGATTTTCTCGATGTTTCTGTGCAGATACCTGCGATCCTGAAGGCTGACGAGAGCACTGGAGCGGTCGTGCTTCACGCGGGGCTAACGACACCCAGTCTGTGCCAGACGGAGACGCTGAAGAGGGACTTCAGGAGCCTGATCGAGACGGTGTGCAGCACATCGCTCGCGACGACGATCATCTTGTCAGGACCGCTTCCCACGTATCGAGGAGGACATGAAAGGTTCAGTAGGCTTTTTGCTTTAAATTAATGTTTATTGTCATGGTGTAAAGAACAGAAACGACTTTTTGTTAATAATTGGAATTTTTTCTGGGAGCGTCCTAGGTTTTTTCGCGCTGATGGTCTGCACCCCAGTAGAGTGGGAGCGGAGCTCATGTCGGACAACATCTCCAGGACGCTGCACTCCATGTGACTAGTAAGTCAAATCTCAAATAACTGCCCTGATGACTTTTGTTCTACCCGCTTAAATGATAGAAGTACTTGCGGTGTACAAACTATAAAGACTGTGTCTGTTCCCCGAATAGTGAGGTCAAAATATAAATTTAATGCAGGATCTAGAAAAAAATCTGTTTGATTAAACCAGAAAAATTAAAAATAAATAAACGAAAACAATTTTTATAGTTTGGGCTCCTAAACATTAGATCAATCTCCCCAAAGCAGTTAATTTGTAAATGAAATGATCAACAGTTATCGTTTTGGATGGACTCTGCTTGACTGAAACCTGGCTAAAACCTAATGATTATATTGGTCTAAATGAGTCTACTCCACCAAGCTACTATTATAAGCATGAGCCCCGTCAGACTGGTCGTGGTGGCGGTGTTGCAACAATATATAGTGATATTCTCAATGTTACTCAGAAGACAGGATACAGGTTTAACTCATTCGAAATACTAATGCTTAATGTTACACTGTCAGATATGCAAAAGAAATCTATCGTATCTCTTGCTCTGGCTACTGTGTATAGACCGCCAGGGCCGTATACAGATTTCCTAAAAGAATTTGCAGATTTCCTCTCAGACCTATTGGTTACTGTTGATAAGCGCTAATTGTCGGAGATTTTAATATTCACGTTGATAATACAAATGATGCATTAGGACTTGCGTTTACTGACCTAATAAACTCTTTTGGAGTCAAGCAAAACGTCACCGGGCCCACTCATCGTTTTAATCATACGCTAGATTTAATTATATCGCATGGAATTGATCTTACTGATATAGATATCGTACCTCAAAGCGATGATGTTAATGACCATTTCCTTGTATCGTGCATGCTGCGTATTACTGATATTAACTATATGGCTCCGCGTTTTCGTCTGGGCAGAACTATTGTTCTAGCCACCAAAGACAGTTTCACAAATAACCTGCCTGATTTATCTCTACTGCTCTGTGTACCAATAAATACACATGAACTGTACGAAATAACTAGCAACATGGGCACTATCTTCTCTAATACATTAGAAGCTGTTGCCCCCATCAAATTGAAAAAGGTTAGAGAAAAACGTACTGCGCCATGGTACAACAGTAATACCCATTCTCTCAAGAAAAAAACTCGTAGTCTTGAGTGCAAATGGAGAAAAACTAACTTGGAAGTTTTTAGAATTGCGTGGAAAAACAGTATGTCCAGCTATAGACAGGCTCTAAAAACTGCTAGGGCAGAGCATATCCACAAACTCATAGAAATTAACCAAAACAATCCTAGGTTTTTATGTAGCACAGTTTATCTAGATTAACAAATAACCAGATGCCAACCGATCTAAATATTCCCTCACAGTTTAAAAGTAATGACTTAAATTATTTCTTCAATGATAAAATAGATAACATCAGAAATACAATAACAAATGTAGAATAAACAGCGTCTTGTAATTCAGCTTTATTCATTGCACCCAAAGATAAACTGCAGTGCTTTACAGCTATAGGACAGGAAGAGCTAAATAAATTTATCACTGCATCTAAACCAACAACATGTCTATTAGATCCTGTACCCACTAAATTACTGGAAGAGTTGTTACCTGTAGCAGAAGAACCGCTTCTCAATATTATTAACTCGTCGTTGTCTTTAGATCACGTCCTAAAAACATTCAAGCTGGCGGTTATTAAGTCTCTTATTAAGAAACCACAACTAGATCCTAGTGAACTGGCAAATTACAGACCCATTTCAAATTTTCCTTTTATGTCTAAAATTTTAGAAAAAGTTGTGTCTGCTCAATTGTGCTCCTTCCTGCAAAAAAATTATCTCTATGAAGAATTTGTTTCAGGCCCCACCATAGCACAGAACTGCACTTGTTAAAATTACAAATGACATACTTCTTGCGTCAGACCAAGGCTGTGTCTCATTGCTAGTTTTACTTGATCTTAGTGCTGCATTCGATACTATAGATCATGACATACTCATAGATCGATTACAAAACTATACAGGTATTCAAGGGCAGGCTTTAAGATGGTTTAGATCCTACCTGTCTGATCGCTACCACCTTGTTCATTTAAATGGGGAGTCATCTCAATTATTACCAGTAAAGTATGGAGTGCCACAAGCTTCTGTCCTAGGTCTTCTGCTATTTTCTATATACATGTTGCCCCTTAGTAATATTTTTAGAAAGTACAGGATTAGTTTCCACTGTTATGCTGGTGATACTAAACTATATATCTCAACAAGAACAGATGAAATTTCTAAATTATCTAAGAGTGTTAAAAATGTAAAAGATTGGATGACCAATAATTTTCTCCTATTAAATTCGGATAAGACAGAGATATTACTTATTGGACCAAAAGACAGTACAACAAATCTCGTGGATTACAATTTGCAACTAAACGGATGTACGGTTAACTTCCTCTACAGTCACAAATCTGGGTGTTATATTAGATAGCAACTTGTCTTTTTGAAAACAGTTTCCCATGTTACAAAAACAGCATTCTTCCATCTTAGAAACACTGGCAAGTTACAGAACATGCTACCTGTTTCTGATGCAGAAAAGCTAGTTCATGCATTCATGACCTCTAGACTGGACTATTGTAATGCACTGCTAGGTGGTTGTCCTGCATCTTCAATAAACAAGCTACAGGTAGTCCGAAATGCAGCGGTTAGAGTCCTTACCAGATCAAGAAAATATTATAATATTACCCCAATTTTACAGTCTCTGCACTGGCTACCTATTAAGTTCCGTATCAGTTACAAAATATTATTACTTGCCGATAAGGCCCTTAATGGGTTACTCCTGCGTACCTAACTAGTCTTCTACCATGCTACAATCCATCACGCTCCCTAAAGTCGCAAAATTCTGGACTTTTGGTAGTACCTAGGATAGCAAAGTCCACTAAAGGAGGTAGAGCTTTTTCGCATTTGGCTCCCAAACTCTGGAATAGCCTTCCTGATAACGTTCGGGGGTTCAGACACACTCTCTCTGTTTAAATCTAGATTAAAGACACATCTCTTTGGCCAAGCATTCAAATAATGCATCTCATATCTTTTACTGCAGGTTATATCTTATCTCAAATGCACATTATTATTAGTTTGGGTTAAACAAATCAATTTTGCTTGTTGGAACAGCAGCTACGCTAATTAAGTCTCTATTTGTTTCTCCGTTTTTGCAACTAGGATTTACACAAGCTTCAGTCTGGATCCTGAACACCTGAGAAGAGATGATGCAACCCCTCAGAGGACCTCAGATGATGCCAACCCTGAAACAACATACAGAACTACCACATTTTGCTATAAGTTTGATTGCATCATATAATAATTGCTGTTAATATTGTTCATCGTCTGTTTTATTACGTCTTAAATAGATTTTTCCGTACTGCTGGTTCATCAGGTCAGAGGAGAACTGCCCCCCCGACAGAGCCTGGTTTCTCCCAAATTTTTTTTCTCCATTCTGTCACCGATGAAGTTTTGGTTCCTTGCCGCTGTCACCACTGGCTTGCTTAGTTGGGGACACTAAATTTCCAGCTTTATCGTTGACATAATTGCCAAGATATATTATTTAAACTGAGCTGGATGTTGATATCACTGAATTGAATGATGAACTGTCTTCAACTGAAAAATTAGTGTTTACTATTGTCATTTTGCATTATTGACACTATTTTCCTAATTAATGCTGTTCAGTTGCTTTGACACAATCTGTATTGTTAAAAGCGTTATATAAATAAAGGTGACTTGACTTGACTTTTCTCAAAAAATAGATTTAATTTTACCTAATTTCTAAATGGTTCGTAAACGACTCGTGCGAAGCAGTTCAAAGAATCAGTCTCTCTAAACCCCTCCTTTCCGTGAGCCCTCACTGCTGTGATTGGTCAGATGGCGCAGTCCTTCGTGATTTGTCCAGAGCCGTAGAGAGATTGGCTCTGGATTAGTCTACCGCATACAGTGCGTGTCGGAAACAAAACGCCATTGCCATGACGGAATGACAGCCCTGGAAACTTGTCAATACATAGAAAAGACAGGACGACTTCAATCTCAGTGGTAAGTGTTGAACAAAAAAACTATTGTGATTTTCACAGTAAAAGACTGTAAAAATGCTACAGTACAAGACTGTAAACAATACTACTGTACAAACCTGTTAATTGGTTATGCAGTAAGTTTCCATACTATATACGGTGAATAAACGTAATAACATTTAATGTAATTTTACAGTAAAATACTGTTTAATTTAAAAAGTAAAAAGTAAAATGTCATTGTATAATTTACAGTGTGACAAACCGTAAATTTACACTCCCAGAATTCCCTGCATGACAACTTCATATTTGATGTTTTTTTGTTGAAATAAAATGTTTCTAAGTTTTTTCTTATCAGTTGTGTACATTAGGGCTTTATCTTACATCTAATGTTGTTAAATTAATGTTTATTGCATTATTTCAGTTTCACGTGTTGTTACCATGATGGTGTTTAGTGTTTATGAAAGACACTGTGCACCTTCTATGTATATTATTAGATTTCCCTTCTCAGCTTGTGGGCGCTGTTTGTGTGAGCTTTAATCATTCATGTTACCTTTCTCATCAACCATCAGTTTTGGTGTTCTCATAATTACAACTGTTCAAAACAGATTTAGTACTTCAATAGTCTGGTTTATTACATTACAGCAGTTAATGAAATATGTGTTTTTTATTGTGAATTAAAGTGTCCTGTAAACCTAAAATTGCTAATTCTGAAAGTCTTGGCCAACCAAGCTGCCGTTTTTACCGAAATGTCACAGATTGTTTTTTGCAGTGTGTGGTAATTATAATATGTGATACAAAAATTTCTCTCACAGCGTAGGATACACGTCTTCTTCACCTGATTTACCCACGGAAATTTAAAACTGTTTGTGGGTGGCAAGTGGCGACCGTAGAACGTGTGCAGACATTTGCAAATGTGTTACTTGGTGACGTAGAGTCGTAACAAATAAGATTCGAAATCCTGACGATCGTTTAGCGATTGCGAGCCGACCTCTTTTTTGATAGACAATAACGTCTCGGTTTACGTATGTAACCCTTGTTCCCTGAAGGAGGGAACGGAGACGTTACGTCAGTGACTGATGAATTGGGATCTCGCCCGAGAGCCCAATCACCTTCGAGTGTTAACTAAACAAGCCAATGACAGTTGGCGTGCGTGTTTCGCCACGCGCACCCCGCCCCGCAGCGCGGGTATAAAGGAGAGCGCGTGCAAACGCACATCATTTTTTTTCGCTGAGGAGCCGAGACTACTTGCCCCGGCCGTACAGCGGTGGTACAGCAGCTGTGGCGACGGGATGTGACGTCTCCGTTCCCTCCTTCAGGTAACGAGGGTTACACAAGTAACCTAGACGTTCCCATTCAGTCAGTCACGTTCTACGTTACGTCAGTGACTGACGAATTGGGATCCGTATGGAAAACGCCACTATTGCTGACACCCTCCAGTGCCCTGCGGAAGCCGGCAAGTCCCCCCACACCAGCTGGGGCGGAAGATAGGACAGCGGCTAGGCAGAGGTGTCCGCCACTGCTGTTCCATACAGTGGTACATTGGATAACACTGGGAAAGCATACTCAGTTGGGACGCTACGGAAGCCACATCCCGCACTTAGGAGGTATCATGTGGAATTACACATGTGGACTGGCCCAGGGCAGTACTACATTTGGAAGTCTCTGCGGTAGACTCAACCCGGCTGGGGTGAGATCACTACACAGCAGAGATGGCAGTGAACGACTGCCAGGGAAAGAGATGGGCTTACCGTGAGGGGAGCCGTACCGTGGAAGAATACACATGTGGGATCACCCTAAGGGGGAATCACTACACACGGGCACCTAGCCCAGCACAAGGGCTGACCTTGGGCATGCACACGAGTGCTGAGCCTGGCGTCTGGCGCTCCACCACACCTGACCACCGAGGGTGCGGGAGGAACTCCACCAGGGTTCGCCAAGGGGAACTGATTGAGGAGCACAAAAGCGCACATATCCGGTCCTTAGAGGGGAATTGCGCAGCAAGCGTGATCGACACCGAGTGGGTCCGGTGTTACTGTCTACCTGAGGTGAGTACACGAGAGGACACGGGCTCTACACGGAGATTATAGAATCTCGCAAACGTGTTAGGCGTCGCCCAGCCGGCAGCTCTACAGATGTCTGCTATCGAGGCGCCCCGCGCCAATGCCCAAGAAGATGCCACTCCTCTCGTAGAGTGTGCTCTCATTCCGAGGGGGCACGGTAAACGTTGGGATTGGTATGCCAAGACTATAGCCTCCACTAACCAGTGTGCAAGTCTTTGTTTGGAGACAGCCTTTCCTTCTGCTGACCTCCAAAGCAGACAACGAGCTGGTCTGAGGTCCTGAAGCTCCGCGTACGGTCCACGTAAATGCGTAGAGCGCGAACGGGACAGAGCAGAGCAATGTCTGGGTCTGCCTCCTCCCTGGGCAGCGCTTGCAAGTTCACCATCTGATCCCTAAAAGGCGTGGTGGGAAATTTGGGCACATATCCGGGCCGGGGTCTCAGGACAAAGTGAGAGTTACCCGTCCCGAATTCTAGTCACGAATCGTCGACCGAGAATGCCTGTAGGTCCCCTACCTTCTTGACCGAGGCCAATGCGGTGAGGACCGCTGTCTTTATTGACAGAAACTTTAGCTCTACTGACTGCAGAGGCTCGAATGGCTCCTCCTTCAGGGCCGTCAGGACAGAGGGGAGATCCCAAGAGGGTAACAGATGAGGGCGCGGAGGATTCAGCCTCCTTGCCCCTCTGAGAAACTAATTACCAAGTCGTGCTTCCCCACAGACTTACCGTATACTGCATCGTGATGTGCGGCGATAGCGGCAACAAGTACACTTTGAGTGTGGAGGGAGACAGCCTTCGCTCCAACCCATGATGCAGGAAAGAAAGCATGACTGCGATCGGGCATCTACGGGGGTTTTCCAGGCGGGAAGAGCACCAACCGACTAACAGGTTCCACTTCAGCCTGTAAGCGTGTCTGGTAGACAGGGCTCTAGCTGAAGCGATGGTGTTTACTACCGCTGGAGGTAGCCCACCTAGAACCTCCTCGTCCCATCCAGGGACCACAAGTGGAGATTCCAAAAGTCTGGACGCGGGTGCCAGAGGGTGCCCCCTCACTGAGAAAGGAGATCCCTCCTCAGAGGAATCTGCCAAGGAGGGGCTGTCGTGAGGAGCATCAGTTCTGGGAACCAAGTCCGACTGGGCCAATACGGCGCTACCAAGAGGACCTGCTCCTCATCCTCCCTGACCTTACACAGTGTCTGTGCAAGAAGGCTCACTGGTGGAAACGCATACTTGCGAAGGCCCCGAGGCCAGCTGTGTGCCAGTGCATCTGTGCCGAGTGGTCCCTCGGCCAGTGAGTAAAACAACTGGCAATGGGATGTGTCTGGGGAGGAAAACAGGTCTACCTGAGCGTCCCCACAGCGTCTCCAAATCAGCTGGATTGTCTCGGGGTGGAGTCGCCATTCTCCTGGAGGGGCGGGCTGACGTGAGAGCTCGTTGGCTGCACGGTTGAGCAGGCCCAGAGTATAAATGGCACGAAGTGATCTCAGATGCTTCTGACTCCATAGGAGGAGGTGGCGGGCGAGTTGCGAAATGCGACGGGAGCATAGACCGCCCTGGTGGTTGATGTACGCAACGGTCGCAGTGTTGTCCATATGGACCAGTACATGCTTGTCGTGTAGCAGCGATTTGAAGCGGCGCAGAGCCAGCCATACTGCTTGTAACTCGAGGCAGTTGATATGCCACTGTAGTCGGGGCCCCGACCAGAGCCCGCAGCTGCATTCCCATTGCACATGGCACCCCAGCCCTTGGCAGAGGCATCTGTTGACACAACACCATGCCTGGATACTTGCCCAAGGGACAACCCTGTCCAAAGAAAGGCAAGATCTGACCAAGGGCTGAAGGTGTGACGGCAGAACGGGGTGACTGAAACCCGGTAAGTGCCGTGTCGCCATGCCCATCTCGGGACTCGGTCGTGAAGCCAGTGCTGAAGTGGTCTCATATGGAGCAATCCGAGCGGCGTGACTGCGGCTGTGGATGCTATATGCCCCAGGAGCCTCTGAAATTGGCTCAGTGGAACCGCCGTCTTGCACTGAAAGGACCCCAGGCAGTTCAGCATCGACTGCGCACGCTCAACTTGATTAAGACGTGCTGAGAGAGTTTTACCGAGTCCAGCTCCATGCCGACAAAAGAGATTCCTCTGCACCGGGGAGAGTTTGCTCTTTTTCCAGTTGACCCGAAGCCCCAATCGGCTGAGGTGACTTAGCACCATATCACTGCGTTCGCACAACTGCGCTCGGGACTGGACCAATATGAGCCAGTCGTCGAGGTAGATGAGAACGCGAATGCCCGCTTACCTCAATGAAACGAGGGCTGCCTCCACAACCTTGGATGAAGACACGAGGCGACAGGGATAGCACGAAGGGGAGGACCTTGTACTGATATGCTCGCCCTTCGAAAGCAAAACGGAGAAACGGTCTGTGTCGAGGTAGAATCGAGACATGAAAGTACGCGTCATTGAGGTCGACCGCTGCGAACCAATCGAACGGGACAGACAGCATTGAAGATGCGTTTCTGCGTCAACATTTTGAACGGTAGCTTGTGAAGGGCCCGGTTCAAAACGCGCAGGTCCAAGATTGGTCGTAACCCACCTCCTTTCTTGGGTACGATGAAGTATGGTCTGTAGAAGCCCGACCTCATCTCGGCTGGAGGGACCGGCTCTATCGCATCCTTCGCTAGTAGGACTGCGATCTTTGCACGCAAGACAGGAGCATCCTTGTCTGGCACAGTGGTGAACCGAATGCCCCTGAACTTGGAGGGCGCCGGGCGAATTGAATCGCGTAGCCGAGTCTGATGGTTCTCATGAGCCATCGAGACGGCCTGGGGAGCGCTAACCATGCCCCCAGCGACCGAACTAGCGGGACTAGGGGGACCACCGACGTACCCGCAGTGGGGCAACGCAGTGGAACACAGGGACCCAAAACCCGGTAGGCCGCGCGTCCCAGGGTGTGGTCTGAGTGCGCAGCGCGCGACTTTTACCTGGCTCTACTGCTGGGCATGGGGCTCGTGAGGAGGCGTAGCGTCCTTTAACTGAACCCTGCTGCCCACTAGCGAAAAGAGAGGGGGCCGGCTGTGTGGAGACTGGGTCTCGTGCACCGCCGTCCTCACCCTCTTGGGACCCGGAGGCAAAGTAAACTGCTCTTTTATTGAAGTTTTGGGTACCACTGGCTGGGTGGCCAGTGGCGGAACAAAAACAAATGGAACATAAGATTCTACACCCGACCCTCCTCCGGGGGAAGGAGTGGTGCAGTCACCATCTCCTGAAGAGCAGGATCCAAGAGCTCCGGGTCGCCCGTCTCAGGGACACCGTCTGCTTTGGCGCTTCACGGGCTTGGCCGGGGCGGAGGCGGGCTGCGCCGGTTTCCTGCGGCCAGCTCCACGCTGCGGCCGTTGTGGAGGCTGCTGCTGCGGCCGAGCTGGAGTGGAGATGGAGACCACAGGAAGGCGCTCTTGGCGATGAGCAGACAGAGGGGCTGCATCCGGTGGTGGGGTGCGGACAGCAGCAGACCGCTGGGGCAGGATGTGTCGAAACGCCTCCTTCTGCTTCTGCGCGGCGGAGAACTGTAGGGCAAAGCCCTCCACCACTTCGCCGAATAGGCCGGCCTGGGAGATTGGGGAGTCCAGGAAGCGATGCTTGTCGGCCTCCCTCATATCCGCCAAGTTCAGCCATAGGTGGCGCTCACTGGAACCACCAATTGGACATCTTCGGACCCGGGCCCGCGCCGTTACTTTCGTCGCCCTAAGCGCGAGGTCCGTCGCCGTGCGCAGTTCCTGCAGCACACCTGGGTCAGCACCACCCTCGTGCAACTGCTTCAACGCCTTGGCCTGGTGGACTTGCAGGAGGGCCATGGCGTGCAGGGCGCAAGCGGCCTGTCCAGCAGCACTGTAAGCCTTAGCCGTCCGAGCGGACGAGAACTTACGTCCCTTGACGGAAGGCGTGGACTACCTCTCCAGGCGGCGGCGCTTTGCGGGTAGAGCTGCATGGCAATCGCGCGCTCAACCGGGACCGGATGGATGTCCACATACCCTGGGGGGGTGGGGCCGCCCCCCCCGTCGAGGGTGTTGAGGACGGAGGAGGCACCAAGTCTGTTTCGGGCAGAAAAAGGTGCCTTCCAAGACTTAGTAACCTCCTCATGCACTTCCGGGAAGAATGGAACCGGCCTGCGCCCCCAGGAACCAATCATCCAGCCTCGAGCGTTCTGGAGAAGGCGGAGGCCTCCAGTGCAGCCCCGACGCTCTCAGCGGCCCGGGAAAGCATAGCGGTCAGCTCTGGATCTGGCTCGGGCAACGCCACTCTACCTGACGGGGGCAGCGCAGCCGAATCCTCATCTCCATAGCCTAGCTCGCCCTCCGATGCAGCGATCGACGTCCTGTCCTCTGCCTGTGTCCCGCACAAGATGCTGGACCCCGCCCTGTCCGAGGACCCAGCACACTCGTCCGGAAGCACCAGGTGGTGCGACATGCTTGAGGAATGAGAGGCCCGCGGAGACGTACTCGACGGGGAAGCTCTCACTGTAACCCTCAGATCTCCCTGACCATGAACCGAAATAGCCCTCAAACCGGAGGAGCTAGAGCGGGGCATGGCAAGGGGAATACCCCCCCCCCTTTAATGAGGAGGCATCTAGACCGCAACATCACGATGGTCATGTTCCCGCACTGAGAAAATGACTCATCCATGAGCGCTGCTTCAGCGTGCTGTAAGCCCCAAGCACGAGAGGCAGTGATCATGACCATCAGATGGAGGCAGGAAACGACCACATCCAGAAACGCACGAGCGGGAAGCCATCTTTAAAAAGACGCCCGTCGCTCGTGAAGCTCTTTTAGAATTTTTGGAAACGCTCTTTTAGAGAGAGCGCTGAAGCGCCCAGGGGAGGTCGCGGCAAGACCGCAGAGTGGAAGCTGCAGCCCACCGAGGTTTCAGGAGACTGGATGGCAACCCCCGCTGATATGCTGTCACACCAACGCCAGCTGTTTCTCTTGAACACTCGCGGAGATTCGTCCTGTAGAAGGCTCGGCTCCGAAGCGAAAAGCTGATGTGCGTTTGCACGCGCTCTCCTTTTAGACCCGCGCTGCGGGGCGGGGTGCGCGTGGCGAACTGTCATTGGCTTGTTTAGTTAACACTCGAAGGTGATTGGGCTCTCGGGCGAGATCCCAATTCGTCAGTCACTGACGTAACGTAGAACGTGACTGACTGAATGGGAACTTTATTTATCGTGCACTGTCGGCTTCACAACTTTGCATATAGTTTATGTTCACATACAGCTACATGTCACACTGCATGAAAGTTAATATTCGAAAAGGCATAATAGGGGCACTTTAAATTTTAAAATAAACATGCAAACCCAGGCCAGATGAGGAAAAGTAATGCAAAAGTAATGTAACACATTTGAATTGTGAGACATAAACTTGCAATTCTGAAAAAAAAAAATCTGAATTGTGAGAAACTCAGAATTCTATTTTATTTTTCTCATAGCAATTCCCTATAAAATGTACTATAATATATCTATTGACTGTGGGTTCAAGCCATATTGTTTCTTGAACTGAACCCTCATCGTTTACTCATTAACCATGACTTACTTTCTTCTGTGCAACACAGCAGACATATTTCTGGAGAATATCTTGTTCCCCAAGGTTTGCTCAAGATGTACAGTATGTGAGTACACAACAACATTCATTTATCTGATGCTTGTGAAGCTAATGCATTGAAACACTTAACAGCATTCTTTCATCCTCTACCATTTATGATGATTTCCTTCAGACTGATAATTTAGCTTTTTTTGTATTTGCATATGCAGTGATTAAATGTGACAAAACGACTAACGGGGGTAGGATGAAATGGGTACAGGGGGTTTGTGTTGTGGGGGGGTGTTGTGGGGGCGGCTTGAGCTGGCGGTGATCGGACTGTGGGGGGGGGGGGGGGGGGGGGGGCAGCCAGAGATCATTTTGTCCTGAGGGCTATTTGTTGTACATGGCATTTTACGGGGGACAGCTACGCGCACTTAGGGAGCTTGAATGGGGTTGGGGTGTGGGGGGGGGTGGGGGGGGTGTGGGGTGTGTGGGTGGGGTGTGGCGGGCTGGCCGGTATCGGCGAAGACTTAAGCTCAAGTCAGAGACATAGCAACATTCTTCAATATTTAGCCTTAGTTTTTCGAAAACTGATCAAAAAGTTTAAAACAAAAAAAGATCAAAATTTTGGGATCCGGTCGGGGGGGTCGCCGATTGTTAGCAAAAAATTAACTGAAATTCAAGGGGAAAGTAGGTTTGTCTTGAGGCCGGCCCTTTGGTCATAGTGTGTGTGCTTTTGGTTCTTTAGAAAGAACGGAACTCGACTTCCATTATGTTGATATATTTGAGGTAGGTGAGGGGGGAGGATGGAGAAAAGGGGGGCAATTTGTGGAAAGCAAAATCGAGGGGGTTGGGAGGAGGTGGAAGTGGGGAGGAGGGGTGCGCCAAGTTGGTGATGGATATCGGAAAGTGGGGGGGGGGGGAGGGGGGGGGTGGGTACCGGTGAGGTAACAAAAAGGAGGGGGAAGCAGGGGGGGAGAAAATGAAGGAACGGAAGAGGGGGAGGGAGGGGGAGAAAAAGGCAGAGAGGGAAGGGGGAGAAAAGGGCAAGCAGGGGGAAAGGGGGGGCTAGCGATGGGAGAAGTAGGGGGCGGGGGGGATGGATGGTGGAGAGGGAAAAGAGTGGGGCGGGGGAAAAAGGAAGGAGGAAGAAAGGGGGACGGGGGAGGGGGGGGGAGGGGGGGGGAGGAGAGGGGAAAGGGTGGGGCGAAAGGGGGTGGGGTGGGGGGGAGGGGGGGGGTAAGTGGGTGAGCGAAAAAAAGGAGGCAGTTGGAGTGAAGCAGGGTGGACAAGAGGAAGGGAAAGGAAAAGAGAAGGACGGAAGAGCGCCCAAAAAGGTGCCGAAAATCAATAGGGGTGAGAAGGGCGGGAGTTGCCAAAATGTCGACGCTGAAAAAGAAGAGGCAACTCTTGGTTTTTTTGGTTGTTTTTTGTTGCGATGCCTTCAGATTATTGTTTTGTTCTGGTGGGGGTGTGGGTGGGAGAAGACGACGGCCCGTTAGTGGGGGGATGGAGGTGTACCGGGTTAGGTAGAACTAATACGGGGGTGGGTGGGGGGGTGGTAGCGAACGGGGGGGGGTCGGTGGGCAGGGCGCCATGTCCGTTTGGGCAAGGGTGTGGAGGGGGGGAATCCGGGGGGGATGGGAGTGCTGGGGCGGGGGGGGGAGGGGAGTTGAGTAGAGGGGTCGGGGTGGGGGGGGGGGGGGGTTGGGGGGGGTGGTAGGTGTGGGGGCTTGGGTTGAGTCATCCGTTCTAAAAAGATTACACGGTCCGAGCTAGTAATTCAACGGGTTGTGAGTTTGATCTTGCAGATAAAGAGTACGGGCCGGAGTCACTGAACATCTGTTGGCTCTGAATGCTGTTTGGTGAGGCGACCGCTAGGTGGGGGATAAGGAGGAGTTGTGGGCAATGTGTGTGAGAGCGATCGAGGTTCCATGGTGTGTATTGTTAAAAGATTTGAGGTCTTGAATGTCTGTGCCCCTCTGCTGTGTTTCATTTGTGAGTTGGGATGTCTTTTATTCTTGTGGTGTGTTGGGGGGTCGGGGGTGTCGGGGTGGGTTTCGGACGTGTGTTGGCGAGTCACACGATTGTGGAGCTCACAGACCACTACGGCGTCAGCGGTATGTGTGGAGGGTCTGCTACTGCATACTAGTTCATCGGTGGGAAAGTCAGCGGAGGCGGGGTGGGGGGCAGGGTGGGGGGTGAGAGAGGGGGTGTCCGGGCAAGATGAAACGTTGTTTTTTGGCCTTGCATAGGTTCCTCTCGGGGTGTGGGTCTTTGTTGTGTGGTTGTTGGCGGGGTTGCGTCGCGGCTGTTCTCTCTCTCTCTCCTGCGTTTGTCTTGTTGGGGGGGGGGGTGTGGGTTGTTGGGTCAGGATCGGGGGTCGCGCTAAGTGCGGATGGAGGCGGCGTGTTGGTTCGTCTGAGTAGTGGGGGCAGTTATTTCATGTTTTGGGGTCCGGTTCTGGAGTGCGAGCGAATTGGGGGGTACAGGAAGATAAAGAAAAAGTAATAAAACCCTTGATGGGCCGTGTGGTAGTGTCGGTTATGAGTAGCATGCGCATTTTTGCTATTCGTCACCGGCGTGGGGGGATATCCCTACCCCCCAGAGTACATGTGGTCTAGTGAGGTGTTGGAAACTGTTGCAGATGTAGCAGGCGTGGAATGTCCACAAGACCTTGTTCCGAATCATGGCAGGTCTTGCAGGGTGGCCGCAGAAATAATCGGGGTGGCCGAAAAGAGTTTGTGTGGGGTTGTTGAGGAGGAAGACAACAAGGGGCCATGGGGTGGGCAGGGGACGTAAAACTGTGTGTATAGCCTTCGAGGGGGGTGTTATTTAGTGTGGAGTGGTGCGTGGGTTTCGGCGGCCGGGTCAAGGTGTGGGGAATTTGGGGGGGGTGATGGTTAGGTTAGTGGAGAAAGTTTTAAATGATGTAGTGGGGTGTGTGGGGGGGGGGAGGGTGTGTGGGGGTTGTGGCTAAAGGGGTGAGTTTAGGGGGGTGAGTTATTTCAGGGTTTGAGGTATGTTGTTGGGGGGGTGAGGGGGGGGGGGGAGGGGGAGGGAGGTGGGGGTGGTGTGGGGGGGGGTGGGGGTGGGGGTGTGTGTATGGAATAGGGGGGAGGGGGGGGGGTGATAGAGGGGGTTGGGTGGTTAGGGGGGGGTGGTGGGTGGGGGGTGGGGGGGGGGGGAGGGGGGTGGGGGGTGGGGGGGGGGGGGGGGGTGGGGGGGGGGGGGGGGGGGGGGGGGTGGGGGTGTGTGGGGGGGGGGTGGGGGGGGGGGGGGGGGGGGGGGTTGGTTGGGAGTGGGGTGGGGTTGGGGGGGGGGGGGGGGGGGGGGGGGGGGGGGGGGTGGGGGGGGGTTGGGTGGGGGTTGGGGGGTGGTGGGGGGGTGGGGGGGGGGGGGGGGGGGGTTGTTTTTGTTTGTTGGGGGGGGGTGGGGGGGGTGGGGGGGGGTTTGGTGGGGGTTTTGGGTGGGTTGGTGTGTGTTTGAAGGTTTTGGGGGTGTGGTTGTTGTTGGGGGTGGGGGGGGGTTGGGTGGTGGGGGGTGTGGGTTGGTGGGGGTGTGGGGGGTGGGGTGGGGTTGGTGGTTGGGGTGTGGGGGTATGGGGTGTGTGTGGGGGTGGGGGGGGGGGTGGGGGGTGGGGGTGGTGGGGGGGGGGGCGGAGTGGTGTGTTGTGGTTTTTTTGGGGTGGGTTGTGTTGGTGTTGTGTTGTGTTGGGTTGGGGGTTTGTTTGTGTTGTGGTTGGTTTGTTTGTTGTAGGTGAGATTGGGTTTTTGGTGGGGGGGGGTGGTGTGTGTTTGGGTGGTTTTTGTGGTGGGTTGTTTGTGGGTGGTTTTTGGGGTGGTGGTTTGTGGGGAGATGTGGTGGTGGGGGTTTTGTGTTGTGTTTTTTTTTTTTTTTGAAGTGTGTTTTTTTGGGTTTTTGTGTTTGTTTTGTTGTTGTGGTGTGGTTTTGAGATGGTTGTTGTTTTCTTTTTTTTTTTGTTTGTATATTTTTTTTGGTTTTTTGTTGGTGGTTTTTGTTGGTGTTTGGTTTTTTTTTTTTTTTTTTTTTTTTTTTTTTTTTTTTTTTTTGTGTGTAGCTCTAGATATAATATAATATCTCTATTATAATACCTTATCCTACATCCTTTCTTTTTTCCTTTCGCTCCTTTACTCCTCCTCATTTATCCTCTTTTCAATCCTTTTTCTTCTTTATTTTACATTCCCTATTTACATATAATTACTAATTCTTTTTATTTACCTCGTCATTATCATATTTACTTTTAAACATTATTTACTTTCTTTCTTTTTGTTACCCAATTATTCTAATATTATTATTTAAATGTAATTTTTTTCATTTTTTCAATCGTTTCATTTTTATTTAATGTGACCCATATATAGATATTTATAAACAAATCAAAAATTAAAGCACTCATACAGTATAATACTTAATAGTTTGTCCTTCTGAGATGATTGAATAGTTTTCTGAAAAGTGTTCTGAATATTTAGCATCTTTCACTGGCCATTTGTTTAAAATATAAAGAAATGCTTCGTTATTTTAGAAGTTTCAGAGTCTGTTTTGTACCCTATTCATGGATGGGGCCTAATGAGAATCACCAACCAGAATAATGAGAGCCCTGGTAATGAGAATGAGACTTTGTTTTCATTACAGTAATGAGAATTTGGGTGGAAATGTGCCTTGTTGATGTGGAAAATAATGTACAAAAAAAATCTTGATTGTATTACAATAGTCTGTGTTTTCTTCATGCAAAATATAGTTTATTTGTGTTTGTTTTCAGTTGATTTTGAGGTGAATGTGAGATCCACACGCAAACACACATGCTGAAGTGATTTCTATCTGGAGGATGAGAGCGGATGAAATGGTCTCGGTGACTCATTGATAAATTGGCTCGTATTGATGCTGCTGATCGTCACCGCAGGGAACAAACACACTCACACGCTCAGTCTGAGATGATTCAGGAGGAGCTGTGCTGTGATAAACACTGCCTCCATTTGAGAGAATTAAGAATCGCCCGAAGCCTTTGCTATCCAGCTGTACAGAAGGAGATCTACTGTGTGTCTCTTCTGTATCACCTCTGAAAGCCACATTAGATCAATCTGAGTGCTTCCGTTCGCTTATTCTTGCTGTTGGAGATTTCACTGTTCACACGATCCCACAGATATAATGAGTGTGTCATTTTTTGTGCCACTAGTGCCAGCAAACAGAATAGCAAAAATAATGACTGTTTTCAAACAGGGGTTGGTTTCTCTGAAGTATTACGGGTGGGTGGAGGGTAGGGGGGGTGTAGGGGGGAGTGATTAAGGGGGGTTGTGGGTGGATGCTCCGTCGGTTTAGATGGGCCTCTGGTACAGTTTCTTTTTTGTAATATTTTTGATGTTTTTGTAGATTTGTAGAAAGTCAGGGTTATTTGGGGGTTTTGAGGTTAATGAGGGGTCTAATGAAGTGTGTATTTATTATGGTTTATTTATTTTAAGTATATTAGTAATTGGGCACCAGTTTAAAATCTAGTTTCATTTTTAGTAAGTTGTAAGGTGTCGATTATTTTCATTAGAAGTCGATTTATAGGTGGTTATGTTTTGTAGGGCATGGTTGTATGTTTATTTTTACAGTCGATTTATCATGCAATGTTAAATCTTTGCAATCAAAATTATTTTATTTTATTTGAATTTTTTTCATGTGATTAAATAGTTAATGGTATTGTTGTTAAAATATAAGTTATACTTATTGTTCAGGGGGGGGGGGTCAAGGTTCATTTAATTGCGGAATCATTTTTTTTGCATTGTGAACATGTGTAAGAGCTTGATTAGCTTTATTAATTTGTTTGTTTTAATTTATTTAAATAAATGTATTGCTTTTAACTAAATTTAGTTTAATTTGTATTTCATTTTCAAGGGTGGTCCTTATTCTTAATTTATATCT
Organism: Sinocyclocheilus anophthalmus; assembly: GCA_018155175.1. Lineage (NCBI taxonomy): Eukaryota > Metazoa > Chordata > Actinopteri > Cypriniformes > Cyprinidae > Sinocyclocheilus > Sinocyclocheilus anophthalmus. The sequence goes on from JADLZN010000154.1 coordinate 61,528, forward strand.
ATTATTTACTTGTGTTTGTTCAGTTTTTTTTCCATTCTTTTGTCATTTTTCATTTGATTTAATTATTGAACAAACCTATGTAGTAATTTTACCGTGTTACCTATTCATTTACTTTTTAAAATGTAATTTTAAGTCATTTAATTTGATTATGTTTCTGTTACAGTTTGCTTCAATAGAAAACTTTTCGAGTTTTTCTGTTAGTTCAAGTTCCTCTAAGGATATTGTCTCTGCTTTTCTTTTAAAGTAGTTAAAAACAGCAAGAGAGAAAAGTTTGTTTGGTGTCCTCATTGAACTTCATAACTAAATAAGGAAAAGATTTTACTTGTTTTGAGCAGAACTGCTTTTTTGTCCCTCTGTGCAGTAAAAAAAACTGTAAGTGCAAGAAAAAGCCCAAGCCAGAATTTTCCATTCTTATATCCCAAACCTTTTCTTTCTGCAAACCTTAGATGACAGGCCTTTGGAGAGTTGGTGGGTTTAGCCGAAACACGGAGCTGTTTCCTTATCCGGCTGAATTCCTCCTCGTATCAAGGTACAATTTAAAGAGCCGGAGTCCCAGAGGTCCAGTGTCAGGACAGCAGCAGGGGGACATTTCGCAGCATGCACTGCACAGTAACGCTCCCTAGCTGTCAGTCTCCATGTTGAGTGACAGTATCTCATCAGGGGGTGAGAAGAGCGTTTTTAACAGGTGCATTAATGCGTCCTGTGGCGCGGAGAGGAAAGCAGGTCTATAAAACAAAAGCGCTCAGAAAGGATCAGCGGGTGGGCGGATGAGAGGAGAGATACATCTGTGCCCTCTTTCCACTGAGCAGCAGCAACTTATCATAAGTTAACTGTGAAGAAGAATTGAGCTGTATAATGTCACTGTCTGCTGTGACTTCCATCTAATGTCCTTCCTCTGCTTGTCTTTTATCAGGTTTGCATGCTACAACTTTTGCTGCAGAACCAGCAGTTTGTCTGGACGTTTTGCAGTGACGAACGCCAGGCCAGACACAGGTAATGTCATTAGGATTATCTTTAACTTAAAATTTAAAATGACACAAGAACCACAACACACACAAAAAAACACATATATTTATTTCAATATTGACGAGAAATTTTATTTAAATATATCATTGTATTAAATTTATAATAACATATAATCTGAGAATTACTAGTATTAACCAAATTGGAATGAATGGACAATTTGCTCAAAATCAGTACAGATTTATGAAACTGACATATTTATTTCATAACAAAACAACATAGAATCCAAAAACTAAATAAATTCATTTTACTTGCATAAACGTTCACTTTCAGTTGAAAAAATTGTCAATTTTTCATGCTGCAATGGTTCATCAATAGGCATACATATTCATGTTTACCACCAAAATTAAGTCCCAGAAGTGTGTGAGATATAGAGAAAATGCTAAATGTATACATAAAGGCTAAATATATACCTGTTTGTCTGCGTGTCCACCACTTTCTATGAGTCCAGTCATCACAAATCTCAAGATCTCAAGCTCTAAATATGGCTTCCCAGATAAAATGCTTTTTTGGTCAGGAAATATCATAGGGCTAAAAAAAAAAAATTCAAAAAAGATATACAGTATATATTTTATCAACCTTAGTTTTAGGTCCTGATTAGCACATAGCAAATAAAACAAACTGAAATATTGACAAGAGTCTTCTAATAGTCAGCATTGTCAAGTGAGTGCCTCAAAATTGGAAAATACTGTCATATCTGACTAATATGTTAATATCTCATATTCATGACAGACTGATATACAGTCAATTTAAGCTTATGATTTAAAGCCAAAATTCTTATATTAGTATCCTTAGTCTTTTTATTGAGGCGCCAATATGACCCACTTCTAGAAAATTTCACTTTTTCCCAACTTTAGTGGCCAATTCTGTAAATATTTTTACCCTGAGTTACATCTGAACCATTTGGGCTTGAATTGAACATGTTTGTCTACGTATCCACCAATTTCTATGAGTCCAGCAATCATAACTCTCAAGATATCATGCTCTAAAATGTCTTCCTGAATAGGCTGCTAATGGCCTGGAAACATCAGAGGGCTGAAAATGCAAAAAAATATTTTATAAACCGTAGTTTTAGGTTGGTTTTGAAATGTCCCATCCAATGTTAATCTCAAACCTTTGACTTTGGTGCAAACAGTCCCGTTCTCCAAAGCAGTTCACATAAAAACAACAAGAAAGGAACGTAACTGGAGTGAATCATAAAGCTGTAATTTCCCTGCACCTCCAGATCATGTTATCTCAACCAGAAATTAAAGTTCACATTAGGAGTACAATGACATTACAGCTAAGATAACGGACCATTAGAGAACCAATAAGCCAGATTCTCTCTTCCTTCCTTTCTGTAGATTTACAACTACAGCACGAGTATAAAAAAGTGAAGGTTCTCACCTTAAGTGAGTGATGAAATACGGCTAATGGAAACGGACATCGCGACAGGAGATTTACGGCATGTGCGAGTCTCGTTCGGCGGGACGGGAGCGATAATCCTAGTGACATTAACTGTGTCCGGCCTTGTGTTCAGCAGCCGTTCATCACTGCAGGACGTCTAGAGCTGTCAGAGCGGATCTTTAGACGTGCCAGTGACCTTCAACACACACTAGTTTAATCAGAGGTCGAAACCCACTGTGGCACATTATTCACAGAGCACCTGCAATTCAGTGCAAGATGCTATTAGAGCTGCACTGTGAGCATTTAAACTGATTGTTTTCAGTGCAAACACGTCTCCTTTCTTTGCAAATGAGGCTCATTATAGCATGCAGCGTATTCACTGGAGTCATTTGCCTGGTGCATTTAGCTTTATCACAGAATGTTGTGCAAATTGCATTCTGGACTAATTGTGTTGTTTGAGTTTGTAACATTACCTGATTTTCAGATGGCGCATGCAAATAAATGATGCTATTAGCAATCACAATTCGTTTTGTCCTTTACCGAGGTATGTTAGCTTGAGTATCACCGTTAGTACTATTGACATCTGTTAATCACCAAGTTTTCCTCCTTTGGTTTTATTCACAATTGTGTGTGGCATATTCAAGGGCGTAGAATTTAGTAGGGATGCTAAGGACATGCCCCTACCGATTTCCAACAGCTACTAAATTGTTCCTAGCAATAATAAATATAATTTTTATTTAATTTTCAATCATTTTACTCAATTTTACGTAATTGAATTTTAAATTATTTTGTTTATTTTAGTATTTTGAATAATTTATATAATTTTGAGTAATTTTTTTATTTAAATAATGTTCCGTCATTTCATTTAATTTTTTTATTTATTTTGATTATTTAATAAAATTTTTACAAAATGTATTATTTATTTTATTAACACTTTAATTAAATACATTTTATTACTTTCAATACAATTTTTATTTATTTAACTTCCCTTTAATTATATTTTTAGCATGGAAATTTGTCTTGAGCTACATTAATCTAGGATAATAATAATAAAATAAAGTTAAACAAATTTGGACAATTACGAAATAACATACAGAAAATGAATCTTTTCTATTACAAAATGGATATTATTGTATTCACTTTTAAATGTATTTGGGACCCTGGACCAAAACCCCGTCCATAAGGGTCAATTTTTATTTAAACTGAATAAATACAGATTTCCATTTATGTATAAATTTTGTTAGGATAAGGACAATTAATTTTGGCCGAGATACACCTATTGAAAAATCTTAATCTGAGGGTTGCAAAAAAAACAAATGTGGAGAAAATCGTCTTTAAAAAGAGTTGTCCAAATGAAGTTCTTAGAATGCATATTAACGAATCAAAAATTAAGTGTTTAATATATTTACGTATGAATTTACAATAATATCTTCCCCCCTTCATGGAACATGATCTTTACTTAATATCCTATGATTTTTGGCATAAAAGAAAAATGGATATTTTTGACCCATACAATGTTTTTTTGGCTTTTGCTACAAATATACCCGTGCTATTTAATACTTGTTTTGTGGTCCAGGGTCACATTTTAGAAGGTAAAGTGCATCATTTAATAAATAATGAAGCTCTCACATTAGGCTTTCTCAATAATTGCATATAATACCACTATAATATGGATTCCTCTTCAAATAGCATAGCAATTAAGATCGTGTTATTTATCATTACTAGACACTGAGTCCCTTAGTGCATGTTTTGAACTGAAAGACTTATGAATCAAATGCAAAGGTGCACAGAGCTGACAAGTGTCCATTAATCATATATCATGCCCAAAGTAATACATGGCCACAAATGACACATTTAATATGGGCTGCAATCCATTTGAACTCATTACATTTGCTTTAAATGAAGGTATCAGAGGTGTGGAATGAAATATGAATCGCAGTACGACACATACTGTGTGACTCTATTGTGTCCATGTGTAAATAAATGATGGTCGTTCACCATTCCACTGGCACAGACTGAAGTGAGTTTAAACCGTCCGTGACTGCTGGAAATGTCACACACACACACACACACACCCACAACACACACACACTCCTACTCGCTGCGATCGAGGAGCAGCACTGGAGATGCCATTTTTATCATGTTTGTCACTCTGACAAACTCACGACTCAACCCGCGGAAATGTGAAATATAAGAACAAAAACACATTCCGATATGCAATTATCTTCATTCACACACCACACACACCACACACACCCACTAACAAATGAAAGGAATGATGATCTGTTCTTAATCTCGTTATTAAAGCAAATGTAATCTGTCATTTTTCTTTGTATGATTGTGAAGCGCGTAATGAGCAACCGTCAAGAAGAGCCAGTGGTAAGTCTCTCTCTCTCTCTCTCAATCTCTCTCTCAACTCATCTCAAAGACAAACAAAAAAAGTCAGCTCGGTCGTTGAGCTCAGCATCTTGAGTAATCCGCAGAGACTTCCTCCTCCGACATCACCGTCAGCCCTTTCAGTTATGCTGCGCTTCCTGGTTTTCACACACTGTAAAAAAAAAAAATCCAAATTTACGTAAAGACCGCAGCTTTGGTTCCTTAAAATACGGTAGCTACATTTTAGGTTTTGCGGTTTTAAGTTAAATTTACAGTTCAATACCGTAATTTCATTAACTGATATAATGTTAATATACCAAACCTATTGAAGTACTGAAATCTGTTTTGTACCGTTGTAATACACTGATAACCACCAAATGCAGGTGGTGATGAGAAAGTCGTATGATGAACCAAAGCCCATCACAAGTAGTTTTTAAATAATAACATATATAGAAGGTGTGCACAGTGTCATTCACACAAACATCAAACACCATCACGGTAACACACATGATACTTAAATAATACAATAAACTTTCATTAAACAACAGAAGATGTAACATAAAACCCTAATGTACATAACTGATCAGAAAAAACTAAGAACATAGAAACAAATTTGAAATGTGACGCAGGGAATTCTGGGAATGTCAATTTACGGTTATTTACTGTAAATTAAACGGTATTTTTCACTTCCAAAAACGGTATACTACCGTAAAATTAATTTCCAATACATGTAATGTCCAATAAAGTTTTTCACTATATATAGTAGTTAGGGAATTTACCCTTAACCCTTTAACTTTTTTTTTACTGTAGCATTTTTACAGTCTTTTACCGTTAAATTCAAGGTCATTTTTTACAGTGCACGTCCCAAATCTATCCTGACCGTATCGCTTCTAAAACCCCACCTGACTCTGTCTCAGACCAGTGTGCAACGTATCATGAGGGTCAAATCCACTCTGTTGTCTTAATGTGAATGATTCAGCAAAAATCTGACCCGGCTGAATCTCTTAGACATAAAATATTTTCTTAATAATGTAGCAAAATATTTGCATATCCACAGTTCTATGATGACAATCAATGGTCAAATGACATGCAAGTAAATGGATAAAATATACATATTTAAATGAAATTACTATTATTATCGTTGTTGTTGTTCTTATTATTATTAACTCTAATTTATATATACACACAGTATTTGGACCCTAACACAATTTTGAAACAAATTGTAGCGCAGACTTAAAGGTTTAATTCAAGGTGTTGAACAAAAAGAGCTGTAATTCCTTAACCTTTCCTCCAATTTTGATGAGAATAATAAATTAAAGTTCAGAGTGTGCACTTTAAGCCCAGTTTCAGTATATAACTAGACTTGAATATGTTTTGGTCAGTAGCTAAAATAATAAAAAATTGTGCCTATGTATTACTGTCTAGATATTAGTAATATCATTTGTACTGCACAAAGTAAAATGGCATGTTTCATAATAATTGCAAAACAATTTTTATTTTACCCTCCAGGTTTACTAAACCCCAGTCATGTCTTAAATTCTTCACTTTCAAATGTTCAAACCCTCGAGCTTATAACATTTCAAGTCCTCAAACTTATATTTTGGCAGAAAAGCGGTGAAATGTTTCTGCGAACAAAACTGTTGAATAGGATGTGAATGTAAATCAAGAGAACCTAGCGCATATAGTGTTCCCAAATGCATGTTAAACTCGCAGCACATGCAGAGATGTATGAGTTGGTGAGAATCAGCACCGATTTGGGAAACCCAGTGAAACCGGTAGTGATTGTGTCTATGTTGACTAATGCATGTTTTATTCTAGCGTTTATTGTTTTAAGTGTCCCAGTTCACCTACTTATACTTTGCCCTAAAGCTATGTACTCTTTTCGTGAAGAAGTAGTATATACTTTTGAGTGTGTAGGAGAATAGTAGGCAAACTTTGGGACTTAGTAGCCTACTTCAGTATTCGACTATCTTGGTTGCTTGCTATTCTGATAACTTTGATATCATTTTGTGCAATGTATTGTTTTTGCATACATTTTTACATTTTTAGTTTCATGCTTATTACTTTTTGATCTGTGACTGCAATACTGTGCTTGAGTGGAGGAGGGGCTAATTTGCATATTCATAGATCCTCATATAGTAAATGAGGCAAGGGTGTACATTACATTACATTCAAGCTATTTTAAGGCACGAGAAAATTATTTTCACAAGAAAAACTGGATTACAAAGATGAGTTTTAGGGATAAATTGGAGTGACTTCAGGGGGACTGTGAGTCTAGGGTTGACTAGTGTGGTTGTGTGCTGTTCTGCCTTACGCTTCAGCAAAGCCATATGATCCATCGATTCTCCTCCTGCTTTTCTGAGCCACTCTTTCCTTCTGAATCCTCTGTCAGTTCTGTTCCTGCTGAAGAGATGGTCCGTCCTGTTGTATAAAGTTTACTCCACTTTACTTCCTACTGTGCTCTTTTGAGAAAAAAAAAGTGTTATTTTTTGAATAAAAGTTGATAATAATCAAGTTTTTAATAAGTTTTTAAATGACTTCATATTTTTCTTTCCATGACGTAGACTAGTTTATTGACATCTATTCCTGAATTACTACTTTTTGTAAGGTGTCCTTGTGACACATGTGACATGACTTCTAGTTCTACATAAATTAATGCTTATTACATCAATAAATCAAGCCAAACCCTAATCCTAACCTTCTAACCATATAGTGTACAGTATTTTATTAATAATGACTCCATTACTTAAATGTAGGATTACACTGTAAACCACGGACTTAGAAAAGGTAACCTAGTTTTTTTTACTCAAAAGTAAGCCTAAATTTTAGATTTAATGTATTTGGAATTATACATAATTAGGCTCATATTGACTATATAAAAAATAGTCTGTATTTTTTAGTCATATTTTTGTTGATTATTGTGATAATACATATCTTTGTTATAAAAAAATTGTGCAAGTATTTGTCTATTTAATTTAACAGAACATTTTAATAGAATGACTAGACCAAATAAAAAAAACCCTATAACAAATAAATAAATATACACTAAATAAATAAAAGCTATTTTAGACCAACATTCAGGTCATATATATATCGAGCAGCTTGGATTCTGTGCCTCTCCAGTCTTCCTCCGGACTCCAGACCTTGATTTCCAAATGAAATGCAAAATTTACATTTGTGTAAAATGCCACTGAGCAACAGTCCAGTTCTTTTTCTCCTTAGCCCAGGTAAGATGCTTCTGACGTTGTTTCTGTTTCAGAAGTGGCTTGGTAGCCCTTTTCCTGAAGACGTCTGAGCGTGGTGACTCTTGATGCACTGACTCTAGCTTCAGTCCACTCCTTGTGAAGCTTTTCCCAAGTGTTTGAATCGGCTTTGCTTGACATTATTCTCATGCTTGCGGTCATCCCTGTTGCTTGTGCACCTTTTCCTACCCGATTTTTCTTCCTTCCAGTCAACTGTGCATTTAATATGCTTTGATACAGCACTCTGTGAAGTAATGACCTTCTGTGACTTACCCTCTTTGTGGAGGGTGTCAGTGAATGTCTTCTGGACCATTGCCAAGTCAGCAGTCTTCCCCATTATTGTGGTTTCAAAGAACAAGAGATACCCGGAATTTATACTGTAGGGATGGTCATTTAATGAAACTCAAATGTAAATATTCTAATATTTTGAGATACTGGATTTTTGACTTGCATGAGCTCTGATCATCAAAATTAAAACAAAATGTTTTGAAATGTTTTAATTTACATGTAATGTATCTAGAATATATGAATGTTTCACTTTTTGAAATGTTACAAAAATGTTTTACTTTTTTACGATATTCAAATTTTTTGAGCTGCACCTGTATATATGTGTGTCTGTGTATACATATGTATGCATGTATGAATGTATGTACACACACAGATATTTATTTAAATATTTTGTATTTGTCGAGCAGACTGTTCTGACTGACATATGTCATTAATGTCAGACAGCAGGAGTCAATCCCTCTACTGTGACCATCAAAACCCTGTCAAACACAGCAGCTCTGACCATCATCCTGTTACTGGCCCGCCAGTAATGAACCATGATAAAACCATAATTTTCTACTTTATTGGTAAAGCACAATTTACTCTGTTCATGCAGTAAGAGAGGAAACTGACTGGGATTGCAGCAATACATCAGGGAACATCTTAGTGTGTATGTAGAGACAGGCACGTAAGACACGATTCTTTCAGTGTTTGTGCTGCAGCTCTACACAAAGTCATTTCTGAGATACTATATTGACTATTTCCTTTAATAATGAATTGGTTATCAGGAGAAAGCTATTGGGAATAACCTTTATTGTTGTAAAATCTAATTTACATAAAAAGCATGACTACATTTATATCGAAATTGTCATTAATCTACACTAAAACAGACCACAAAGCTAAAGTAAAGCTATAAACTGCTTAAGTGATCTGGATTCAGACAGAATTACTGAGTGGAAATGTTTGTGTGTCTGTCACTGTGTGTCTAACCTTTGAATTGAATGAAGCAGCGCAACTGTTTTCAGCATTGATAATAATAAATATTAGAAGGAGTTCGATTTCTGAGATCATGTGACACTGACACTGGAGTCAGATCTGCAAAAAAAAATAGAATTTTGAGATGTAAACTCAGAATTCTGAGGAAAAAAGTAAGAACTGCATGATGTAAACTCGGAATTGTGAGAAAAATTAAGAATTCAGAGTTTAGATTTTGCAATTCTGAAAAAAAGAATTGCAAGAAAAAAAGTGAGAATTGCGGTCAACAAATTGATCCAGAATACCAGATGACAAGTCATAATAGGCCAGAATAGATATATAAACTACTCCCATTCTGAAAAAACGAGATTGTAATTCAGATCGAAAAAGTCAGAGACTAAATTCTGATTGGACAAAGTCCGAATTTGGAAATGAACAAAAAAAAAAAAAGTTGGAAAATTACCTGTTCAGCCTTGAACTTCTGGTGTGGTGTGTCCAATTCCATTCAAATTCACACTCGTGAACTGAATGGAAACCTTAAACTCTGAGTCACTGACCCACCTGATGTTCATCTTTCTCTCTTCATGTTGTTGTTCTAGTGCTTAAAAGCTGTCTTTGAAGTGAAAAGAGAAAGGAATATGAAATTACCCAGCAAAATCCAAACTCATGAGTTCGACCTTCCCAGGAGGAACGTGATGGCAGCGTTTGATTCTCTCTGCTGTGGTCTTCATGAGATGCTTCATGGTGAGAACTTCCAGCTCTTTGAATCAGCTCACGCTCTCCACACGGCTGCTGTAGTTATTGAGACTTCAAAAGTTAAGAGTTAACATTTCAAAACTTAAGTGGCGCATCGTGTAGAGAACAATCCCAAACGAATCCTTATGAAACACTTCAGACTGTGAAATGCAGAGGAATTACTGAAGAAACGTAAGTATAAATACAAAAATAAATGAATGTTGAAATAAATAAATGTGGCAATATTTTGATAATAAAATAATAAAATGTAGTAATAAATACATATAAAAATAAATGATGCCGAATAAATAAAAAGGTAAGATAAAATAAAGAAAGAAAGAATAATAAATTATATCAATAAACCAATAAAAACAAAGAAATGATAAATAAAGGGAAAAGGTCATACAAAATAGATTTGAATACATTTACTTGAAATAAAATAATTTAATTTTTTTTTTGCTAGGAATTTATTCTTTTATTTTCCTATTATTACATTGATTGATAAAAATAGAAATAGAACAGATATAGAAATAAATGCTATGAAATCTAAAAATAAAAACTTAAACTTATTTGTATTTCAACTAGTTGTTAAAGCAACATTTTAGTTTAATTTGATTACTAAAATAATTAAAACTAAAACTGAAATAAAAAATAAAATGTCTATACATACTTTTTAAAAAAGCAAAATTTTAAAAATGACAAACACCAAAATGACTAGAAAAGTACTTAACACATTAAAACATAACAGGATGAAAATAGAAGCAAAACAGGAAACATTATTTGAAATAGAAATGTTTTTTAACATTATAAATGGCTTTACTGTCAACTTTGCTTGGAATCAAAGTAGTATTTTCCTTTCCAAAAACTTTTGAACAGGACTTTTTGAACTTGTGAACCTCAAGAATAGCATTTACTGAAACTAAACTAAAACAAGTCTTGAACTCATGCACAAGACCTGATGTCTACTTACTGCTGCTCATCTTAGTCACTATTGAACTCTTCCCTGTCTTCATTAAAGCTCCAGGTGAAGGGTTGCCAGTTATCACAAAAAGAGCAAAAAGGCCCCTTAAAACACAGTATAATATCAGCTACAGCGCATATTAAAAATATATATAAATGCCTATTTCATCATGAAACTATAACGTGCCCTGATTGGTCGCCACGCAGCCAGTACACAAACCAATCAGCTTTTCCTTTCAATCTAGACTCGCCTATATATTCCAGTCTGACCAGGTAGCGTTCTTGTTAAATTGCAGGCTATGTTCCTAGCAGTCATAGTTACGTTGTCCCTGTTCTTGAACTGCTATATCTCGAGAGACATGTCTCACCTCGACCTCGAAGATCTTCTGTCCCTGGATGAACCTGCCGCTGATCCATTGTCGGAAACAGAAGCTCCCGGCAATCCTCCTGACGGAGAACATTTCAGAGCACCAGCCCGGCAGAGCATTAGACTGGCTCAGCGTCAGTTTAATATCTCCGAATGGCCTGTTCCAAGGATTCTGGAATTTTTGTTTGAGCACAACATCTCTCCTCCTATGGGTTCATCTCACGATGAACTATTTACCTTCCTCATCTCTTCCTGTGACAGAGCTTCATCTCCTCCCCATCGCTTAAGTCAGCCCCTACAAAAGCTAAAAGTGAAAGGAGACACCTCACTCCAGCATCCTCTTCTCCAACTAAAAAACCCCGCATTGACAATGAAGATTGTTCTACGGTCTCTCCAGATCCCGTGCCTTCTGCTCTTATTGAAATCAAAGAATCCATAAATAAACTGGATAATCGGGTTTCAATGCTTGAGAAGCCTAATCGCACTTCCAACAATCAAGCCTCAGCCACACTTCTTCTCCAAGACACCTCTGCTGGTTTCTCCCAGGACTTCCTGCCACATTATACCCTTGCCTCAGCTGTACCTGCTACATCTTCGGGAGCTCCTTTCATCCTGCCGGCAGCAGGTATTCCTCAAAGTTTGAGGAACCAAATAATCGCAGGTAATGACATCAACCTAGTAAAAATTTTACTGTGTTCTTCACGAGTTTTAGATAAACGTGTGGTTGACTGTGGTGATGTCTCAGTCGTGCTAAAAGAATGTGACCCAAGACTTTCTAAAAGTTTGTCTCTAGTGGAGTTTAATGTGGCTTTCGGCGTGTACAGAGACACTCTATGTGAGGTTTTTCCTAAGCGGAGGATTGAACTCGATACCTATTCAGCGATCATATCAGACCTAGCACTTAATTATGGAGGCTCCCTATTTTACGAATACCATAAGAGTTTTTCAGCTAAGGCAGCTCTATACCTTAAGCATTTCAACCTCAAAGTAGACTGGTCTGTTGTGGATCTCGAATTGATCATCAGACACTTTACGGAACATAAAGCTATTTCTTGCTCTGTTTGTGGATCTTTTTCCCATTCTGCCAGCCTATGCCCCCGCACAGCTTACCAGGCGTCTCAGGGGTCTCCAGTCAAGTCCAAAAAACCTGTTCCCGGGTCGAAATTCCCTGCTCAGAGCCACGTGAAACATCAAGATAATTCACCTCACACGTGTATAAATTTCAACAAATCTGTATATCCTTACGTTAACTGTAAATTTTTACATTGTTGTGCCATTTGTGGCGATAGTCATCCTAGAGCCGATTGTCCCCGCAGGTTCAAAGCTCCTCCCAACTCTACCAAAACGTGTTAGCCTGCTTGCTTTGGGGGGATCAATGGCAAAGAAAGAAAATCATCGTACTTTGTGAAAACGAAGCCGCTGTCAATTTTATCAATAAAGGCCGCTCTGACGTACCATTCATTAACAGGTTTATCAGACGCATAACCTGGTCTAGCGTTATGAATAATTTCATGATTAAAGCTGCATATATTCCAGGCCTTCTTAATGATAAAGCTGACGCTCTTTTCCGTTTTAAATTTCAGGAATTCCGCGCACTTTGCCCCGATGCGTATCCATCCAGCCTGGCCTGCCCTTCTTTTCATCTCGCGGTTCTAGATTAAATAAACTTTTCTCCTATATGTATTCGGCTTCTAAATATATGAGGTTGGGAATGGCTAAATCTACCCTAAAAGCCTACGATTCAGCTTGGTCTTACTTCACTCTTTTCTGTGCTGCTTATACCATTTCTCTTTGTCCAATAAATATAGATGTTGTCTGCGCATACATAGTACACTGTTTTGAATCTCGCAAGCTCCATCCTTTATCAATTAAAGCTTCACTAGCAGGTATTCAATTTCACCTACGTTGTAGAGACATCAATGCGTCGCATATATGGATCAAATTTCAATAACAATTTTAGATGCAATCATATTCGAATTATTGTATCACAATATCACAATACAGAGTGATAGATGTGAATTTTGAATCATGTTCTCTTTGGGTTTGATTTGCTGTTTGTCATGTCTCCAGGTGCTGCAATGACACCTGAAAAACTGATAATTTATTCAGAATTATTCCAGCTGTAAATGTTCATGTTTTGTTCTTAGTTGGTTTGCCACTCTAAAACATTAGAATAAAGCAAATACTAAAGAAATTAAAGGTCAAAAACTCAAGTTTACATTTCTTTTTTTTTCTTCATATTTTTAGGTTAATATTTTAAATTCCTTCTAATTAAAATTTAGTTCGAGTTTTTACATTAAAATTTTAAATTATTTTAATGTAAAGAATTTCAGTTCAATTTAAGTTAAAGTGCTAAAATTACAATGAACTTACTATGACCTTGTTTAGGCTGATATTTTAAAGCTGTCACTTTCACTGCAGCCGTGGATGTTAAACGACTTAATTCTTCAGCGATCTCACTGTTAACGCTGCTAAAACGGCTCATGTTTTTGGTTTTCTGCTCTTTGATACTTTGTCTCTCTCACAGTGCAGTGATCTCATTGTGGGCCGTTATTAGTTTGTAAAAGACCCCAACCAAGCCTTCATCTCAGACGCTATTGATCGAGCGCGCGGCTGCTGTTTCAGCATTCGCTTGGCTGCTTTAAACTCTTATCACGCGTGTGACAGCTTGTGTTCGCCTCTATTTCTGGAGGGATACGGGCCTGCGACGCAGGAACTCTTTGTCAGAATGACTTCAACAAAAACAATAAGAGCAACACTTTTTTTGTTGTTGTAAAGACACTTCAAACTGCTATAAGCAAATAACATCCCAAAACTAGAAATGAGCCGCGAGTCTAAACTA
>JADLZN010000155.1:0-18854 GCA_018155175.1 Sinocyclocheilus anophthalmus
TTTCTTGACTTTTAAGCCAAGCGAACATAAATGTTATAATAGATAAATAAAAGTATTTTTATTTTTAATTAAATTTTTTTTTTACATGATTCCCAATTATTTATAATCACTATTTATAATTCATTTAATTTTATATTTGAACAATTTTGTTACTGTGACCGCATTAATTAATTTTCTTAAGGGTCAAGATCATGCATCTGCATCTCCTTCGTCTCCTTCGCTCCTCGCCTCGAACCATCAAGGCCAATCCCATAATATCTGTCTACCACTGCTGCAAATTAACTGCAGGAACTCTACTTTATCCTGTAATAGCAAGGGCTTGACCTGCCTGCCTGGGGTCTTAATTTTGATGTGTGTAAAACTCTAAATACAAATATTAAGTAATTATTTTAAATGACGAATAAATCTTGCAAGTGAGTAACAAGGCCTGTGTCCTATGTAATTAGACCACACAAAACATTATTTCTTAAATACATTATTTTCAATGATATTATTTTACATTATTGTCCCCATGTAGCTTTCGATTACGGGTACCTTCCGTACTACAGTAGCAGTGGTAGCTGCGACATAGATTTTTTAACTTATCAGTGTTTCTGTCTAACCAGGCAATGCGACCTCTATTGGGGTGTCTCTGTTTACATGAGCAATACGCTGCTCCCGGGCCTCCCGAGCAGCAGGTTTAAGCTGGTTACGTGACGCGGTTGCGAGGACAGCTAGCTCGCGAGAGGAGCTGTTCGGAATAAACCAAACACCAAGAGCAGAGGCCAAAATCAATAGGTCACAATCACATCCAGCTAACTGAGGTAGTGACAGACGAAGAACGGGCCCCTGATGTAACAAGAGGGATTCGTTTGTCTCTGTACCTACAGATGCATGTGTTTTCCATAGATGGCATCATAATGCGTCTGATGTGCGATGAAAGAAAGGACAAATGAGTCGGTATCTGTTTTGTAATGGAAAATATTTAAGGGAGCTTGGTGTGCATGCTCCATATGTATTTTTTTCCTAATGACGAAAGTCATAATATCAAGGTTTACTTTGGTTGTGTTCAATGAGTCTTTGATTCTTTTATAGTGTGGGTTTAGCGAAGTGTAATAAAAAAAAAAAACATTCGTTCTGCAAGGGATATTTTCAGAGGATTTTCAGGGTAGTGAGGTAGGAGGGGTCGCGGCCGCCGGTGGTTTTCTGTCGGGACCTCTGGTTTGAGGAGTAACCATTACACTGAGGTCGCCCCCGGTGCTGGTCATTTTCAAAGAGTAGTACAACCTGGCAAGAGCACCACTAAACTCCAGTGCTGTTTGTGCCGGGGTCGGTTCTCCTTGTGATCTTATATTTAATCCCTCGGAGGGCTATATTTAACCTGATAGGAGCCGCAGTACAAAAATGTGTGTTTTTATTATGTATTGTTTTTTCCGCTGAACTACCGATTGGGCTAGTTTTGAGTAGCAATTGGGCGGGTTTTGTTGTGGAACCTGGCAACCCTGTGCCTTACTCTCAATGAATAAAAGGAAATATTAACTGATAGCCACCAGTTGAGGTGTTTCTTAGATGAATAGACAGGCAAAATTAGTTTTATATGACATGAAAAATGCATACATGTAAGGAATTTCTAATTGTACAAATGTTAAAATTAGTTTGAGATAAAGGAAATCTGATGGACAGGCATATCACATGATATGCTTAGAGTTTGCTAACGAGATTATAACAAAAGTTTACATGCCATTAATATGACATTTAGCTTTGAATAGAAGTTATTAACTGTGATTATTGACAATATGGTAATTACTAATTATTAGCAATGAAAAAACACAAAGTAGCAAATACTTTGTCAAGATTGTCTTGGTGCCACTTTTTACATTATATACATTCCACTTTTTAATGTGGAAACCCATCATTGTCCAATCAAAGATGACACAACACTATACATATCTTGGACTGACACTAGACACACTTTCAACATTCAACGCATGTTCAAACTTGTATACATATCTTGGACTTACACTTGACGCACTTTCAACATTCAACACATGTTCAAACTTGTAAAGCAACTTCTGAGTTTAGCAGCGTTGCCTGAGAATCAATCTTTCATTTGAACTGACTGAATAACAGCAGATGAGAGTTTAGATGACTGACTGTTATTCTTCTCATTCTCACGTCTCTTTCTGGTAGAAGTGAAAGAAATTTCAGAGCTGCTGTTCAACACGACACTTCAGAGGGAAACAAAGACAGGTGTACAAACACTGAGGTGAGTGTTTCTTTCTCTAGTTGTTTTCATGTATGAGTGTCGTCTTATGATGTGTCATTGGTCACTTTGTGCTTCTTTAATGCTGTGCTGAAGGTGTTTTGATGGTTTTATTTAAAGCTCTTCATGTCGTATTCAAACAGATGATCAAGTGTGTCTTTGTCAGTGATTCACAGAAAGCTGCAGGTTCTGATACTGTTGTCACATGGTGTGAAATCACTGTTTCTCATTTTACCATCAGTGTGTATGTGATTCTCAAACAGTATTTGTCATACGCTATTAATTCTTTGAGAGAGAAACTATTACTCAGCATCAGCAGACAGCTTTTATTAAATATTGTGTCTATATGGTAAACTATAACTGACTCATTCAATGAAATCAGCAGCATTTCTACTTCATTAACTCTTTTACTTTAGTTCACTGTACAGTAAGTGTTAAACAGCAGAGGTACAGAAATACAAATAACTCCCAAATATAGAAAACTCAGAGTACGAAATGTATTCATAAATGCATAGTTTGTTCACTTTTGAATTTAGATCTTGGAAAAGTAGGACTGAATAGCTTTCTACCATAATAATGATTTATAATGAATTCACACATAACCTGTACTTTCATGCTTGTGCTGAAATCATCTGAAGTTTAGAGTCGTTTATCTGAAGTAAAGTAACCCTGAAACATGATTCAGAGACATAAAGCTGCTTTCTGGAAACCCCTCCAGCTGTAAACAGAGTTTCAGCACCGAGTCAAACCGGTTTCATTTGTTTTCCTGAAATGGTCCTGGTTTAACTGGTTCTGAAGATGAACATCTTTCTGCAGTGGTTTCAAAGTCACCAGTTATTGACTATTACAGCAAATAATTTTTATTAAAGTAAATAGAAATATCAGAAGCAGTAAGAACATATTAATGGATCATTTCTGCTCATTCTTTCCATGTTTCACTGTGTTGAGCTGCTGTACTTCACAATGAAAACCAGTTAAATGCTCCTAAACTGCAGTAGAGCTACATGTGAGTGAAGTACACTAGTGTTCAGCTGCAGGTCATAATTATCTTACACTTCACACAGACACACAGGAAAGAAAATGGATCCTTTCGGGTCAGACTCCAGTTATACGAACTGAACACAGACTCCTAGAAACTATCTCAAACACAGAAACACACAGCAGAGCTTCATTGTTCACCCTCATAGTTACGCTGAGTCTGGATAAACCATCAGAACAGCTATCAAACTAACTAGTGAATACTAACTGTGAATACTGCAAATACTGTAATCACGACACTTAGTTCATTCAGTCTATGAAATCAGCCAGATTACACTTGGTAGGTGGTCTGGCATTTCAAGGATGATCAGCTGGTCTTCTAGATGGATTTTGAGCATCAGGTCTCAGACAGGTGAATTAGTTACAGAACCAGCTGGAATCAACTTGCTGTTCTCAGACTATTATGCTAGACTGTACACTTCAGAAAGCTCTTCAAACAGTACTGTAAATTTAGATCTTCTTAACTCTCTTGAGTATCCCATAATTGATGAAAACATTGCTAAGACTTTAGGCGACCCAGTTACAGAATTCGAGATACAGGTAGCGATTAAATCCATGAAATCTGGAAAGTCTCCTGGCCCTGACGGCTTTACAGTTGAATTCTATAAAGCTTTTGCTCCCCTTTTAGCACCTATATTAGTAAATCTATACAGTGACTCATTTAAAGCGGGCTTCCTTCCTCCTACCTTATCTGATGCTTCGATTTCTTTGCTCCTCAAAAAGAATAAGGATCCCACTTCTTGCGGTAGTTATAGAGTTTATAGCTACACTCTA
Organism: Sinocyclocheilus anophthalmus; assembly: GCA_018155175.1. NCBI lineage: Eukaryota > Metazoa > Chordata > Actinopteri > Cypriniformes > Cyprinidae > Sinocyclocheilus > Sinocyclocheilus anophthalmus. Next base: position 4,055 of record JADLZN010000155.1, read on the forward strand.
AATGTAGATTTTAAAATTCTGGCTAAAGTTTTATGTTCTCTTCTTGAACGAGACCAAATAGGCTTCACACCAGGAAGACACTCGTTTTTTAACACCAGAAGGCTTCTCAACATTCTCTTCTCCCGCCCATCTGACTCACCTGAAATGATTGTGACTCTAGATGCTGAGAAGGCCTTCGATAGGGTGGAGTGGGGTTACTTGTTTTTTATATTGGGAAAGTTTGGGTTTGACTCTAACTTCATCTCCTGGATCTGACTTCTTTATTCCTCCCCTACGGCATCTGTATATACTAATGGCATACAATCTCCCCCTTCTCTCTTCAGCATGGGACACAACCTTACTCTCCTACCTTACTTCTCCATAACTTTTTAATTTAGCCATAGAAACTCTAGCTATCTGGCTCTGTAGCCACAATGGTTTTGAGGGAATTTCTCGTCATGGTTTAGTTCACAAGCTTACTCTCTCTATGCTGACAACCTTTTATTATATATCCTGCTGCCTCTACCCCCAATTTGGGATATCCTAGATAAATTTGGCCAATTATCTGGCTACAAGATAAATTTACAAAAAAGTGAACTTTTTTTGTTAACTCTGAAGCTTAAACACTTCCACAAGCACTCCTACCTTTCAAGATTGCTCCTGATGGCTTCAAATACCTTTTTTTTTTTTTCAAGTTCACATAATAAGCTGTTTGTGAGAAATTTTCAACCACTTGTTGACAAATCTAAATTGGACAAACAACCACTTTCAACATGTACCTATTTGCATTAATATATCTTTCTTTACTGGCTTGGACAGTATTGTACGCTCATTTCTATGGGGGAATAAACCTGCTCACCTCAAGAAGTCAATCCTACAACTTCCTAAAGCTAAAGGAGGCCTCACACTTCCAAACATTCAGCAGTATTATTGGGCCTGTAACATTAATAAGCTTCACTTTTGGAATAGGGACAACTACTCAGACAATTGTCACCCCTGGGTACATATGGAAACTTCATCAATGAAAAACACCTTTTATTCTATTGTTTGTTCACAAATGCCCTTAGTTATAAGCAGAGTCCTGGATAATACTATATTAACCAGCTCCCTTAGAATTTGGGTACAATTTAGGAAACATTATGGTTTACAAAGAGGCTCTACATACATGCCCATCCTTAACAATTATTTTTCCCCCATCTAGCTTAGATTCTGCATTTCGCCTTTGGACATCTAATGGCCTTCTCAAGATTAATGACCTCTGTGAGGAGGGGGTGTTTGCTTCTTTCTCCTCCTTTTCTAAAAAGTATGATCTACCCAGTCAGCACTTATTTCAAATCAGGCACTTTATACAGAAGCTGTTCCCTTACTTTCCCAATTGTCCCCCTGAATCACAAATTGACCACTTTCTTGCTCTAAATGTCAACCATAGGCATTTAATTTCTGTAATTTATAATTTAATAAATTATATTGTTGTAGATCCTACTTACTCTTTTAAAAATACCTGGGAGCAAGACCTGTTGAAAAAAACAGCATATGCTGGTTAGGTATGTTTTGACGCTGGGATGCATAAAAAGGGTGGGAGTTTCTATTACGGAGGATTTATGGCAGAGCATGTTGAACCAAGTGCACTCCTCTTCCATATGTGCCAGGCATGAGTTAATACAATGTATAATACTATTAAGGGCTCACTTAACCAATGCCCGATTGGCAAACATTTTCCCAGACAAGAGCGCTGCCTGCAACCATTGCAAACATTCACCTGCCAATCATTTACATATGCTTTGGACATGTCCGCAGCTGGTAACCTTTTGGTCCGATGTATTTGAGACACTTAAAAAAGCTCTTAACATTAATATTGACCCTGACCCATTTCTAGCCCTGTTTGGGGTTTCTCTTATGCCTGATTTGACGGCACGAGATCGTAAAGTTTTTGCTTTTACTACATCCAAAGTGCACACACACAGCATTGAACACACACACACACCGGAAACACACCAGGCAGCAGTGGGCAGCCATTTATGTGCGGCGGAGCAGTTGGGGGTTCAGTGCCTTCTTCAAGGGCACCTCAGTCGTGGTATTGAAGGTGGAAGAGTACAGGGGAGTGGTACATTCACTCCCCCCACCTACTGTTACGGGGCTGACGAGACGTGAGACGTGCGGATCCATGTGCAAGCTTTTTATTGGAGAAGACAGAGACGTGGTCATAAAGCAGGCAGGGTCAAAAAGTGGCAGACAGGTATATGGCGGGCAAGACACAAGAATAGTCCTAGGGCTAGCGTAGGTCGATGAACGGCAGACAGAATCAAAAAAGGGACAAGACTAAAGGAGAAATCCAGGAAACCAGGCGAAGATCAAAAACCGGAGAAAACAGGCTAAGGCTAAGGCTAAGGCTAATGACTAGGGCTCCGTAAAGTAGCTATTGGGAAAAGATAGGCGCTAGACAATACACGGCAGAGGGAAGGGATCAGAGTGAGTGGTAAATAGTGAGGGAGTGATATGAAACAGCTGGGTGCAATCAGTGTAAACAGGTGTGTGCAATTCGTGCTGAGTGCAATCAGTAATGCATGATGGGAAATGTAGTCCGGGGTGATGTGCAACAGTGTGTAGTGCGAGAGTCAATGAAATGGAAAGTTCATGGACCGGATTCGTGACAGAGCCCCCCCCCCCCCCCAAGGAGCGGCTTCCAGACGCTCAAAACCCCTTACGATTCCGGAGGGCGGTGGAGTGGAGGCGGAACAGGGGGAGGGCCGGAGGGCCAGGTCCAAGGACAGGAGAGACCAGGGACTGAGGCAGAGGCGGCGGAGCTGAGGACCACCACAGCAGAGCAGACAGGACCGAAGATCCCCACGGCGGAGCAGAAGACCACCGGAGCCCGACAGTAGACCACCACGGCGGGGCAGAAGACCAACAGAGCCAGACAGCAGACCACCACGGCGGAGCAGAAGACCACCAGAGCCAGACAGTAGACCACCACGGCGGAGCAGAGGACCACCAGAGCCAGACAGTAGACCACCACGGCGGAGCAGAGGACCACCAAAGTCAGACAATAGACCACCACGGCGGAACAGAGGACCACCACGGCGGAGCAGAAGACCACCACGGCTGAGCAGAGGACCACCAGAGCCAGACAGTCGACCCCCACGGCGGAGCGGAGGACCACCAAGGCGGAGCAGAAGGAACAGGAGACCCCCACGGTGAACCACAACGATCAGGAGACCATGGCGGAGACTGTAACAACGAGAGAGCAGAGACAGACAACACAGACAGAACATTGGGGTTGATAGACAAGACTGAGAATTCAGGGGCAACCTCCCTGGCAGACACAAAGCACACAAAGAATTCACAAACGGCCTCCATAGCCAGGACAGGACAGGATGAGGATTCCCCGACGGCCTACATAGCCATGACAGGACAGGCAAAGAGCTCGCAACCGGGACTCTATAGCTGTGACAGGACGAGTAGGGAGCTCGCAAACGGCCTCTATAGTTGTGACAGGACGAGCAGGGAGTTCGCACATGGCCTCTATAACTGACAGGACGAGCAGGGTGTTCACAAACGGCCTCTATAGCTGTGACAGGACGAGCAGGGAGCTCGCAAACGGCCTCTATAGCTGTGACAGGACGAGCAGGGAGTTCGCAAACGGCCTCTATAGCCGTAACAGGATAGACAAAGAGTTCATAGGCGGCCTCCTTGGCCGGAACAGGACAGGGAGGAAGTTCAGAGACGGCCTCCTTGGCAGGAACAGGACAGGCAGAGAATTCACAGACAGCCTCCATAGCCATGACAGGACAGGCAGGAAGTCAGAGACGGCCTCCATAGCCGTGACAGGATGAGCAGGGAGTTCGCAAACGGCCTCTTTGGCCGGAACGGGACAGGCAGGAAGTTCAGAGCCGGCCTCCTTGGCCGGAACAGGACAGGCAGGAAGTTCATAGACGGCCTCCTTGGCCGGAACAGAACAGGCAGAGAGTTCATAGACGGCCTCCTTGGCGGAACAGGACGAGCAGAGAGTTCATAGACGGCCTCCATGGCCGGAACAGAACAGGCAGGAAGTTTGTTGCTGGGCGCCACCACCACGCAAGGCACTGAGACAAGTGTCGCCATCTCGGGAGGTTCTGCAGCCTGCGCCGCCACCTCTGAAGAGACGTCAGTGGACACCGTGGCCTCTGGGAGCACGGCAGTTGACACCGCTAACTCGGGAGGTTCTGCAGCATAAGCCGCCACCTCTGGAGATGTTGTAGCCGGTGCCGCTGCCTCTAGCAAATTGGCAGTGGAGTACGCAGCCCAGATGCACCATAAAGCAACCCCCCATAAGGGAAGTGCTGCAGACAGGGGAATGAATTCATGAATAGAAGGGTTAGAGTGAGTTGGTTTGGGGATACCAGCTGCGCGTGCAGACAACAGCGGTGCATCCCTCACACTGGACACCAGACTGGGACACCGGCGGACCGGACTCCGACAATATGGATGCAACAGACAGGACGGGACATGATTCTGGATGATCAGCTGTGATGCGACGGGAATCTGGATGAATAGCTGAGACGTGACGAGGTTCTGGATGAACAGCTGAGACATGATGAGGCTCTGGAAGATCAGCTGAGATGTGACGTGACTCTGGACGAACAGCTGAGACGTGAAGAGGCTCTGGATGAACAGCTGAGACATGACTGGACTCATGAAGATCAGCTGCGAATGACTTGACTCATGAAGGTCAGCTGTGACTAGACTTGACTCATGTTAATGAATTGTAACTTGACTTGACTCAAGACGATCCAAAAAAAAAAAAAAAAAAAAAACAAAAAACAAAAAAAAAAAAAAAAATCTTACTGACTGACCGGGATCATAAACTGTGACTTGATTGGATCGTGATGATCAACTGGACCTGACTAGACTCATACAAAGGAACTGTGACTTGACCTGACTCATAACTATCAGCTGCGACTTGACTAGAATCATAACTATCAGCTGTGACGTGACTAGAATCATAACTATCAGCTGTAACTTGACTAGACTCATAAATATCAGCTGTGACTGGACCAGACTCATGATAATAAACTGACTTGATTTGCCCCCTGATGATAACTTGACTTTTTGACTCACAACTATCAGCTGTGAATGGACTAGACTCATGATCATAAACTGTGACTCGATTTGCCCCATGACGATCAACTGTGATTTGACTAGAATCATAACTATCAGCTGTGACTTGACTAGAATCATAACTATCAGCTGTGACTTGACTAGACCCATGATCAGAAACTGTGACTTGATCTGCCCCATGATGATCAACTGTGACTTGACTAGAATCATAAGAATAAACTGTGACTAGATTCGACTCAGGAAGATCAACTGTGACTTGACTTTACTCATGACGATCAGTTGTGACTTGATTAGACTCATGACTATCAGCTGGGACTTGACTAGATGCTGTTGTGTCCCCCATCTTGTGAGTGTGCTCTAGTGTGACCGCCATTTTGCGATCAGGCTCCGCTGTAGCCGCCATCTTGTGAGCATGCTCTGGTACAGCCGCCATCTTAGTCACAGACACTGTGTCGCGTTCTTCCTCCGCGACACCCACAGTAAACGCTGAACCAACAGACAACAGAGCAAAATCCACAAAATCACTTAGGGAAGAACGGGGACCCTCACGGATTAATCGTGTCTTAAATGGTTCATTTATACCCTCACAAAAAAAGTCTATGAGTACAAAGTCAGGCAGATCAGAATAATGGGCAAGATCCAAATACTCCTGCCACGAATCTCGAGCGCTCGCAACCCTGCCTCGGGGCTAATAAAAGTTTTGCAGTGTCCATACCTGGCCAATGTCCACCTGAAAAGCCACTGGATCCTTGTGTGGCCGAGTATTCAGTAACGGGGCTGACAAGACGTTTTGGGGAGGGACGTTTTTGGGCGCGACCATGTGCAAGCTTTTTATTGGAGAAGACAGAGACGTGGTCATAAAGCAGGCAGGGTCAAAAAGTGGCAGGCAGGTATATGGCGGGCAGACACAAGAATAGCATAGGCAGCGATAGGTCGATGACGGCAGACCAGAATCAAAAAAGGAAAGACTAACGGAGAAATCCAGGAAAACCAGGCGAAGGATCAAAAACGGAGAAACAGCTAAGGCTAATGACTAGGGCTCCGTAAAGTAGCTATCTGGGGAAAGATAAGCGCTAAACAATACTCGGCACCTGAAGGGAGTGAGACTGAGTGTTAAATAATGAGTGAGTGATATGAAACAGCTGTGAGCAATCAGTGTAAAAGGTCGTGGGCAATTGTGCTGAGGGCAATCAGTTATGCTGATGGGAAATGTAGTCCGGGGTGTGTGCAAACGTGTGTAGTGCGAAGCGTCCAATGAAATGGGAAAGTTGCATGGAACGGATTCGTGACCTACAATTCCTGCCGGACTTGAGACTCAAACTCGTAACCTTTGGGTTATGAGTCCAACTCTTTAACCATTAGGCCACGTTGTATGTCATAGTATGAATTGTACACATAAAAAAATTATTGTAAAATATGTTTTTAATAAATATATGGGATATATAAATGGAATTTATGAAAAACATGGTGTGCACATATATTTTGAATATGTTACTTATCAGGTGAGGCAAGGGAAGAAGGAGGACTCAAAAATGCAAAGGTAAATGGGATTTTTATTAGAGTTCATAAATAAACAAATACAAAAATTACATACAGGAACACACAAAAAAACACAGTTCAAGCAGGCAGTGGCAGGACTGACAGAAAATCATCCTAAACGCGAAACCATCCACAATAAACTAGCACAGCACTGAGAACACCAGGGGACTCAATAGTACGAAGGGGCATACATAGAGGGTTGGTCTATGAGCGGCATGCGACACGCTGCCGGCACATGTATCAACCGTCGCCGTTCACCCCGGTCCAAGTATGGGTCGCCCGGAGTTTAGGTACAATGGACAGCTGTAGCACATGCACTATAGCAGCCACCAAACAGCATTATCCACACCTGTATACACACATAACCTGCACGCCATTGATGAGCTCCACGATGCCCATTTTCTGTCCAGCTATTTTGTTATTTAATTGCACACCTCCCCCTCCTCCCCCCGGGGCTGAGTCCTGTCTGCGCATCTGCTCAGAATGCGATATTTTACTTCACACTGCGCGTCCGCTGAATGAATACGACACTCTCCTGAAGTTCATTCGTGCATGCATTCTGCCCAGATATCACCGAAGATGAGTGCACGATGCCATCTCAAGCTTCACGAAGGACAGTTATGTTCTATGCTTGTGTCTGAGCGCAACTGAAATGCACCTGTACGCATGTTGTCGATTAACCAGAGTCGTCTTTAGCGTAGAGTGACGCTATTTATTGTTCAATACCGTCCCGGCAATGATGGTATTCAAGGAGAATAATAAAATTATATTTACTTGGATTTTGCAGAATGTCAAAGCTTTTCCATGACACTGAATACACATAACCCAAACTGTCATCATGGACTCACTCTCATGTCTATGGAGCCTGCACGTGGCATGCAGGGAAAAATTGTAGCCTAAAGTGTGTGCATGATTTACTATTTTGTTACCTCGATTTATAAATGTATGCACGATTTAATAATTTGTTCTTCGATTTGATAAATTGTGCAGCGATTTATAATCGATGAGACAAATAGTAAATGTGTTCACGATTTTAGCAAAGCGAGGGAAGAAATAGTAACGTGTGCACGTTTTAGTACATCGAGGGAACGAATGAGTAAATTGTGCACACGATTTATTAAATTTTTCTTGCATGTCATGTGCAGGGCTCCGTACATGTCATTCCAAACTTGTATGACTTTCTGGTATGAAGATATTTTGTAGAAAGTTGGTAACTACTTATTCATGAGTTCTATACAAGCACACAAACAAACAGATAGATAGATACATAGATACTTTTCTCAAACTCTTACAGGAATGACATTAGAGTGAAAAAAATATGACTTGTGGTGAACTAAACAATGTATGTAAGACACAGTTTTTTATCTTTTATAAAACATATTTAAAGAGAGGAAAGCTTCATCCTTAATCCAATGGGATCCAGGCTTTAAAGCTGTTTATTATGCTAAAGTTATGCTCTGTAATTGCCCTAATGAAATTTACCATAGTTCTTGCATAGAGTTTAACTGTAGTTGGCCTATTAGTAAAACCATAATATAAAACCTCATTACGGGTATATGGTTTCCAAAATAAATAATAATAATAATGAAATGTTGAGAATAAAATTAAAATTAAATGAGAAGTGTTGACTGCAGCATTGAATTTAGATCTGCTCATGATTCTTTTTACGCGTTTTTACAGTGTTGTGCATTATAACCAATCACACACGAGTCTGTTGAGTTCATGAATGCAGTGGCCAATCAGATGACTCATCGCTGAAAACGCCAGAGTTGTGTTGTTCAGTGCGCACTCGCTGACTGAATTCTGCTCTCTCTCGAATCCTCTCATCATAAACAACAAAGTGCAGATGTACGTATGATGTAAGCAGGAGATTCATTCATCAAACAGTGTAAAGACAGCTTTACTGATTATAAGGGGAGTTTTTTCGCGCGGCTTAAATAACGCTAGATATGATAAGGTTAGTCCATACTGTGACCTTGAAAAGTAAATGTTCTTTGTCGCGACCCTCATGCGTATAACCCCCCCCCCCCCCCCTCTCCCCCTACCCCCCCCCATTCACAGTTTTTATAACTTTGGAAGTTACAGGTAATAATAAAATTAATTGATTACATCTCTGAACATGATTTGGACATCTCTGGATGGTATGAGTGTAACGGTACATGTATTTGTTCCGAACCGGCACCACAGCTCCTTGGCTCATGCAGCCACCCCCACGCACGCCAGGCATACAGTCAGGTCTATAACGCGATCAATCCAAAAGGGTGCTACGGTAATAATGTAACTGTACAACAGGAAAGAGCGAAGAAAGAACCTGTAGACGATTGCCCCCCCCACCCCCTACGCACCAACCCAAAACAAGAACGGCAAGCTCAGATGGCACTCAAGGGCTCGAAGAAGCGCCAGCTTATTTTAAATCAGCAGTATGGGAAACTTTAGGGTTCTAGAGATGCACTGCTGGTCGACCGGCTATATATCAGAATCGGTTTTTAGTTTTATTTTGTCCGATCTCTATTCCAGAATTGCACACAAACTGCATTGCAATCATTTCCCAAAATGTAATTTCTATAAAGTCTGTAAAGAGGAGAAAATACTGCACCAGGCAGATCAAGCTCACTGTTCGCAAAACTTGAAATATAGGAAGACAAATATCTGGGGGTTTATATGAATGTACCTCTGAGAGGTACTGACCATCTTCAAAAATGTCTCGATGGCATTTTCTTTTCCTCTTACCTCCATATAATGCATATTAAAGTAGTGTTTATATGCGCAGATGCTTTGGTTACAGCGGTAACCAAGGAAACTATATCGCTGCTGTTCCATAAGCGCCACCTGCTGTCAGAGAATACATTTTCATTTTTATTCAGTCAGTCTGCTGTTTTTGTTTTGTGCAGGTGTCTTATGTTGCATAATTTCACAAATCTAAATTGCTTTAAATCTTTAAATTATACAATTTATTTCAAATAAAAAATAACTGCTTATGCTACATATATGTAGCACTACTGTCTGTTCAAAATAAATGAAAAAAATAAATTTCCTGTTGTACCGACTTTGTATTGAACCGTGACCCCAAAACCGAGGTACGTACCGAACCGTGACTTCTGTGTACCCCTACTGGATGGTGAAAATGACATCTCTCAACGGCACGCTCCTTCATAGCATCATCAAGCTTCGCCTTTGTTATTGTTTTGAAAATGCAACCACTAGCAGCGAATTATACTCTCATCACTCTCCTTTTAATAGTGCCTTTAATAAGAAAATCCTGCATATCCTAAATCGAATGTTTGCATTTTTTTGTTTAAAGAAACTCGCATAAATAAATTAGACATTCTAATTATCCAATCAAAGAATGTGAAAATGCTGACGTTATCGTATGCTTGCTAGATCAAAGCCACTAGAAGGCAAGCCTGCAACCTTTAGCCAAAAAAGCATAACGGCTAATGCTAACGCTTCCGCTTTGGCAGTACGTGGGAAAGGAGTCCAGAGGCCATTTTTTTTATGGATGTCAATGGAGGAGAGGCTTCACTACGCTGAATAAACAGCTTTTTAGAGGAAACAGCTTATCATTTAATGAATCAACGGCTTATTGGCTAATCTTCAACATGTTTTATACCAAACAATACTTTTGGATTTAACTATTTTTAGAGTTTACACAAAAAAATTGCCGTTTTATAAGAGAAGACTTTTTGTGACTGGTGGGATTCAGCTTACGGCATTTCTCATTCATTCCTATGGTATTCATAAACAGCGATTGAGTGTCGCACAACTCTGATTGAAATTCAATGTAATGTTGGCTGAAGTGAGTGGGTAGAAGGCCCACATGATAAAGCCCCGCTACACTTTCTCTAATAGTAAGTAATACAGACCCTCGTATCTCCCAATACCTTGTTTTTACATATGGAGAAGCCGTCATTTTGAGCAAACATGCTTAGTTTCATTCATTTCTGATGCTTGGAGGTCATTTCAACTGACAGATGAAGGCTGTAATACTAAAGTTGTCCATTACAGCAAGGCTGTAACCATGTTTTGAACATTGGGGCGTAGAATTTGGACCAATCAGACACACAACTATTTGTTATATTTATCAAATAATATCTAACGCCCCCTCACCCAACCAAAGGGCCAATTACGAGGGTCTACGGACCCTTCACCCGAAATGCATCTAACACCTCAGAAAGGCAGACCAGGCCTCTGGTTCCATGGCAACCAATGATGATATCACTGGTTTTATTGCCTAAAAGGAATGCAGGGGAGAAACTCCCTCATTTTCCTCATAGGAAAGACACATAATGCCCAGAGAAATGGACTGTTCTCTAATTAATTCATAGGAAAACCTTTCTTTGAATGAACTCGCATATCCTTCATGTCATTGTGTATGTTGTTTACTTCCTGCTATATGTCTTTTCTAGGGTATATGAATATATGATATGTTTTTGCAGGCGTAGGATACAACCACGAATCATGTCATATTACATATATGCAATCATACCAGTTTAGTTATATATGAATTTGCTCTGAGATCAAACGAGAGGTTCTAGTATATGTGGTGACAGAGGAGACATATTAGTGTTCTAAGTAATCTTTAGAATTTTGATTCAAGTTCCATAGCAAATTACCATGCTCTCACACAAAGGGTCATAAAACTCCCCAGTATTTCCAAACTCCCGGAATTTCAGCCTTTCTCATTGGACAAGCTTATACTGAGAGGCATGAATCTTGCAGGACTTAAGACTCACATCAGTGACTCCGGCCTTCAAGTCTGCGGTTCTGTTAGGATTCTAGATGCTAGAACGTCCTACGGACACCCTAAGCTTGTGCCAGGATTCGGCCTAGTCTTTCCACTTCAAGAAGCTCTTACTCAAACTGGTTCCTTTTCATCAACCAACTTGAGCCTTCAGTTTGCATCAGGACTCTCTTTCAGACAGACGAGACGGGCAAGTATTCAAACTTAGTCTTATTAAATTGATACATTAAGTATCAGTTACAACTTTTTACAAAGGTGTGTTTGAACTAAGAAACGGATGTTTCCTTCAGGCTGTAGATCTGCTGAACATCAAATGGTACCATGTTTTTATTTCTCTTCTTTTTACTGCCTAAGCTTATAACCCTTTCTACACCACTCGTGTGTGTGTGTGGGCGTGGGGGGGTGGGGGTGTCATGGTTTATGTTAGGACTAGTTTAAGTGTTATGTGAGTTATAAAGTCTCTACTGTATCAACATTGAGGTTGTTCAGTTTGATCATAACCTGGAGTCCTATCAGGCAGATTTTGCTAATGCTTTGCGTATTATTGACAGTAAGAAAGTGATTCCCTTAACAGGAAAATTAAGTTCTCGACGTGAGAGACAGGACCCGAGAAGGTCAGTAATACTTACAGCGGATCTAAATATTTATAATTAATTATAACTAGTTATGATTAATTATTCATATTTCCCCTTTGAGCTGATTCTCTACCAGGGGGACCAATTTATTTTTATAAAGTACGTTAAAAAAATAGAATGTTGAAGGTGTAATGCTAGGTCTAATTCTAGTTGGGAAGTAATCAATTTAAACTATTTGCAAATATTATTTTTTTTTAAATATGCACCTATTCAATCTTTTTTGTATGCCCAATATGTCAAATCTAGCCCACTGATAATGCAATAAGTTACCTGCTACTCGTAAAAATTCTGGGAGAATGATCAAGCAGACACAGAGCCAATGATTCATCCATAGACAGAATGAACTGTGTGTTCGCCTGATAACTTGTTAAAGTCTGTGGTTAAAGCGCCACTTACAGATCAAAAGCTGCACATACAGTACCTGCGGCGGTAAAAAGCTCATTCCGTTAAGTACCATCTCTATGCAGTGCTGCGCAGAAAGGGGCCCGCCATAAACTAGGCGCTGGATTATGCTGTTCAACACACCTAGTGTAAGCAGAGTAGTCAAAGATCTAGTGAAAGAGGCAGGAGGGGGTTCCCACGTTTGCTGTGTTCAAACCCCTGGACCTGATTCCCTGAAAAGAGCAAGTGTCACGGCCGACAGGCTATAGGATGCCAGGCCATTTATCCTCCGACACTCTGTGACCGGAGTGAGATTTTCATGTTACATTGATTTTTATTTTTATACACCATAAGAGATTTGTGTATGAGATGAAAAACAATTTCCTACATTAACAGAAAATTTTCTTTTCTTTAAGCTAAGAGTAAAACCACTTCACCACAGGTCCCTAAAACCCAACTACATGTCTTTTTATAAAATTATATCATAATCATAATCTCCTGTGTCAAAGGCTGCAATCAAAAGCTTGTGTTAATCCTTTTCGGATAAAAGCATCTGCTAAATAAACAAATATAATGTGGACTTTGATATTCTAGGTATCATCAATAATGCAGAGAGCTACACTATTTATGGCATTATATGTAGGACATCCTTGTAGAAATAAAAATACAGCCTTCTAGATGCATATTGTATTCTAATGTCCTTCATGTTTTTCCCCGAAATGTAAAGTGACCTTGAGCTATGGAAAGGTGTTATAAATGAAAAAATAAAAGAAAACTACTACTTCTTATGCTTAGAGGTTTTTGGTCAAATTAATAATATCTCTGTTTTATGGATTTAACAGAAGGAAATTAACAGACATTCAAATTGTGAAATTTCATATGGTCTGGAGGAAATAATACTCAAACTAATAATTATCTCCCGAGGTTGGTGGTTATTTTATGAAACTCCAGCATGAGGGGGGGGAAATAAAGTTTGCGTTTCAGGCCCTGTAAGAGTGGACCTACTGTATTGTAAAGCATTTTCTTCATTTCTAACAGCAGTCAGTGAAGGACGATGGCATCCATTAAACAACTGCTTTATGACACACTGGATGACCTGGAAGAAGAACATTTGAAGAGATTTAAGAGCTTCTTAAGAGAAGATGGACCTATTCCTGCTTCTGTACTGGAGAAGGCTAATGCAACAGACACAGTGGATCAGATGCTGGATCGTTTTGGACCAGAAGGAGCTGTGAAGATCACACTGGATATCCTGAAAAAGATTAACCAGAACAATCTTGCTGAACAGTTAGAGAACAAACACAAGGAAGGTAATAAAGAAAAAATATTGTAATGTCAAACCTGTAATGTAAAATAAAAAAAATGTGATAAATCTCTTTTTCTCTTTTCCAGTCAAGATCATCAGCTGTGCTCAGACTGGATCTGATCTGAATACTGAAACAGGTGCAAAAGTTAATGCTGCAACAGTAAAATCAAATGTTGGTTTCATTCTAGATCCTGCACAAAGTTACTTTATAAATCACATTAGCATTAGATTATTAATGTTTTTAAGTCTATATACTGCTGAGGTTTGGTAATAATGTTGGACAGGTCAGGGTTTGGGATATATTAATGAGATCAGGACTGAGGTTAAGTGTGAGGGGTCCTGTACTGCACCAGCAGACCAATTCAGAGAGCACCACTGACTTTTCAACATCCCTACGGTCCATTTAACCCCTGAAGATGGAAATGACTGCCATTACACCTCATATAGAGTGGTATACAGTGGAGATCAAAATTAGAGAACAACCTACAATTTCTTGAAAGTCACTGCTTAGTCCTGTTTGAAGTTATCCCAACAGGAGTGAAAGCACAGTTTCTTAAGCATATATTTAATGAGTTAAATGTATTCTGAAGCACAGTATAAAAACCTAAATGAAATATTTGAAATAGAACACTGATCAAAATTAGAGAACACTTACAGATACCTCCAAATTATTGGTGTTAATCTGGCACCTGGTGCTAATTTCTTTAATTATATGACAAACCCTATTTAACTGGCAGCATTCCTTTAATTTTCACTGAGATTGCAAGATGGTGAGCCGTTCTAAAATGACTGAAACCCTCCGACAGCATGTTGTCCAGATGAAGGCCAAGGGGATGACCCTTTCAGCCATTGCAAGAGAAGTCGGTCTTTCTAAATCTGTGATTTCTCGAATATTGCTCCTTTACAATGACACTAATTCATTCAAGTCCCCCAAAAAGGCTGGTCAACCATGAAAGACAGAACCACTGAACCAGGGTAAGGATCTGTCTCGGCACGTTTAAGGGAATTCGGACTGAACGCCCACTCTGCAGTGACCAAGCCTCTCATCAGCAGAAAGAATATTAAAACTAGGCTCACCTTTGCTGAGGAGCATGTTGTGTGGAGAGAGGAGAACTGGTCCAA
>JADLZN010000156.1:0-247500 GCA_018155175.1 Sinocyclocheilus anophthalmus
AACTCGGAGACTGGAGCCCTCCGTGGGCTAAACTCAGGAACATCGGAACAACCGCACTCTGCGCGCTAGATTCGGCTGGGAAGTTCGTTACGAGGAAGCTGGACTGGAGCCGGCCTTGAGCGACTCGGGGCTGGAGCCGACATCGGAGCCGACTCGTGGAGGGAGCCGACCCCGGAGCCGACACTCTGAGCCGACAACTGGAGCCCGACTGGGGACCTGGGAGCAGCCCGGGCTCGTGGGGGGGACTTTTTCTCTCTACTTAGATTTCCCTCATCTCGGTTCCCGGGTGAAAAGTGGCGTGGTCGGCAGGCAGAGAGAACCACGGTCCAGCGTGCTTCGTAATCGCTCGTGGCTGGCGGACATAGGCGATCTGGTTCTGGAATCGGTGTCATTGAAACCGCTCTCCATACACCGGAGATCCCCTATCCATCACGCCTCAGAATCCAGGGTGACTGGTAGAAGCCGCGTCAAAGATCCAGATTGGAGCGGTCCACAGGCGATTGTAGTTGGCCCCAATCCATAACATAGAGTTGAGCCATCATGTCTTCTAAACCCCGTACTCGCGGCGATCCGCAGACCTCCCTACATACGCCACAAACGGTAGATCCTGGTGATCTAGGGTGCAACCGCGCGGCAACTCCATAGTCCATGGGGGAGATAACATTTTGTTTTTTTAGGTTCGGACACTGTATGCCTATATCTATCCTGACCAACAGCTGGAGACAACAGGTAAGTTAATGAATAGCAGGTTTATTGATAGAAATAGCTGAGGCTGATCGAATGGATCAATGACTGGTGAGTATCCAACACATATGACAGTTCAATGAATCTTAGATGAGTACTGATGGTTTTTGGGTCCTTTGCAGGTTCACGGAGGGATTGCGATCCAGGAGTGGAGGAGAGCAACTTAGGAAGAACTTCGGGGATCTAGAGATAAGTATAGGACAACCGCACGTATTTAACATCTTCTATCACAGTGAAGCAGTACAGTCGGCTGTTCTGCAGTTCACGGGTATGACGGCGCCACCCAGACAGGTGAGTGACCTTAAGGTGACGAAACTGATGCACTAAATCGTGATATGGCCCAAACCCGCGAAACGTCTACCTAGCATGACAGGTGACTCGGGTCGCAGCTTCATAACGTCGTGCTGTGTCGCAGTGACAACTCGTCATGACCTGAGAACATGGTGCAGTGATCGTGTGAGCGACTTCTGGGACTGTGGCGAAATCCAGAGCTGTAAAACCTGATAAAAATAAAGTGTTGTAGATGCATCTCTGACAATAGTGTACAAGGTGATATTTACATTGTAAAAAGGGTCCATGGTGGTGCACGACGACTGTTGTTTGTGGGCAAGGATTATAAATAGGATTACCTATTAAAAGAGTTTACAAAGGACGCAGAAAATAATTGGGTTTGCCATGGATGCATATAAATAAATTTGTATCGGAACATTCACATTGTGCTCAGTGGGAACTGTGCGCACTGTGTACAAGTCCTAATTTACGTCAGCCATTAACCCCCAAATAAAGAAGAATAACACAAATAAAAAAGAAAACATGTTTATATTTATTTATTGTCTCACCTCTAACTCAGAACAATAGCTAAAATAAATAGATAACAGCAATGTTTTTGTCAAAAACAAATTAGGGTCAATAACTTTAGATACCAGAAATAATAAAAAACTAAAATAAAACACCAAACCATAAATAAGCAAACTTGAAACAATTCCCAAGCACGACAGTATTATGTGAATACAACCCACTTTGACAAACAAAATAAACAGACAACACAACTTTTTGGTTTTTTTAAGGTAAGAAACATACTATAGCAACAATAATTACATCCGTGAAGTGGTCCTATCAAAACAATAGATTAAATAAACCAATAACTCTAAAAGAAAAATATTTTTAGTTCGCCAGTAAATATAAAACGACATAAATGTAACATTTAATAGACAAAACATGCTTATCAAAACAGTACGTAGATACTAGCGTCAAAATTCACAAAAACAAGCGTATCTAGTCAATAAACAAATGTTTAGTCTTAAAGCAGAGCGTTTTCTAAATTGTTCCACAGAGAACAATCAGTCCTACTCTCCTTGTGATTTTCCTCATTTCACAATTTTACCTTCAATCCTTCTTCGTGCCTTTGCCTACGCATTTCTCTGAATTGACTCGGGTTATTCAAACAATCGAAGCATTCTTCTCTCCTTGGGCGAGTAGCGTGTTTGAATAGATGTCAGTAAAATCCAGCAACGGTTGTGTCAGTTGTTCCTGGCCCGTTGTATAAAAGACTATTCATATAAAAAATGCAGCACATTTCACATCATTTGTGCAATGCTAAAAATGGTTGGTATTTTCTTAAATCCACCCTGTGAGAAAAATAACATTGTACTAGAGCAACATAATAAGTTCTGCGCATACATGGTTAACACATCCACCCTAATAAAGCAATAATGACTCTGCCACTTTCCTCTCAATTAGACAAAACAAAGAAGCAGAAAGCAACAGGATGAGGAAACATTCTGCGCTCCTGTTGTTTATTTCCGATCAGAAGCCTGCCGTGAGAGGAACACAGGTTTTTTAATAAGCTACCTAGCCTAGAGGTCCTCTGATGAACAAAAAAAAAGGAAAATCTCCAAAACAACCAAAAATAGACCAAAGGAAAAGGACTGGTGGAGAGAGAGCGCAAAAGAGACAATCCTCTGAGGAGCAGTCGGGTTGAACAGTTTACCTGGGATTCGGAAAAAAAAAGACCGTCTTTTATGTCTTTTTTTTTTTTTTGCGAGTGGTTTTCTGTCCATTATGTTTTGACTTCGGTCCAAGCCTGCATTGAATTAAATTGAAGTAAATGGTATAAACATAGCCGAAATGCATGTCTGGAGTCAGTGTTTCATCAATGCTAATGCGATTTTATTGACTAATTTTCCTAATTAGCAAAATTAGTAAATGTGTTTTCACTCACCGCTAACAAGCCACATGAAAATTGTGCTCCATCCGTGAGACAGTCATTAGTGCCGTACCTGCTATTTTCCCCCTGGGTGAATGCGTTATTTAATTTTTTAACATTACTATATGTACAAAACTTGAGTATTAATAAACGTCCTCTTATGCCCTCTGCTTTTTCCCTTGTTCTAAACTGTCTGTCTTTGTATGTTTTTCTGGTACATTGGCTGGCATTTAAATGGCAGCGAGGTCTGAAGCTGATGTGTGTTCACTCAGCTGTGTGGAGGCCATTTCAGAGGGCAGCTGTTTTGAGCAGGGGAGTTAAAGGAGCATGAGATCTCAGGCGTTGCCTTCTTTCACACTCTGTTAATGGTGTTGAGAGGTTCTGACCCCTGCGATATGTGTCTTTAAAATCAAATTCAACGAACTGAGATGTGCAAATGGCTTAGCAATACTAATCAGGAGGGATGAGAGTTTCAATTAATGTTCTGCTGGGATTGCCTCTCTATATTAGCAGGGTTCTTATGGTCAAATATATTTTAGGACATTTTGATTTGATTTCCAGGCTTGGAAAAGTCAAAAGTTTATAGATTACCGTTATAAAATCTGGGGTATATTTTTATTGTTTTATTTAGTTTATATAATTTATTTATTTATTTTTTTTAATTTTATTCTACTTTATTGTTTTATTTTATTTCATTTAGAAAGAAATTAATACTTATATGCAGCAAGGACACATTAAATCAAAAGTTGCAATAAAGACATTTATAATGTTACAAAAAAAATATTTCAAATAAATGCTAATCTTTTGACGTGCTAATGCTGCAAGAATCTTGGTAAAATGTATCATGATTTTCCACAAAACTATTAAGCAGCACAATCGTGTGAAGGATTTCTAAAGGATTATGATAACGCTGCTCACTTTGCATTACATCTAACATTTTATATTTAAATTATGATCCACTAGAAAATCGGACCAAAGACGTAGTTTTTAACTTGTCATTTACACTGTATTTATTAAATAACTGCTGCCTTGGTAAGCAAGTATACGTCTTTCAGAAACATGAAAAAAATCTCACATACCCAAACAGGGGGTATAATTGAGTTAAATTAAAAATAAATAATAATAATAAAATAAAAAAATTAAAGTGCAGAAATTAAAAAATAAGAATATAAATTTTCATCATACATTTTCAATGGATGTCCATGGGGCAAGTCATTACACTAGAATACACAATAAAATGGAGGCTGATTTGATACGTATACCCACTTGATGATTTTGATGACATATACCCACGATTCATACATTACATATTTTAACATTCGATTGTTAATGACTTTGATCTCACTACTAAAAGAACAACCTAGACAACTTTACAGCTCAAATAACACACATTTTCACACAAAAAGCTCTTGAACAAAAATACAAGCTGCATATATATGCTTTTAAACCCTTCTGCCCCATCAACCGTTGTGCATGTCTATACACACTTAGGGAAGAATGAAATCATTTTCTCTGGTAATCAATAAAATGTCAATAGAGCTTAGCTTGTATTGAAATTTCCCCATAGTGAAAACACATTCCATGATAAGAAATCTGAGAATTAATATTCCTCCCGTGTGTTTATTTTGCAGACCATGTGGTTTGTGAGGAAGAGTTTAAATATGCCATGTTGGCCCTCAACTGTGTGTGTCCTGCCACCTCCACCCTGATCACCTTATTGATTCACTCCTCTAGAGGACAGTGAGTATAAACATCCTTCTCATATTCATTCATCCCTAGTAGCCAGACTTTTGACTACAGTATTTCATCTAGTCAGATTTTAGCTTATGAATTGTTAGTGACCAACCACATTTGTGCGCAATATCATCTGAGATATGTATTTTTGAGGGCAGTGTCACTAAAACATCCTCTGCCTGGTGTTAAAAGACGTGTGGCATTTATGATGTAGAATGGATGTGAATAGCATGCATTAATGTCCGCCCACTTTTTCAACAGTGCTGGTTCTGGAAGTTTTTTTTCCGTTAGGGAATTTAAAAGCAGTCTTTGTTAAAGTTTTATAAGCCTTGGATCAAACCAACCAGCTACTAGGTGGATCACAACTTTTATCTGAAGCAAACAAACTGTTTGAAAAAGATACAAGACTGTACTTAATGATTTTTGTGAACTACAATCCCATGAAGCATTGCGAATGACAATCAATGAAACAGATGTTGATTCAATCCAAAACTGTCCCTTTAAAGTTGTTTGAGTATATCTCAAACACTATATTTTTACGTTATTGTAGACAGACTCGCGAAGTGCTCAAGCTAGTCCCTTTAGTACAATTGCTTATTGGTGTACGTGTTTGCACAGAACCCCCTGGGGTAATGTAGTTTTTTTTTTTCATCACAAATTCCACTGTTTAAAAATGTTTTTTTTATAAGTTTTACATACGCAAACATTTTAAACAAAACTATATACCATTATTAAAGGATATTCATCAACCAACAAATTTATGGCGTTGAACCCACTGACGTCACATGGACTGTTTTAACGATGTTCTTGCTACCTTTCTGGGTCTTGAACATGTCAGTTACATTGCTGTCTATGAGAGGGTCAGAGAGCTCTCGGAATTTCATGCAAAATATCTTAATTTGTGTTTCGAGATGAATGAAGGTCTTACGGGTTTGAAACACATGAGGGTGAGTAATTAAATGATGGCAGAATTTTCATTTTTTTGGGTGAACTATCCCTTTACCCCTCAGTTTAATAACAGATCTGTTTTTAAGGTTTATATACATTATCGTTAAAAATAATTTTCCCTATGTATGATGTTTTTACTTCCAGAGCCTGAATGCTGCACTCTGTTTCACTTCTTTGAATATATTTACACAAACATGATGCCTAAAATAAAACACAATGCTTGTGCCGCTCCATGCATACATGTAGACGAGATGAAGGACAGATCTACAGAGTCCTCATTTGCTGAACCATCAGCATGTGTTTAACTGTTATATTTTTTATTATCAGAACAGCATCTTCAGAGGCCTTCAAGCAGCGAGCAGGCGCCTTCCAGCCCCTCAACAGGTCAGACCCACCGACTGTAAAATATTGACGCATACACATCGATACGGCGGCAAAGATCCCATAAACTGTGAATTTAGTTCTGTGTCATGCGTCCTTGTTTCTTCACCTCCTCCATCTTAACACTCCTCCACTCCCTCTGGTTCTCACCTCCCCTTCATCCTCCCAGCCATTTGCAGGGATGTCAAAGACACATCAAGTGGTTTTTATTGTCTCTGCCCATCTGTAAGAGACAGTGTTTTCCCAAGCTGTGAATATTGGGAAGACATTTAAAGAAATAGTTCACCCAAAAAATAACTATTCTGTCAACATTTACTCACCCTCATAAATTATTTCCTTTATTTTGTGGAGCACAATGGAAGAAATTTGGAAGAATGTCCACGCTGTTCTTTTCTATACACTGCAAAAAAAAATAAAAAATGATAATAATCTGTGAGTTATTTCAAAGAAAAAACATCAAATGAGAAGTGTCATGCAGGGAATTCTAGGAATGTTAATTTATGTTTTTTCACTGTAAATTATACAATGACTTGTTCTTTTTCACTTCCAAAAACCATAATTTTAACAGTATTTTACTGTAAAGTTGCATTAAATGTAATTGCAGCTATTCAACATAGTACAGAAACTTACCTATAACCAATTAACAGGTTCTTACTGTAGCATTTTTACAGTGTACAACAAACCAGATGATTTATGATGTCAAGCTTCGAACTCCTAATTTGCTGTTTATTAATAATTAGTAATGTAGTTGTTAAGTATGGGGTAGGATTATGGGATTTAAAATATGGTCATGCAGAATAAGGCATTAATATGAGTTTTATAAATACTAAGAAACAGCCAATATGCTAGTAATATGCTTGCTAATAAGCAAAGTTAATAGTGAGAACTGGTCCCTAAACTAAAGTGTTACCAAACTCTGTCATTAGTTACTCAACTTCATGTCTTTTCAAAACTGTATAACTTGCATTCATCTTCGAAAACACAAATTAAGATATTTTTATTAAATTCTGAGAGATTTTTGTCCCTCCACTGAAAGTCCTTTATACCAAAATGTTAACACTTCAAAAAGTTCATAAAGACGGTGCAAAACTAATACTTATGGCTTCCTTTTACCATATTTGATTAGCTCTATGTATGTGCATTGATCAATGTTTAAATGTGATTAAAAGCCTAAATTAAATGTGTTTGTCATGTAAAACGATCATGTTTTTCAGAAAACTTGGGATTGAACCACTTGATTCATATGGATTACTTTTACAATCTCCTTATGAACTTTTTAAGCTTCAGAGTTTTGTTGTAATAGACTTTCAGTGAAAAGACAGAAACCTCTCAGGATTCATTAAACATTTATCCTCATTTGAGTTTCAAAGGTCACGACCGTCTTAAGGGTTTGAAACGACATGAGGCTGAGAGAATGATGGAATAATTTTCAGTTTTGTGTGAACTATCCCTTAATTCTTTAGGAAAACATTTTCAAAAGGTCATCCATCTCTATCTAGGGAAGGCGGTGCTGGCTCTGTCGACCAATGGCAGCGCACGTACCGGCGGTGTGCAGCCAATGAGGTCCACCACATCCAGCTGGAAGAGAGCAAGTTTTTTGGAGAATATCAGGGAAAGAGTTTCACTTTTGCCTCCTTTCATGCACATAAGAAGTAAGTCTGGATAGAGATGCAGTGAATCACTATGTTTTCATGCCAGTAAACACACACAGTAACGCTGTTAAAGGGTTAGTTCACCCTAAAATGAAAATTAGTCCATGTTTTACTCACCCTCAAGGCATCCTAGGTGTATAAGACTTTCTTCTTTCAGACAAGTCCAATGGGAGTTATATTAAAAATGATCCTTGCTCGTTCAAGCTTTATAATGGCATGGGCGGGTGTTTTTGTTCAACAGTCCAAAAGCGATCAAATAAAGCGTGCGCATCCATAATAAAAAGTGCCTGACACGGCTCCGGGGGAGTGAATAAAGGCCTCCTGTAGCAAACTGATGCGTTTTTGTAATAAAAATAACCATATTTAATGTATGAACACCTTTTTTTTCCCTTCTCCTTACTGTCGAATGCGTCGCGAAGCCGTTCCGGCGGATAACCAGGACCTATGCGTAGCCCGCAAGCGCCTGATAAGTGACGAATGACGAATGCAGAGAGAGAACAAAACAAAATGCCGGTCACGAATTACAAGTACAAAATTAGGATTTGTAAAGAAAATCGTTGGAGGATTTCGATATAAGCCAAGAGGAGACTGGTTTTCCTTTGCTAACGTAAGGAAACTTTGCTTCCTTTGCTCCTGTTAACAAACATTGGTTTTCGCGAGACTCACCGGCGCATGCCGCTGCACACTCGTCCGGCGGCATTTGGCCGGAAGCAGTCTCTTCGTGAACTCAACGTACTCAGTTACTACGGAAGTTACACAAAACCTGTTTTATATCATTTTAATATTATACTTACGTATCTTACAAAATCGCATAATTCCGCTACAGGAGGCCTTTGTTTCACACCCCCGGATCCGTGCGGCACGTTTAGTATGTGATGTGAGCACTCTTTTCTGACGGTTTGGACTGTTTGAACAAAAACCCCCACCCACGCAATGATAGAGCTTAGAAGAGCCAGGACAATTTTTTAATATAACTCTGATTGGATTCGTCTGAAAGAAGAATTTCATATACACCTAGGATGGCTTGAGTGTGACTAAATCATGGACTAATTTTCATATTTTGGGTGAACTAACCCTTTAACTGCTTGGCATATACGGCGTGTGTCTGATCCGGGCTTGCGCAGGTGGCACAGCAAACATCCTCTGAACTCCCGACCCTGCCACACATCAGGGAGCTTCCGACACCCTTTTTTCTACCTCAACATCCCTCCAAGGAGAACCCAGCCTTTGTCAGGGCCACAGAGGAGCCATCAGGGCCCCGGGGCAGACTCTAGAGGGGTCTCGCAAGACAATCTATCAATTGCCTCACTCGCCTACCATGCACAGTATTATGCATCATGGTAGTCCTGTAAACTCAACATTTTCACATTTCTAATCATAAACTTTTGCTATGTACTAATAAGAAAACCAGAAATTTAAATTGTATTCCGCACTAAGCTGTATCTGCCAATAGTCGTTTTTCTTATTACACATGCACACTTAAAGTCAGCATGAAATGGAAATTCCTCCTGTCTGTTTTGTCTGCCTAAACTCCTTTTTTTACAAACAACTGCAAGCTCGCATTCTATTCTTATTGAGTTTGTGATTGTGGTTATCATAATTGTGATCAGGGAAAAAACTTCTTTTAAATAATTCTGTGCTGATTAACAATCAAATTATTAATGTTAATGTTTCATAATTTCCATAAATACTACGCAATGCAGTAATGCAATTCAGTATCAGTAGAACACAGTAACTCTTGTTCTTTACTGTGGACGTGAGATGGATGTAGAGAGAAAAAGAGGAACACAGTTGTTAAATTCCCTGCATAATTTCAATAGGGTTTGTCTTTATATATATTTTTTAAGTGCAATATCACCATCTAGTGAAAAGCACTGGAACTCAGTTCTGCCGTATCTTGGACTCGAGTAGTTTGATTGAAGGTGCTGTAAGCGATTGGAGGCGATCTGCTAATTTACACCATTTTTTCAACCACACTCCCTTCCTCTAAAACTCTTATTTTCCTGAGAAAGTTATTAGATTTTAATTAAATATAAAGAAGACAGACATTTTTTTTAAATTATTTTACATAATTATGTGCTTATTAATAATGTACAATACATGTGAAATGTGCATTAAGAAAGTTAATAAAGTCAGGTTTTGATGTCTTTGATCTTCTAACAGGTACGGTAGCCATAGACCTGCATGACTCCAGTGACAGCAGTCCAGAAGGCTCGGGCCCCCCGGCTCTGGGCAGTGGGAGTGTGAGCAGGAGTGGCTCCAGGACAGAAGTGGGCGGCTGTAACACTCTAGCGCTGCCCGCCATGAGTGGCTCAGGGGAGGAGAGGAGACACAGCATCGCCCCCGTCCTGGAGGTGGTTGACGGGGTGCACAGCGGTACATTTGACCTGCTAGGGGACCAATCGGAGGACGAGGGAGGAGAGGAAGGGAAGGAGGAAGAGGGGGGAGAGCAGAAAGGCCAGTGGTGGGGAGCACACTGCGAGTGAGTCTTAGATCATGCGGATCAAGGTCCTGGTCTCTAGACCACATAAAAGTGTTTTGGTCTAGACCTCATTAGTCTCATAAAGCCAGACGTTTGACTATTAGCATAAAGTCTGGTCCACTTTGCAGCTTATTTCAGCCAACCAGACAGAAATTGACTGTTTATGTTATTTATAGTTTTATTTTTAGATTATACAACAATCATCATAATTTAAGTATAAGTCTTATATATGCAAATACAGTAAAACAGAAATACTGTGAAATCTTGTTAGTTTGAAATAAAAAAATGAAAAAATTAACAAACATTTTAAAATTAAAATGTATTCCTGTGATGGCAACACTGAATTGTCAGTGCTACCATTCAGAAGCTTTTTTTTTTTTACCGTTTTTAAGAAATTAATTATTTTATTCAGCAAAGACACATTAAATAAAAGTGATGGTAAGACATTTATATGTTATTTACAAAGATTTCTTTTTTTCAATAAATACTGTATTACAGGTTTCCACAAAAATTTACAGCACACTGTTTTCAAAAGGTGTGGCAAAGCATTATATTAGAATGATTTCTAAATGATCACGTGACACTGAATACTGGAGTAAATGATGCTGAAAATTCAGCTTTGCTCACAGGAATAAATTACATTAAAAATATTTTAAAATAGAAGACAGTGATTTTAAATTCTAATAATAACTAATTAACCTTTACTGTTTATACTGTTTTTAAATAAATACAAACCTTTGGTGAGCATCAGACCCTTCTTTTAAAACATACAAAAATGTACTGCCCCCAAACGTTGATGATAGTGTAGATTTGTCTGAACTTGCTGTTTATTCTTGTATTTTGTCCCACCAGATTGGGAAGGCCTAACCCGCTAAATTCTCCATCCACATCGGCAGCTCTCCTCCCTCTGCCCACCTCCTGCAGCGAAAATGCCATTTGCTGTCTGCGCTGGATAAGGTGAATGTCTGCGTCTCTTTCTTTTATCTTTTAAAAACTTTTATTATATATATATATGTTGTGACCCTGGAGCACAAATCCAGTGTTGAGTCTCTGGTGTATATTTGTAGCAATAGCCAAAAATACATTGTATGGGTTAAAATTATTGATTTTTCTTTTATGCCATAAATTATTAGGATATTAAGTAAAGATTATGTCCCATGAATATATTTTGTAAATTTTCCTACCGTAAATATATCACAACTTAATTTTGATTGGTAATATGCATGGCTAAGAACTTCAATTGGACAACTTTAAAGGCGATTTTCTCATTTTTTTTGCACCCTCAGATTCCAGATTTTCATAGTTGTATCTCGGCCAAATATTGTAAACCATACATAAATGGAAAGCTATTTATTCAGCTTTCAGATTATGTATCTTTAATTTCAAAACATGTTTCCTTATGACTGGTTTATGTGGTCCTGGTTTGTGGTCCAGGGTCACATATATGACAGTTCACAGAAGCTCACCAGCTTCACCCTCACAGCACAACATCCTAACAGCAGATTATCTTCTCAGGCTTGTCATCATATGCCCTACGAGGACGCTCGCTCATACGGCTTTAAAAACAAACTGATTATCGTGTCCGCAGAAAGTGCTGGAAACGGCCTCTATAACTTCATCGTTCCGCTGCGGGCGTATTATCGGCCCAGGAAGGAGCTCAACCCCATCGTTTTGCTACTGGAGAATGTGTGAGTGTCCTAAAAACAGAACAATTAAGAAAGAGTAGAGCCTTTAGATATTATCCATCCTTTGCTTTGTATTTATTATGACACGTAATCATTGTTTCTCCTGTAACAGAAACTAATATGGGGAGATTCATTGTCATATAATGCAATAAAATGTAATAAAACTGAGTCATCTTGTTTTTTACTAATTGGATGTACACTGGGGAGCAGCTGCAGGCTGGATTTCATTATTTAGCTGCCCTGGAGCAGGGCGAAGCGGTGTGATTTTTATAGACATTGGGTCAGTTTCTAAAAATACTTGGAAAGAGACAACTGAGACCTTGCTAATTCGTTTTGCATGCTTTTGCCAAGGCATCACCTCAGATTCTCAATGTCTCTTCCTGTGCTGTTTGCTAGACCTGAGGCAGACTTCCTGGAGGCCATCTGCTGGTTTCCTATGGTTTTCTACACCGTGGGCTCCATCGACAAGTAAGAGAAGCTTTGCTTGAAGCTTGTATAAAGGTGTTCACATGTATGTATTATACAACATTTAGTTCTGCAGATTGAGTTTGAGGGCTGATAAACAGTCCAAAAGCACTGGGAGATTTTTATTGTTTGTATCACTCCGTTTTCTTTGTTTGTTCCAGACAGACAGTCAGTCGGTACATTAGTGAGGCTTTTTTTTCAGTGACACTTTTTGAGGTTACATCAGACCTCCAGTAGTGGTGACAATTCTTTATTTGAGTCATTAAATCATTCCATTCCAGCCCGATTGGGTTTAAAACAGCTGATTCATTCAGAAATAAAACTAGTGACTGACTGCTCACATACTCTCTGAGTAGGTAATCCTTGTGACTGTTTATAAGGTACACTCTTAAAAATAAAGGTGCTTAAAAGGTGTCTTCACAGTGATGCCTTAGAAGAACCATTTTTGGTTCCACAAAAAAACATTTAGTCAAAGGGTCTTTAAAGAACCATCTCTTTCTTTTCTTTTTATAATCTGAAGAACCTTCTTTCACCAAAAAGAACCTTTTGTGAAACAGAAAGGTTCTTAAGATGTTAAAGTTTCTTTATGGAACCCTTTAGACAAAAAAGGTTCTTCTATGGCAGCGTGAAGCACCTTTATTTTTAAGAGTATGTTTAGTTATTATGAATGTGAGTAGTGTGAATGGGTCATATGATGCGATTTAATTTTTTCCTTTTTCTTTGGAGTGTTACATGCTCTTGGTGCATAAAGAGATCTGTAAAGTTGCAAAGACTAAAGCCTCAAATCCAAAGAGATTTTCTTTATAAAAGTTTAGACTGGTCCACGCCCTCCTAAAACGCCACGTTTTAAACACGCCCCCAAATGTCTACTTCACTGTGTGGGAAGATTTGCATAACCCCGCCCAAAATGTTCACGCAAAGAAAGAAGGCGTAACATTTATTCTCACGGTAGTATTGTTGCCGCCGCCGCCATGTCGTGAAGGCGCTGTGTGTTTTGCTGTGAAAGCAAAACTACTTTGTTTGAACTTCCAAAAGAGGACATATCCACCGTAGACAAGCTGAGTCCAGCCCGGGGTCTTCACATGTGGTTGCCGCAAGCCTGCCGTATGCTCCTTCGTCGAATCCGCCGGCTGCTCTGTTCTCAAGCCCACCTGCCTCCGCTCACTCAGCCCGCCGGCCGTTTCTCACTCTAGGCCTCCGGCCGCGTGTGACGGCTGTGTTGTTGTGAAAGTGAAACTACTTTGTTTGGTCTTTCAAAAGAGGACACAACTAGAAATCCGTGGTTAAGTTGTATCTACAACACTGCTCCAGAACAGTTCAAACCAAATATTCAAATGTGTCCAGCGCATTTTATGGAGGAATGTTTCCTGAATATGGTAGAGTAGACTACAATGCCTCACAGACTGTAAGTACGTTTTTTTATATTTAAAGGATTTGCCACTTACGATTCAAACGCGAATTTTGGGCAGTGTAGAGTAGCCCTCTTGTTGTTTGTCATTTCTCCGATCACAATGCAGACATGGTTTTATGTTACGCCCCGGCCGGACAGGGCATCACAATATGATAAGGGGCTTAACATTTCCGTCACATGCTTGAGTATTCGGACCATCATAGCACACCTTGCTTTCAGACACGATGAGCTTTGTAGAAACGAAGTGTTTCAGAGAGGCGGGGCATAGAGGAGCAACAATACTTTACGGCATGTGGAAAATAATGTTTTTTTTTTTACCTAAACCGCATAAACACTTTCATTACCCAATACACCAATCAATGTCTTTTTAGCAGCATCATATGACCCCTTGTAATCTGGAAACATTAGTTAAAGGGATAGTTTACCCAAAAATGGAAATTACCCCATGATTTACTCACCCTCAGCCATTCTAGGTGTATATGACTTTCTACTTTCAGACGAATACAATCAAACTGATCTTACATTTACATTTATCATTCAGCAGACCGCTTTATCCAAGTTACTTACAGAACCAAGTTTTTTTTTACAGCAAAGGAAAACCAGTCTCCTCTTGGCTTATATTTTTTACAAATCCTTGTTTTGTTATTCTAGTTCGTGACCGGGTTTTGTTTCACTCTCTCATTTGCGATTCCGCGTTCGTCACTTCTCACCAGAGCTTACACTACACCTACGTCATCTGCTGGAACGCCACTCTCGTCACATGTACAGTTAGCGGAAGCTAGAGATTACATTTTATAAAGTTTTAAATATGGATATTTTTCGTACACAAGCGCATTGATTCACTTCAGAAGGTCTTTATTAACCCCTGGAGCCATGTGGAGCACTTAAGATGGTCCTGCAGTAGCTGGTTATTATGAGCTAGTTCAAGCTGGTCATGTGCTGGTCCTAAACAACTAGCTCCTGCACAGAACCAGCTCATAACCAGCTTATAACCAGCTTAAACCAGCTCATGACCAACTAAGGACCAGCTTAAACCAGCTGCTATGCCTCAAAACATACCTAACCATTATATGCTGTTTTTTTCAACAGGATGGGCAAGCTTATTTTGCTATATTAGATTGAATGATCAGAAAAAGCCCCTAAAAACACCCATCCATAGACTCTCCCCTCAAAGAAATTAGGAAAATGGTCAAAATTGAACAAAAGAGACAGATTAAAACAGCAATTAGTTCAATGGTTGTTTCAGTTCTGTTTACTGTTGTTTAAGTTTCTCTGTTTGTGTCATTTTACTGATCCCTCAACACTGTGTGTGCAGTTTGGATAGTCTCCTGCGTTGTGGTGTGACGTTTGCTGACACCATGGTTGTGGTGGACAAAGAGAGCTCCATGATCGCTGAGGAGGATTACATGGCTGATGCCAAGACCATTGTTAATGTTCAGACGCTCTTCAGGTAGGTCCTTCCACATGTACGTCTTCAGCTTGAAACATTTGGGGACTTGACACTCTCTCCTCACTGTTTCTCAAAGGCTTTTTCCTGCTCTCAGTATCATAACTGAACTCACCCACCCGGCCAACATGCGCTTCATGCAGTTCAAAGTGAAAGACCACTATTCTCTAGCTCTCTCCAAACTGGAAAAGGTGAGACACGAATACAGCACAATATAAAACACATTTATGTTTTCTAAACAGTCTAATATAACTTGATATCTAATATTTTGCTCCATTTGTGCTGTAGAAAGAGAGAGAGAGAGGCTCTAACCTGGTGTTCATGTTCAGATTACCATTTGCAGCTGGGAAGGTGTTTAGTGTCAGTATGTTAGACACTCTGCTGTATCAGGTAACTATAATGCAGTTGATCCACACATGACTAAACTACAGTTTTTTCTAAATTCATATAAATACTATAGACCATATGCTTTCTCACATACTTTGTCTCTAGCCAAATACAAAGATAAATGTGATGTGTGGGAAACCATACCAGGAATTGTCATACTGAGTGATTGTGATTAATGCTTTAACAATTGTTCATCTTTGTATTTTACATTATTCACTGCTACAATTAATATACAAACACATTTCTGCTTAAAAAAAAAGATTCCATGTCAAATTACAGTGTCATAGAATGAGTTAAGCTGATTTTTCACTATCTACAAGAAATTAAAGAATGGAAGTCATTAATTTCCATTGGAGAGTAGTATAGAAGCTTCATAGAGTTCCAATCAAATGCATATTATGTGAAATTTTCAGATTTCAAATTTAATCATAACTCTGAACATGTCTTACCAATTTACCAATATTTCTAATATTTTCAACAATATTTATTATATATAGCCTATATACACATACACTATTACAAATACTCCTGTGAGCTGCTTTTCCAATGAATGAGTTAAAAAAGTCGAGTCAATGGGTTTGAATCAATCTGAAGGCATGCTTCCTCAAATCGTTAAGGAAATGGTAATTCCTTGTCATTCTCATCACTTATACCCAACAAAAGCTATTGAACACTGTTCCTTACATAACTTCCTTTCACATCTATTTAATATGGAGTCTACCCCGGCCTTCTAGAGTCTACTGAAATATTCACAGAATGACCAAAATACTTGCAGAGTCATTAGTGTCTGATTTCATCTTTTGTGTGTGTTGCAGTCCTTTGTGAAGGACTACATGATCTCCATCACCAGACTGCTGCTAGGTCTTGACTCCATGCCTGGATCTGGCTTCCTGTGTGCTGTGAGTGCAATCACTCAATCCATAACGAGACTGCATCTGGACAATTATGCCCATAATGATGACAGTCATAATGAAATTGAGGACATTGATGATGATGCTATTGCCCTGATGTTCCTTCTAGATGAAGATCACAGAGGAGGATTTGTGGATTCGCAGTTATGGTCGTCTCTACCAGAAGCTGTGCTCGTCGACAGGAGACATTCCCATCGGCATCTACCGCACTGAAGCGCATAAACTGCCCGTCTCAGAGGTACCTGCTTGTGCATCGTTCTATCATTTTTTGTTATTAATGCGTTTCGGTGAAGGAACGAGTCCATCGTGTGGTTGTTTCAGTCTCAGGTGTCCATCACGGTGGAGGACTACGAGGATACGCGCGAACCCCGTGAGCCTCTGCTCTGCCGCTCCCGTCTTAAGCGTAACTCCACGTCGTCCGAGCCTCCCTCCTCCTCATCATCATCACACGCCATGGACCACCCGCTCCTGAGGAGGAAGAGCATGCAGTGGGCGCGGCGGTTGAGTCGTAAAGGTGGGCGGGGCTCCAGCGGGGCCAAGGGAGTGGGGAGCGCCGCCGAGCGCATCAGCCAGCAGAGACTCAGCCTGTTCCGCCGCTCCGAGAGACAGGAGCTCAACGCTTTGGTCCGCACACGCATGAAGCACCTGGGGCTCTCGCCATCTGGATTTAGTGAGTGTGCACACCGCTGGGTGATAAACTATAGCTAAAAATATAATTGTATATCTAATATCTATGTAAATAAAACAGCGTTATAGCTGAAAAGATTCGATGTCTAATGAAAGTTGGAAAAATTTGATAAAAATTATAAAAATCTGATATGTTTTCCACAATGTTCTCTAGATAACACACAGAATAAAATATGAAATCAGTTTTGTTTACACTACCGTTTAAAAGTTTGGGGTCAGTACATTGTTTTAAAGAAATTATTGCTTTCATTCTGTGAGGATGCATTAAATTGATCAAATGTATGACGTAAATACATTTATAGTCTTACCGATGAGTTAAGACTTTTTTTTTTGTTTACTTTTTATTCAGCCAGCTAACATTGCCTGAGAAAGGGAATTGATTTCCACAAAAAAAAAATATAGCAGCACAACTGTTTTTCAACATCAATGTTTCATCAGCTAAATCAGCATATTAGAATGATTTTCTGAAGGATTCTGTGACACTGAAGACTGGAGTAATGATGCTGAAATACAGCTTTGCATCACAGGAATAAATTACATTTTAAATTATCAAATAGCAATGTTTTTCAGAATTGTAATGATATTTTATAATATTACTGTATGTTTGATCAAATAAATGCAGTCCTTGTGAGCTAAAGACTTAAAACTTAAATAAACTTTTAAACAGTAAGTGTACAAGTAAGCAGTATAAAAGTTAAATAAAAAAACAAACATAACCATAATTATTATTATAAAACTATTACTTAATAATAATAATAATAATCATAATGTTCTCTGGATACACCAAGGAACTTGATACTTCCTTCAGGTCAGTTTACAAAATGAATCATTCAAACATTTTGCCGTCTGTTCCGATTCTGTATGTTTATAGTTGTTATCTTGTGTCTTTTGTCCTGCTCTTCTTATGTCAGATGGTATGACTGACCAGGGCAACAGACTGTCTTATATTCTTATCAACCCTTCCCCCGACACACGCCTGGAGCTCCATGATGTCGTGTGAGTACGATGACATCCCAAGATAGCATTTTTAGGCATTTTTGGGGTGCCTCAAACGTGAATAATTAAAAATGATTGTTCTATTCAATATTTGTGCGTGCTATGTATTTTTATGCTTGTTAGAGTATTGTATTCTGTTCAGGAAACACTCATGTGGCTGTTTGTGCAACAAATCTGAACTGAGCACAGTGAATGTGGTGATTTCTGCAGGTATCTGATCAGACCAGACCTTCTGTCACCAGTGCCTAACCAGGCCGGCGGTCGCAAGCCCAGCGCAGGGCCAGCGGAGGGACACAGATTTGACACACAGGACAGCACTCATCTATAAACACAATCACTACAGGCCACCAGCAGCATGAGAAGATGGGGACATACTTCTATATATGTGTGTGTGTGTGTGTGTGTGCGCATGTTTATGTGGTTTATGAGGACACAAATTTGCATAATAACATGGGTATGACATAGGTATTACAACGAGAAGGTGATTTATGAGGACATTTTCAGTGTCCCCGTAATTCAAAAGCTTATAAATCATACAGAATGGGTTTTTTTTAGATGGTAAAGATGCAGAAAGTTTTCTGTGAAGGGTAGGTTTAGGGGTAGGGTTGGTGTAGAGCAATAGAAAATACGGTTTGTACAGTATAAAAACCATTACGCCTATGGAGAGTCCCCATAAACCATAAAAACAAACCTGTGTGTCTGTGTGTGTGTACGGTTGAGCGAGAGAGAGAGAGGAATACCTGTGCAGATGGGACTGTGAGCTAATCTACACTGTAAAAAGTGATCTAGCTTTTAGTTGCCTTCAATCAGCTTTCGTTTTAAATAGTCAATACAACTGAAACTGTTGAGAGAACACGATTTTTTAAGCTTTCATTGAATCAACTAATGGATGCTTTTCAAGAGAATGTCCAGGTCACATTAAATGCCAAAATTAGAAGAAAATAAAAAAATATGTTTTGCATAAACAAAACGAAGCCTTTTAGGACCATTTTGAATTGTGATACTATTTTCGTGACAATTAAATATATTTGTTTCATTTTGGAATGCAAGTCATAAAAATGCTAAAAAAATTACGTATTTTCCATTAAAAATATTGCATTAAAATATGGTAATTGTAATTGTCACACTCATAATGGTCCTAAAAGTAGGCTCCTTCTTTATAATTGTTCTCTAAAACTTGGTTAAAATAAATAAAAATAATATTATATATATATATATTGCCATGCCCGCTTATTATAAGCACCTCTGGAATTATTTTTTTTTTTTATCAGTCATATGTTTCAGCCTCATGCTTTGCCCCAGTAGCACAATAAACCAAACTATGTTAACTTAGCTTTAAGTATGATTCTGTAAATAGAAGGAGGCAGAATGTTTAACTTAAAGGTTTATCTAATGTATCTAAAATGATCCTATCAAATGTAAAATATAAAGGCTGTCAGTGTATAAAACAAGAGAGTCTGTACAAACCAAGAGTGATTTTTCAAGACGAAAATGCCATCTTTAAGGCACGGGTCATCCATAATTTCTAGTTCTTTTAACACATTCTTCACCACAATTTGTGTTTCTGTAGGTCAAGAAATGCTCATGGGGTTGATTCCCAGAGAAATACACACATAATGATAATAGTTTACTTTAGATACACAGTAAGATTAAAATGTATGATTGACATTCCAGACAAAGCACCTGGGTAACAAACAGGGAACATTAAAACAACTGAAAGTTTTAAAATACTCATAGTTTATCGAATATTTACTGTATGAAGTAAAAGTTTTTAAATCAAATTAAAAATGACCAATTGTAACAATTAATCAAATAATAAAGCTCTCCAAAGAAAACACTGGATTCATTTTAAATCACATCAATGCAAATGGATTCCAAACTTTTGTATATTTAAGCAACAGATCACTTTTTACAGTGTAAGCTCATGCTTATTTTCTTACTAAAGGACTTTCCAACGCATGGACCTTTGAAAAACTCATTTACATTTGATTTATGCGTCAAATGATTTTTGATGCCAGACAGCCGAGGCCACGTAAGTGCATTTATGATGTAACTTGTATTAGTCTCTGTGCATGTGAATGTATGTTGAATAGCCAGCACTGCCAATCTTAACTTGGACCGCCAAAGGAACACGCTGCCAAATGAGCGGGTTTGATCTCTGTTGCTCTCTGTCATGTACATTCAGTGTCTTGTCAGCCGCTCTGAGGACCCTGGGATTCGTCAAGCCGTATCAGAAAGGCAGTGCTTGTACGTTTTGTGAATGTTTTCTACTGTTCTCATTTCCCAAACTCTCTCTGGACTTGCATATTGCTTTGCAAGCTGCCAAAAAGGATCTTATTAAATGGCCATTGGACCAAATGAATGAGCCTTCTGTGTCTTCAGTGACATTTTGAAGTCATCGTCTTTGAAGAAAATTCTTTCTGTAAAATGGCTTAAGTCTCTGTTTGATGTTTGCTTTGATAAGATCATCTGTTCAGCTTTGGGTTTGTGTGTTTCTTTGTTTTATTCCCCCTTCTATTGAGATGTTTCTGCCTTTGCCAAGGCTATTTTTGTCATTTGTCAGTATAATATCCTGTTGCTGGCATGCATGCTAAAGAACATGCATGTATAGACCAAGGATTTGTTCGTCCTGCCATGAAATACAGGAGTGAGCGAGAATGTACCGTCCTGCAGCTCTGTGTTGACAATGCACTTTTGCCTTGATTCAGTGCCATTCAAACACACGAGCATAATAAAATCAACCAAACCGATGACTTGTCTCTCATGCTTCCATGTGTGAATTCACCGAAAGGTTGCCAAGCACGCAGAGCAAAGCATCCCACCCACGCACCCGTTTCCAAACATTTGGTTTTCCAGACCATGACCCCTTTTTAAAATGTAAATACTGTACGCAGCCTACACATTAATAGGGATATTTTTAGAGTTGAATGCACCTTGTGCATCTGACCAGCTCACGCACTTTTCTCTTTAACTGATGTGAACTCATATTTTGGTAAACAGAGAATTACTCACTATAATTAAACTGCAAACAGCACTCCAACACATGCTCCATTATTCTCACAGATTTCCTGTTTCAGCGGTGAATGACACAGCTTTAAATAAAAGTCATGTTTTGATGTGTTGCAGTTACAGTTCTACAGGTGAAAAGGTTGCTCTAGGACACGTGTCAAACTCTGTCAAACTATCCTGCAGAGTTTAGCTCCAAACAGTTCCAAATACCTGCCCGTAAGTTTCTAGCAATCCTGAAGACCGTGATTAGCTGTGTGTTTAATTAGGGTTGGAGTTCAACTCTGCAGGATAGTGGCCTTGTTCACTTTCTTAATTATCCATATGGTATAATGATGGTACCCCCCCCCCCCCCATTTCCCTTATTTAATCAAAACTAGTTTGTTTACTGGTAACTTTAAGGTCATCTTTAACTTTTTATCTTCATCAGGGACAATAAGACTAAAACTTTTTTCGTAGTAGTCGGCTAAAAGTATTAGTGACGCACCTACACACTGAAAAATACTTTTTTGTGTCCCCCCTCCCCCCAAAAGGGTAGGCTATTAGGCATTGAATGCTAAAAAAAAACAAGAGCTGTTGAAAATTTCCAGTTCCACTACTTGGGAGTTGTGCAAATGTTTTTTTTTTTTATAAATATACCATCCAGCAATGTATTAAATATGAGGGTTACTCATTTCTTTTGTTTTCTATTTAAGTTTTCACAGAGACTTCACCTTTATTTGAATATGCAACCACTATGTCCCACCCAGGTGTACTATTGTTGCAATAACAAGCAGTCATTGTAGTATTCGTGTTGATAGAATACAAAACTGTCATTTTGGTTTTTTGATTCACCCTCTGATCATATCATTTATCATTTTCTCTGTCATACATGCTGCATGAGTACAATACCCCAGTGCAGTATGGGTGTGGAGTTAACTTGAGTTGTATAAAAAGCACAGGTGGGGCAGATTAGGTGCCAGAAGCTGACTAACACAATATGGCAGTAGTGAAAGCTTGCAAAATCTTGATCGCTGGAGCCAACTGGGGCTTGGGCTTAGAAATGATTAAGCAACTCTCTGAGAACTCTTGTCCCAAACAGCATAGTTTTGCTACCTGTCGTGACCCAGACGGGCCGAAGTCTGAGGTGAGTTATGACTAGCTAACACAGATAGTGAAAAAAGGGAGATATTATAATGTGCCTTGTTTAATTATGCATTTTATCTTCTAAAGGCATTGAGAGTGTAGAGGTTAAAAAGATTAAAGATCAAAATGATCATATAAATGACGGAATCAATGTGATTCAACTATAATAAAAAGGAAAAAAAGAGTTAAACTCAATATGATTTAAGTGTAATTGTTTGAGTGGTTCGAAGGTTGCAGGTTGTGGCTGACGTGAGCTGTGCTGTGCATCACAGCCAATACAGACTGACGCAGAGGCAACAGCACGAGTCCATGTCTTCATTTGTTAATGTCTATTTTCCCCCTTTATCAGGGTGTAACAAGAGCACTAATGTTTGTTCTGTTACTTTCAGATTCTGATGATCCATCCAGTGTCAAAGAGTCTGCCAAGAAAGTGGGATCTCTTCTGGGAAACAATGGTTTGAACCTGCTTGTGAATAATGCTGGAATCGTGGCAAATGGCACCATTCAGACCAGCAGTGTTGAGGACATGAAAAACACCAACACCAATGTGATAGGACCCTTATTAATCATTAGGGTAATGTAAAGCATCATTAAGAGTTTTAAAGCAACAATTTGTCCTTTGCTGTTGTGGCCTGCAGGCTAGGGGCTTTCACTATTGTGTCACCAGGACACAGGTTATTAAAATGATTGTTTTTGGGGAAGAACTTGTTACTGGATGTGCCAGAGTTTGTGAGGTTTGTGGCACTGTACCAACATTAATGGCTGAAACAAGCTTTATTTGATCACCCTGATTGGACTAGTTTGGCCAGGCTGTGAGACCAGCTAGTCCCAAACACACTGCTGCATCATTACTAAAGTGAGCTGCTACATAGTTCTATTATAGTAAAATGAGTTGCCAGACAGACAGGTCTTTGAGTCATTTTTAACGCTACACTCATTGAGTATGTGCCAAAATTACTTAAATAATTCTTTCTCTTTCTTTTATGTAGGCGGCAAATGGCGGCAAAAACGAGTGGGATACCAGGAATATCCAGTAATAAAGCAGCTGTCATCAACATCTCCACTGTGGCAGGATCCGTGACCAGAAAGCTTGTACAACCAATTCCCAACGTTGCCATATGGAGTGAGCAAGGTAATGTAATGCTAAGGCACTAGATAAACCCCAACTCATTTCAATGCATGTCTAAACAGTATTGATGGCACAATGAGCTGATGTATAACTCAAATGTTATGTTTGCCTATCAGGCAGGTTTTAACATGCTGACTGTGTTAGCTGCTGAAGAGTTAAAGGCAGATGAGATCCTCTGCATGGCCCTTCACCCAGGATGGGTGAAGACTGAACTGGGTGGAGATGAGGTGAATGTTGATTTCTTAAGTCACATTCTGTTGCACCATGTCCTTTCGATTTCCACCATTTTCAAAATGTACTTCTTTCATTGTCAAACACACCTTTTTTAGACCACAGTTTTAAGCGTTTCTATCTTAAGTTTTGGTTGTATCATATTGTGACTATGGCAGTTGGTCATTATATTAAAAGCATTGTGTTATTTAGAATGTTCATGTAATCATGAGTTGAGTGAGTGGCAGCACTACATACTGGCCAAAGTGGACAGAAATTGTTAAAACCTGAGAATTTTTTGAGCTAAACTCAAGCTTCATGTTACCAGAAAGGTTCAGTATACACCTTTCCACTATTTTGAAGGAAGAAGATGCCAAAAATGACTTTTATTTCAGCAATGCTTTTGCATGTTAACAAACTTTCAATGCATTACTGACACATTACCCTGAGAATAATGTAAATTTGATATCATCACCAACTGATCAAAACTTAAATAGCCATGAATAATCAAAAATCTACTTATAGCCTTAAAATGAGTTTTCCTTTATTCACTGAGATTGATATGACCCCACAGATCCACTCAAAAACAAGCCTTGCACTGGTGTGGTTATGCTGTAACTGCAGCTTGAAGCTACGTTTATTTTTACTATTGCAATTTAGTGGGATACATACATGTTTGTATTTTCACCAATGGGGCCAAACCAACAAACCACCCCCTTTTTTTTGAACAAAAAAAAAAACCAAAAAGAAAGTGTGTGAGAGGGAGCTACTGTCATTGGCAGGCTACTGAGAACCGCATGTGCGAATTCATTGGCCTACCATCGCTTGGTGTCCGAAACTTGTGTTATCGTCCTCTAAAAGTGGGCTGATCGAGCTCTCACACTGCTATATATAATGCATTTCTATCTACTTATAAAACCGCGGTTATTCATTACCTCGATCGCTTTTAGCACTTAATTTCAGGACACAAATGCTTGTGGCTAATACATGACAATTTGATATTATATAGTGTAGAATTTTATACAATAAAATACTCTGATCAATAAAGCAGTACTGTCGTTTTTTTTTTTTAACTGAATTATATGTCTGCAAATGATTGGTATGCTTGTACCAATTCCACACTCTTGGCATAATCATCAGCACACGATGTTCACTACCAAAGATTATCTCTGTGCAGCACTGTAGTAACAGTAACCCGTAAAACCTATGTCTTTTTTGGTTCTAGGCCGACAAAAGTCATATAGGTGGAAAACAGCAATCAAAGTTGAGAAGAGGCCACAGAGTCATACGAAAGATCATGTCCACCACCACTTTCAGTTACCAGCCATGTCAGGAAACCGTTTCTTTGAGTCCCACCATCACTGAAGTGTAGCCACTCATGCTCTTACATATTGGACTGCAGAAGGCCACACTTAATTACTCTAATGAGACTGCTTTGTACTAAAATATGAAACAGAAAATTTACCAAAATTGCATAACCATTATTTGCCAGTACATATAGAATTTGTCACATTATAACCTCCGAATGATGTGAACTATATTACAAAATAAACGACTAGTAACTTGTGGAACTGCAGCTCGCAGATTTTTTATATTTGAACCATATAATAATAAAATAATATAAAATAACTATAAAAAGTTAGGTGTAGAGGCTGGAAGTCAAATGTCCTTAGGTTAAGATCACTACACTGCAGATCAGGCTGTCCTAGCCTGATGGGTCCATGAATTCTACTGGCCTCACCATTGGGCCAGTTGACTGACTAGAGCCGAAGAGCAAAAGGATCAGAGGAAGGTCAGGTGACCGATAAGATTATAATCGAACGCCCCACTTCTTCAACCTCCGTGTGGGTGTTGGTGCTGTGCGGTGCCCCTTTCTAAGCCAACAGTTCTGGTGATTTTTATTGAAATAGATAGCTTCTGTGCTTATGTGCGTCTTGCCTTTATAGAACAGCAGGGACATGGGCTGACTTTTCTTAAAATGGACTTTGCTTCAGTCTGCAAAGCTGCAGTACAGGCGTTGTCGATCTTTAACCTCTGCTCTTACCCCTGACACAGTATACCTGATATAAAAATTACAGCTTTTTGGAAAGCATCCAAGCATTAATATTCTTTATAGAATCCTGCCAGTGTGTTTGTTTAATATGTGGGGTGTGGAGTCAACTCTGCTCCATATCAAATTTAAGACAAGTCATGTCACTCTGCGGTCATCTTTGAAAAACGACTCTCGGGCATGCAAGTGCAGCTCCTATCGCTTTGAATGGGGAAACATCAAATTCTCCAAAACTGTTCGCCAAGCCTTAGATTAAATTTCATATTTGAAATTCAACCAATGAATCTGACCCACACCTGTCTCATAAATGTTGTTTCTTTCTTATTTCAAGGCTACCCTTCAAAAACAAACGGCAGCTGTGGTTACCGGAATTTTACCGTAAAAGATACGGTAGCAACGTTTTAGGTTTTAAGGTTTTAACTTAATTTACAGTCAAACAACCGTACTTCTTAACTGATAAAAAAAAAAAAAAATTTTTATTATATACCAACCTCTTGAAGCACTGACATCTGTTTTTCGGATCTTTGTAAATACACTGATAACCACCAAATGCAGTTGGTGATGAGAAAGTCACATGATGAAACCAAAGCCCATCACAAGCAGCTTTTTAAATAATAACATATATAGAAGGTTCAGAGTGTCCTTCACACAAACACCAAACACCATCATGGTAACACTGAAACTGAAATATGCAATAAACATTAATTTAACAACATTAGGTGTAAAAAACACTCAACCCTAATATACAAAACTGATAAGTAAAAACTAAGAAGAAACAGTTATTTCACCGAAAAACCTCATTTGAAGTAACGCAGGGAATTCTGGAATGTCAATTTAAACGGTTATTCACTGTAAATTATACGGTCTTTTTCACTTCCAAAAATGGTATACTACAGTAAAATTAATGTCCAATGCATGTAATGTCTAATACAGTTTTTCACCGTATGTAGTAGGGGAATTTACCTTTAACCATTTAACAGGTTTTTCCTGTAGCATTTTTACAGTCTTTTAACCTTAAAATCATGGTTCGTATCGGTCATGAAAAACCTGGAAAGGTCATGGAATTTTAAAACACCAATTTCTGTAAAAGTTTTGGAAAAATAAAGAAACCCAGAAAGTTTTGGAAAAGTCATTGAAATCTATTTCACAAAACTCTGTATAATAGAATTGTGTTTAATCGGGTCCTGAATTTTGGTGCGGGATTGCGCATAGGCTATATCGCATAGTTTTACTCATTCCCGCAGCTTTTGACTTTAAAATGATGGATATTCACATGTATTCAATAGCTTGTAGCATGTAGGTTTGATGAGTGAATAATCAAACCTACAGACTGAGTTCAGTCCACACAGACTGATCAAATCAGTCATTTGAAAACGGCGTGAGTGATTCAGCTGTACGCGTCTTCTCTCTTTGACTTTCTCTTCAAACGGCTTCTCATCGGCGCATCTTGTCTGCGCTACAAGAGCCGCTGCACACTGCAATACAAGACTTTCATTCGTGTTTTGGGACAGTTGACAGAACTGTCACTTGACTAATCGGGTCATTGTTGCATTGTCAGAAAATGTTATTATTTATTTGCACGGTGCGCAGTCACATCCAAAGTGCGCTCGTGCGTATGAGTATTGAGTTTGCTACCAAATAAGCTCATCAGAACCCTGCACGGGCCTCAAACATATGCCCTTGTCCGACAGATTATCAGAATTACTGGCCTAGTCCGACTGGAGCCCGTGTCTTTTTTTCTTTCTCTCTTCCCCAATTACACAGCTGCTTTTGTAGCCATTAAAATAGTTCAGTTTAGTTTTTAATGGCAACAGTGGTTATATATATTTTCGTTTCTTTATTACGTTAATTTAGAAATATGTTTGGAAAATGTTTTTGTTAAATTCAAGTTTTTGTTTTGTTAAAGTAACGACCAAGCGGCCAGCAACGGACTGAGTTGATCATATATGTTTGATCAATTTAGCCTTCTCAAATCATCACCACTTGACTAAAATAAATCTATAGTCATATACTATTGAAAGTAGAAAAATTTGAATTCAGCTTAAATTTTCGTTTTTTTTGGTTCTTGGGTGGAAAAATGAATAAACAGCTTGAATATTGGATTTCTACAAGTGGGCGGGAATTAAACACCCCTTTCAGCTGTTGGTCAGCCGAAGATCAAACCGTGCAATCATCAGCTCTTCTGCAGTATCACGCAGCAGAATAATAGTCCTCTGCTGCTGCAGTTGTATGGATTCTTAACACATTTATTGCAACATTTCATCTTTTTTCATCAAACAAAAAGGCAATGAATAGCTGGATATATGTAGATATAAATTCTATTTCTTGCATCAGCTGGGCATGGCAGGGTACGATATGACAGCTGTCATAGCCTACCCTGCACACCCAGTAAGTCTGTTTGTTTTTGTTTAATTAATTAATTAATTAATTTGTTTCAAAATAAATGTTTTAAACACTAAGACAAAAAGGAAGAATAATAAATTGGCTTGGGTATAGGCCTATGTTCACGCAAGAACTGTCATTCTGACTGACAACCGGAGAACAACAGATATTAAATAGCCTACTGTTAGAGTTATATAATGTAGTCTTGTGTTTTATTAAAATTGATTATAATTGATATCTCAAAAGGATATGCACTTGTGCGTGGCGTGAGCTGCTGCGCACTTGCACTGCAACGCAAGAGTTTCATAAAATGTAATAACTTGCCATTTCGGTTTGTTTATCACCAAACCCTCAGTATACCTTCAGTATGCTTGGAATATATGCCACGAGATGCATATGATTATTTTACTACAGATATGCATCCGCTTCAAAACAAACAAAAAAAAAAACTAAAGTCACCATTAAATTGGCAAGTTCGAGCAGGACATTTTTGTGTTATTAATAAGCCTTTAGAACAACATTAAGGTGAGTAGTGACTCTAGTTCACACAGTTCCAATACATTGCGATGGGTTAAATAAACTCAATAAGCAGACAGACGCGCTACAGTCAAGCGCAGAAGTGCA
Organism: Sinocyclocheilus anophthalmus; assembly: GCA_018155175.1. NCBI lineage: Eukaryota > Metazoa > Chordata > Actinopteri > Cypriniformes > Cyprinidae > Sinocyclocheilus > Sinocyclocheilus anophthalmus. The sequence goes on from JADLZN010000156.1 coordinate 28,663, forward strand.
ACAGGAAAGAAGCAGCATTTATATTTAAGCAGTAATTAATATTGAGTACTGGGGGGGATTGATGTTCACCCCCCCCCCCCCCCCCCCCCCCCTCGAGGGTAAATAACTTATCTCTGTCATGTCTAGTCGTATTGGTAAAATGTCATATTTTTATTTGTGTAACCTTACGTCAAACAACTTACAAAATGCCTTGAAAATAAAGAGAAACAACAGAATGCGCTGCTTTAGCCCTCCTCGTCTCGTCTCCTTGAGCAGCTTTCCTTCCGGCCATGCTACAACATGACCACAGCGAATACTTGTCTTTAAAAGGCTTCCATTTAGATTATTGTGAACGTTAAATGCATAGACGTCACTTTGAATAAATCACAGTAAGCCTATGATCATGATAAAAAAACACGCACTTTAACAGTCTGGGAAATACTTTAGCTATAGATATATTTTTCGACCCCCTATCACATTAACGGCCGCTGGCTACACAGAAGAAAAGCCCTCTGCCCCGTACAGTTGTCTGGGCTATTCATTAGTTTGTTTGACAAAAAATTATTAAATGTAGTTGCAATAAATGTGTTTAGAATCCATACAACTGCAGCAGTGGATGACTATTATTCTGCTGCGTGATACTGTGGAAGAACTGATGACCACACGTTTGATCTTCGGCTGACCAATCAGCAGAAAGGGCGTTTAATTCCCGCCCACATGTAAAAGTGGAATATTCAAGCTGTTTATTCATTTTACCACCCATGAACGAAAACAGAAAATTTAAGCTGAATTCTCGTTTCTCATTTTTTTTTGTTTCCACAAATGAAATGATTCGAATGGTACAACGGATTTGTCTGCTGTCTCGGTCTTGCGCAGTAAGGCTCACAAAAAAGCCGAAACCTGCGAATATCCTATTGGCCCCTGGAGCATTCATCCTGTGGTAATTACTTGCTGCTGGCGTTTTGCTGCAATTGGCGTGCGCTTAACATGGACCATTCCAGCACTCTCTGCTGCTGGACACTAAACACCTTCGAGCCGCTCTTGACAGTCACGGCATCACGGTCTTGTGTTGTTTCCACCAGCGCGGCAAATCTTTGTCATCACCATAATAATTGATGGATATCTAAAATATAAAAATAAGGAGGAAGCAAGCCTGATGCCTGGCCCGTGTCTGAGCTATGACGTGAAAATTGTCCTGAAGCCATACATAAGTTGGGGCCGTTTGGCTCGGGCTGAAATGCAGGGCTCTAGAGTGCAGCTTGTTGTATTTAAGCAGCAAAAATACACACAAATTGACACCAAAATGGCCATCCTGGCCACAGTTAAATAAATGATAATATTCAGTTATGTGAAATGTGGAGTAAGGTCTGGCGCATTTGCAGCTTGTACTTATTACTAAAACAATAAAGCAAATGAGTAGCATTAATAGTCATTCATTTTAGTTAACATATGCTATGATAATTTGAACAGATTTGTATTCTTATTGTAAAATAATGGAACATTTAGGTCATGAATATTGTCTCAAAAGTCATGGAAAAGTCATGGAAATTTATTGGTAAAATGTGTACGAACCTGGTGGAGATACGTAAATCTAGATTCAGTAATAAAGCAGTTTTTCCTTAAAACTTATTTTTGTTTATATGTCTCTCTGACTTAATTAAACCCCAGTTGAGATATTATTGAACTGTCACCATGACTTTAATCCATTCTAGTAACAATAATTTAGTTTTAGCCAATTTAACCCTTGCAAATACACACTGGAGAAAAGCAACATTACAAATTAGACTATAAACAACTGTCAGGAGTGTACTTCTGTAGTGTGTACACCAATCAGAGAATCTTAGCATTTAAAAATGCATTGCATCAGTTCATGTTGGGGGGTCTGAGAACCCAAAAGAGAATACACAAGTAAATGTTTACTGAGGACATTTGAAAAGTTGAATTTTGGTTTATAATCAGTTCTAATAAGGAAAAGTTATAACGTTTCAGTTTGATGATTTAGTGTTAAGAATGTGTTTCATTAAAATGACCCTGGAGTCTCTCAAAACCCAAACAGAATCACAAAAGCACACTGATAGTCTCTGTTGGCCAGTGATACACTATTTTAATTGCGTGTTATTCCCTGTTTATTCACTAGGCACTAGAAAGCGTGGAGGGGATGCTGCATGTCATTGACAGCCTTACTGAGAAACAGCATGGTGGATTCTTAGACTACACTGGAAAAAAATGTCCTGGTAAACCAGAAGAACAAAGACTCTCCCATCAGGAAGGTCACCAAAGGGTAAAAATGTCTAAAAAAATAAAACACACTAATAAAATAAAATCACAATACAAATAACATTGTGTCATTTTTCTGAAGGCACAATTCTTGTTTCCTGAAAAAATAAATATAATATTTAGATTATGAAATTATACAGTGACACCATGCATAGTTAGCATTTATTACTATTCTGATTTAATATTGTTACAAATCAATCAGATTTATATAAGAGATAAATGTACATGTCAAAATATCAACATGTACATGACAACAGATTATTGATAAAATTTCTCACCATATGCTACAGCGGAAAGTCTGGACACACTTGACTGTTTCTGTTTCTCATGAGCGTAAAAACTTTTGGCTGTTTTGCAGACAAATTGTAATTTTATTTTATAAAAATTATTTATTTCATAAAAATTACAGAGGCCTTTGACCCTCATAACACGGGTTATATTTAAGTTTAAAGAAACCTCTAATGGAAAGTGACACATTTGAGGTCAAGAACAATCTCCAACATTTACTCTTCAAGTTTAACTATATTTGAGTCAGAGGTCATCTTGGGCCTGAGGCTTTGGAGAGCCCTGGCCTAGTCCGCAATATATTCCTCCTGTCAGTTATGCAATTTTGTCTTGCCTGTAACTGCAAACAATGCAGTACTTCACTTGGCCGAGGTCACTACCATAAGGCTGATAACGGTACTGCTGTTCCTCATGGCTTCTCCAGGTCAGACTGTCACTGATGTGCGCAAAAGCCTTGTTTGTTCTTGACGCATTCAGTGACATGAACCGCCTCGGAGTCGTTTAGATTCAACATGTTCTGCTTAGCATTATTCTCTGAAACCATTCAACTGAACCAGCAAAAAGCTGAAACCTTACCTTTACCCAAATATTCATTGATTAATGGTAGTTGGTTGTGGTGGACAAAACAACAAAACATGGCAGCAGTATCTAGGCTATAGTTACATATTTCTGATTGACAGCTGTGGATTTACAGTCATTTATATTTTACAGCCTCAAGACTTGCATTGCATAAATGTCAGCATTAAAAAACATTTATTTTTACACTGTAGAAATATATGTTTTATAATAAAGTTTTTGTATACTGAGTCCAAAACCATCCTCTATCCCCACATTTACAAGGAAAATATAGTATATGTACATGTGTTCTACACTTCTTATTGCAGTGCATTCTGGGATTGAATGAGTGCACTAGATAATCTTGATTATGTTTCTGGATAACACTAAAAATGTCTGAAACATGAAACTATATAAGGGCATCAAAGGTAATTTTGGACAAAAGTGTTTGTAGCTTGCCACTTTTCCATAATTGGGTTGACATAATTGCTAAAAATCTAATTTTCTGTTGAGAAAATTAATGGGATCTTTTACTGTTGAACAATATTATCCGATAAAATCTAGGGCCCCGTCTGACCAGGGCTCTTAGAATTGTTGTCTTTGAATATTTTCAGTTCTGCGACTACACGGGAGATGTGCAGATGTTTTATAAGAATGCCAGGCAGTTCAGTTTTGAGTAGCCTAAGTGTTTCTCGTGTCTTTTGTTTTCTGTACGACCTTGCACAGGCACTTTTATTTCAAGCTACAACTTTCCAGGCAGTCACTATTAATAATCGAACTGACAGCATTCATTTACTCTGCCTGCATCTGTTGTTTATATGAGCTGTAATGAGCTATCCTCTGCAGACAGACACAGTGGGTATGGCCTCAGGCCTCCAAGAGGAGTTTATGCAACATAGCCTAACACAACATAACACTCCAGAAGGGGGAATGAAATGTCCGGTTGGATTATCCAAAATAAAATGGGGACGCGGTGAGCTCCCTGCGAGTGAATGCGAGGAAGTGAAGAAGAAATGGTACAGAGACGGCTCAGCTCTCTCTGTTAGTGATGGTGTTTTATTGAATTTGGACCGAACTTTATTAAAATAATTAATTTGAGAATAGTTAAATTGAGAATGCTGCGTCAATGCAAAATAAGTTATAAGAAGATTAATGACTACTCCATCACTCATTTGGTCTTCTGGTCCGAGCCCGTCGTTATATTGTCACAGGACAGCCCCGGCCGTAGGCTATTTAAAGTAAACAGAATTGACAAGTTCACCTCAATTAACAAAAGATGTCACGCGCGTGTGGTTACGAAAAAGACTCTCCTCTTCTGGGATCAGCGCAGTGGCACAAAGATTCTGGTAAAGGGCGGCGATTAAAGTGACGGGGTGGCGCTAAAATATGGGGGAGGCGAACTTTCTGCCACATCCTCAATTGCAGCATATTACATAATGTAGTAGTGGCATTGAGTTACACATACTTTTACATAGCCTACACGCTAAATACTTTTTTAAATGCAGACAGAGTAGAAGCAGCCTGGCAGAACATGGCAGTAGTGAAAGCTTGCAAAATCTTGATCACTGGCGCTAACCGGGGCTTAGGCTTGGAAATTGTTAAACAACTCTCTGAGAACTCTTTTCCCAAACAGCATATCTTTGCTACCTGCCGTGACCCAGACGGCCCGAAGTCTGAGGTGAGTTATGAATAACTAACACCAACAGAAATAAATCGGGAGAAATTATAATGTACCGTGTTTAATTATGCATTTTATCTTTATAAAGGCGTTGAGAGAACTGGTGAAAAAACATCCAAGTGCTATAACTATCATACGTCTTGGTAAATGTGCATGTTTTTTGCATTTAACATTTCCTTGGAAATAGCTTTTGAGAATTTCAAAGAGATTTTTCAGTGTTTCTTGAATACGATTTCATTGCTTGATACTTTAGGACTGATGTTTGTACTGTTACTGTTAGATGCTGATGATCCATCCAGTGTCAAAGAGTCTGCCAAGAAAGTGGGATCTCTTCTGGGAAACAATGGTTTGAACCTGCTTGTGAATAATGCTGGAATCGTGGCAAATGGCACCATTCAGACCAGCAGTGTTGAGGACATGAAAAACACCTTCAACACCAATGTGATAGGACCCTTATTAATCATTAGGGTAATGTAAAGCATCATTAAGAGATACAAATACTAGATAATATATATTATATTATATATATCTATGTGTGGTGTGGGGTATATATATATATATGTGTATATATACTTATTTGAATGTCTCGAAATTATGAAATGTGCTGAGGTCACCAGGACATACAGGCTAATAAAATTTGTGCTTTTTGGGAAGAACGTCTCACTGGATGTGCCAGAGTTTGCAAGGTTCAGAGCACTTGAACCAGAATAAACTGATCAGACCAGCTAGTCCCAAAGACACTGCTGTGACATTACTAAAGTGAGCTACCGCTTTCTCGCTCGGTAATGATTTTGATTACTGCAGGTTGCACTGACTAGTCGACACGTTGTTTCTGTGTTTAATAATGGATCACAACATTCCCTTGTCAATCAGTCAACTGCTATTCTAGACTATTTCTACTATAGTAAAATGAGTTGCCAGACAGACAAGTCTTTTGAGTCATTTTTAACACTACACTCATTTATGTGTCAAAATTACGTAATTCTCTAATAATTCTTTCTCTTTCTTTTATGTAGGAGTACCTACCGTATCTACAAATGGCAGCAAAAGCGAGTGGGATACCAGGAATGTCCAGTAATAAAGCTGCTGTCATCAACATCTCCACTGTGGCAGGATCCATGACCAGAATGCCTTCCATATACAACCAATTCCCAACGTTGCCATATGGAGTGAGCAAGGTAATGCTAAGGCACTAGATAAACCAAAACTCAATTCGATACCTGTGGGACGATGAGCTGATGTATAACTCAAATGTTATGTTTGCCTATCAGGCAGGTTTTAACATGCTGACTGTGTTAGCTGCTGAAGAGTTTAAGGCAGATGAGATCCTCTGCATGGCCCTTCACCCAGGATGGGTGAAGACTGAACTGGGTGGAGATGAGGTGAATGTTGATTTCTTGAGTCACTCTCTGTTGCACCATATGCTTTTGATTTCCATTTTCAAAACTAACTTCTTTCATTGTCAAACACACTTTCTTTAGACCACAGTTTTCATTGCTTCTTTATGATAGTCTTTTACGATAGTCATATCGTTGTGACTATGCCAGTTGGTCATGATATAAAATTTTTGTTATTCAAAACAGTTTGCATGTAATCATGAAATGAGTATGTTACTGGCCAAAATGGGCAGAAATTCTTAGAACCGGAGTATATTTTGAGCTCAACTCAAGTTTAATGCATTAAAACTACAATTTTTTTTAAATCTCATCTATGCTTTTGCATGCTAACAAGAAACTTTCTATTTGTTCCCATTGCCCTGAGAATAAATTTGATGATATCATCACCTACTGATCAAAAGTTATAAAGCCATAAATAATCGGAAATCTCATAGTGTTAAAACTAGTTCCTCTTCAGGAACTTGAGCTGCTTCAGAAACGTTTTGGGAACGCCTTCTGTGACCACGCTCTGAATCAAATGTGAAATCAGTCCAATAGCTGGGCGAGACATCATGGGCAGGTGACATCATGGCCAGGAAGCTACAAAAGCACGTGCGGCGGAGCCGGCGTCAGCTTTTTGTCATTCAGCAAACGCTCTGTGTGTGTGTCAGTCTGATATCTGTTTGTGAGTCTTATTTAGTGTTGTCTGTCACGAAATCCCAAGACAAAACCAAACACCTAAGGGGCGAGCAGGCAGCGTTCAGGCTGTGTGTTCCTCCCTGCCCGCGTTACTTTACGGGTGGGGATACACAGTTTGTTTGTTGTCTGCTTGGGAGCGAAGCACAGTTGTCACGTCACTGCCTTGCCTCGCTCTCAGAGGGCTCTCTTTGAGGAGGGAGCCTTCACTAGCGTTCCTCGCGGTGCCGGCCCCGCTTTCGCCAATGCGGAGCGGTGGCTGTGCTCATGGGTTTCGCGTATTGGTCAGCTTCCTAGCCACCAGATCCGGCGCCCGCTCTCGGGTTTTCGGAAACCCGCGCTGCGGTCCTTCCCACCGGGGAGAGGGCGCAACGCTCAGCCTGTCTTTCTCCGAGGAGATTGATACGGAGGGCGTCAATGAGCTCGCCAGTTGCACAAGCACGAGTTAAACAAGCATATAATGTCTGATATTATAATGAGCAGCATTAATAGGGAGAGGAGCTCGTGCAGTCGGCTCTCGGGGGGCTGATTGTGCTTTTCCCGCTGTTAAGCGCTCCTCTCTCGCCGGGCACGCTCCGAGGAGTGTGTCCGTGCCGGTGATCTTGCGATTGCGGTCCCGCTGCTGCTGAGGGAACACACATGATCTAGCAGACGGGTTGGAGACGGCTCTTCCTATCTCCACCCATGTGCCCTAGATCTAGAGCTCGTTCTCGAGGCTCGGAAGCCTGCGCTGCGGTTTCTTCCCCCTCTGAGCGAGAGCTTGCTGCTGCGGCCATATTTTCTCTGAGGAGATTGATGTTGTTTGTGTGGCTGAGCGGCTCGCTCGCTGCCGAGGCAACGCTTATATAACATCATTCGGTTTTTGATGTGAATCTCACTCACCAGACCGTATTTACTCCTCTGTTTGTTGACTGCATTTAATTCTGAGGAATAAAAATAAGTATATATCTGACTATGAGAAGTTAGATATACAGGGGCTCTTGGGATAAAAATTTCTCGAGTGAGAGCACGCATTTACCTCTCTTCCTCTGTGGAGGTTGAGGCGGTCAGCAGGGGCTGCTGGGCGGGAGCGGTCCCATTCTACCGTGTTCCAGACCCTCATTCTGGGGGGCCTCACTTCTCGTACTCCACAGAGTCTAGAGTCAGAGTGGCGCTCCCAGGCTGAAGGCTTCTTGCGGAAGGCGGGTCTGCAGACCGTCATTCTCACTGGATAGTCTCAGTCTAAAACGTCCTGACGCCTAAGGCCTATAGGACTTCTGAGGGCCAGCTTCCTCTGGGGAAGAGCGGTGTACACCGCATTACATGGTGGCCGTCTCTCCTCAGTGCCCTCAGGAGGTCGGTCTGCCAACCCTGCCGTGTTCCAGGGCGCAGCGGTCTCCGGCGAGCGCTTCTCTCAGTTACCACCCGGAAACTTAGCGGTACTAAGAGGCTCACTACCTCTACGGAGGTCTCTAGAGCAGCTAGTACGGCCACCCCCTGTCGGTCCGCTGCTTCAGGGCACTGAGCTAGCTGCTCTAGGTGCACCAGAGGCCAGTCTTGCGAGACTGGTTCCCTTGGGAGGTCACCTGGTGGTGTGGAAGCCCCTGCCAAGTGTGCTTCATTGGGTCCTGCCCCGAGCAGGCTCTGGTCTAGTCTTCCTAGCAGACGACGTGGGTCTGAGGGCTGTCTTTTCAATAGGAGACTTCCGCTATGAGAGTCCTGATGCTGTGGCTCAGGACCTCGGAGGGCAGGCCCCTCTGGGGGAGAGAGATTCACACCACATTACACGGTGCCCATCTCCCCCCAGTGCCCTCGGCAGATTGTTCTGCCAACCCTGCCGGTGTTCCAGGGCGCAACGGTCTCCAGCGAGCGTTTCTTTCAGTTACCGCCCGGCAACATAGCGGCACTGAGAGGCTCGCGGCCTCTGCTTCAGGGCACCGAAATAGCCGTTCTGGGCACACCAGAGATCAGTCTCGAGAGACTGATTCCCTTAGTAGATTGTTTAACAGCATGGAAGCTACTGCCAAATGTGTCTCAATGGATCCTGCGTACTGTAGAAAGAGGCTACAGAATCCAGTTCAGTTCTTGTCCGCCTCGATTCAACGGGGCTTCCCCACTCCAGTGGGTCCCAAGCAGGCTCTGGTATTTGAACAAGTAGTTACTCTCTTAAAGAAGGAGGCCATCGAGGTGGTCCCTCTGCACGAGACAGACTCCGGGCTCTACAGCCGGTACTTCATTGTTCCGATGAAGGATGGGGCGTTGCGTCCTATTTTAGATCTGCGCCTATTGAACTGCTCAGTCATGCGACTTAAGTTCAGCACGCTCGCACTCAAACAGGTCGTGTCTCAGACCAAGTCTAAGGACTGGTGTGTCACGATCGATCTAAAAGATGCACATATCTCCATCCTTGCTCATCATAGGAAGTTCCTGAGGTTTACTTTTGGGGGCAAAAGCCTACCAATACAGGTTCTTCCTTTGGCCTTGCACTATCACCCCACACTTTCATGACTCAGCCCATCGACGTTTGGTTGATATTAGCTCAATCAGAGCAGATGGCGGTTCGACATCGAGATGTCGTTCTCGCTCACTCGAAAGAGCTGGGATTAAGACTTAACGCCAAGAAAAGTGTGCTTTCTCCAGTACAGAGAACCACTTATCTGGGCGTGGTGTGGGATTCAACGTATGTCTCCTGCTCGGATCGAGTCAATCCTCACCAGTCGCGATAGTAAGAGAAGGCCGGTCACTCACTGTCAAGCATGTTTCAGAGACTGCTGGGTCTGATGGCAGTTGCGTCCAACGTGATACCTCTTGGCCTGCTGTATATGATACTCCTACAGTGGTGGCTCAAGACCAGGGCGTTCTCCCCGAGGGGAAGGCCCGTTTTGGAGGCTCACAGGTCACGCCCGGAGACTTGGTACTAGTGCAGGTTGTAATAAACAAACATGTGGGGAAACCTTGGTGCTTGTACTCAGGGCGGTGCTGGGAGCCCTTGTCGCAGACGTTAATGCTAGCGATGAACGAGTCCCTAACCGGTTTGTGGGCCGTGGTATGAGTGGCCACCCTGCCAGCGGTCTGTGGAGTGGTCGCCATCTGACATGGCATATAAATTGTCTGGAGATGCTGGCCGTGCTTCATGCACGAAGATACTTCCTCACTGACCTAAGAGGTCACCATGTGTTGGTATGCACCGACAATACAGTGGTGGTCTTTTACATCAACCACCAGGGAGGTCTGTGTTCACGCCCCTTGTACAAGCTGGCGTACTTGTGTGGTCCCAGGGCAAACTCATCTCGCTAGAGCAGTTCACATTCCTGTGCATATCAATTTGGGAGCAGACATCCTTTCGAGGCAGGGGCCAAGGCCCTGTGAATGGATGCTTCACCCCGAGGTGGTAAGGCAGATATGGAGTATTTTTGGCCAGACTCAGGTGGACTTGTTTGCGACTCAGACATCGCACTGTCCCCTTTGGTTCTCTCTTACTCATCCAGCTCCACTGAGGCTGGATGCCATGGTACAAACGTGGCCGAGGCTTCGTCTGTACACATTTCCCCCGATTGTTCTGCTCCCGGGACTTCTGGAGAGAGTGCACCGGGATGGGGCCCGTCTGTTGTTTGTAGCCCCGTTCTGGCTGGGCCGAGTATGGTTCTCGGGCCTGATTTCTCTCCTCGACGGCGCTCTATGGGAGATTCCCGTCAGGAGAGATCTCCTCTCACAGGCGGAGGGCGCGCCCCAGCCCGGAGCTGTGGAGATGTGGGTGGTGGGCCTATGAGGAGGGCACCAACTCATGGTTGTTGAGACCATCTCCATCCAGAGCTTCCTCTATAGAGGGAAAATGTACTTCTGCGGAGGAACCGCGGCCTGACCCAGCTAATGCCTTTGTACAGTTCTGGAGTTCTGCAGGCCTGTTTATAACGCCTGGGTTGACCCACCCCCTCCATCTAGAGGTATTTGTGGCGCCATACCCAGCCCCACTCTACGACGTGGCATCTCAGTGGGGAGACACCCCCTAGTTGCACGTTTCCTACACGGTGCACTGAGGCCGAGGCCTCCGGCCAGAGAAGCTTATGCTATGTGGTGGATCAGGATGCTATTACACAGCCTCGAGTCCTCTGATCTCCCCTATCCTTTGGAGGTCAAGATTCACTCCTCCAGAAGTTGACCTTCGGGACAGCGGGCCCCGCCTACTTTAGCCACTCCTGGCTCCCCTTTCTCTCGCCTTAGTTGTGCTCTTCCACAATAGGCAGGAATTTGAAAGTCTGGCGGCGTGGGCATTCTCGTTCCCCTAGCGTTTTCGACGCAGCTCGAGTTTCTGAAGAGGAACGTCTCAGGTTACGTACGTAACCATGGTTCCCCGAAGGGAACGATACGCTGCGTCTCAGGTGCCATACTTCCGGCATCCCTGCCGGCGGTTGCTTCATTCCTGAAGCTGACGCCAGCTCCGCCGCACGTGCTTTTGCAGCTTCCTTGCCCAGCTATTGGACTGATTTCACATGTGATTCAGAGCGTGGTCACAGAAGGCGTTCCCAAAGCGTTCTCCAACGCAGTGTCTCGTTCCCTCAAGGAACTAGGGTTACATAAGTAAACTAAGGACTTTCCTTTATTTGCTGAGTGGATTATGCGATTCTTATCCATCAACAACAAGCCTTGCACTGGTGGGGTTATGCTGTAATTGCTTTTTTTCAGCTTGAAGCTATATTTATGTTTAATATTGCATGTTAGTATGCTAATAAATACATGTTTTTATTTTCACCAGGCAACACTTGAACCAAAAGAAAGTGTGGAGGGAATGCTGCGTGTCATTGGCAGCCTTACTGAGAAGCAGCATGGTGGATTCATGGACTACAGTGGAGAAACTGTGACCTGGTAAACAGTAGTCAAGTTCACTTTTTTTTAAAAAAGGACATAAACTCATAAGCACTTAGGAATATAAGGGATAGTTAATAAGGGATCTCAATCAATAAGGAAAACTTCATACAGGTTTGAAACAACTTCAGGGTGTGTAAATTACGACAGAATTTTCTTTCTTTTTTGGGGTGAAGTATATCTTTAATTTCAGGCCACAAGGGTTTATGAGAGACACATGAGAATTGTATACTGTTTAGTATTTCATACAATAAAACACTCAATAAAGCAGTACTGTCTCTTTTTTACTGTATATGTTGCATCACTCTGATTACCAATTGCATACACAGCCTAAGTTCAATTTCAGGTAGGTAAGTTAAATAAAACCCCTCTGTTGTGCAGTGTGTATAACAAGTATAACAGGTAATCTTAGAGATAAGCAGCTAGGCAGAACAGAAATACAAATAGGTGAAATGAGAATAGGCCACAAAGTGATAATCAACCATCACATAATTTAGCACTCATTATATACACACACACACACACAACACACAAACAGCACAATATAATATATATATATATATCATATATTGGGGTTGGAAGACCCTAATAAACAACAAATTAAACAGTGCTAGCACTTTTGCATGTGTACATTATAAACCAGGAAAATTTAATTTACTGTTTTATACACTTTTTTTGTCTGATGCCATCTTTCTTTCTTTTTTTGTTTTCCACCATTCAACAACAGCTATTGAATTGTATTAAACAGTTTAATTAAAATGAAATTATGTGGACTGATGGTTTAAACAGAAGTATAGTGATTAAAAACCTCAAGCTCATGTCTTGAAAGGATGACATAATTGCTAGAAATCAATTTCTCTACAGGGTAGATTTTTGCTTAAGCTTTATTAAGCTTTTAATAACTGAATTGGCAGCATAGGCCTACTGCTACAGGTCAAGCTGAAATAAAGCATAGCTTCACTCTATCTGCATCCGTTCATATTGTCTATTTTTTTTCTCTCTTAAGACAGACGTCACATTTATGTAACATAATATAAACATAACTAGTCCGAAAAAGGGAATGAAATGTCAGAGTGGATAGTATCCAAAATAAAAGTGGGGCGTGGTTTCCTTGTGGTGAGATGGTTCAAGAGATTTCACCACTCAGAAACAAGATGTTATTTTGACGTGGCAGCGCTGCACATATATTAACGTTGAATATGAAGAGAAAATTAATGTTGGTTGCAAGAGACAGAAGGGTAAAAGGCAGTCACACAGTACAAAAAGCGCAGAGCTGTTCAAAATCCTGATGCCCATAGAGCACCGTCAAAGCCCAAATTGTTGTTAATGTACATAATGACTTCACCCTTGGCTGGAAGAGTGTAAAGACTTTTTTCAATAATAGCCCAGGCTACTTTTTTTTTTCTGTGGACTAAAAACGTTTATGCTCTTCTTGCTCCTTATTTTTGTGTGTGTGTGTTGTGTGTGTGTGTGTGTGTGTGTGTGTGTGTGTGTTTATGCTAAAGTTTGGGGATCAAATGTCCCCACAAGCACAGTAAATCCTGAAATGTTTTGGGGGGAAAAATATTACAAATAGTAAATGATGTTTATTTGAAAGTGTAACAATGCAAACAGGTTTTCTGTAAGGGGTAGGTTTAGGGTTAGGGGATAGAAAATACCGTTTGGTCAGAATAAAAGTAATAGAAGTCTATGGAAAGTCACCACAATTCACAGAAAAAAGTGTGTGTGTGTGTGTGTTGTTGTTGTTTTTACAGCAAAACTCGACAAAACTCTTTATTTTCACTCTTGAAGTGAACTTTTTGCCTTTAAGGTGATTAGATTTGGTGATTAGATTTTGAACTGTTGCCACTACTGTTGCCTTGAACGTGAGAACACAACTGCATGGTATTTCTCGTCCGGTGTGCATCACAGTTTATTTGAAAGTGGTTTACCATCGGGTTTAGGTTTCCTGTACAGACTCTACGAAAGTTGAGACACTGTCTGTGTTGTTAGTGTTTGCTTCATTGAGACTGTCCCAGCCTATCTGTGCTGTAATGCACGCAATGCAGTCACTGTGTCGCAAGTTAATGTTTATTGTTGGGTGAAGCAAATAATAGACATCTAACAAACTGAAGTAGTGGTTACGTAATTCATAATTTCTACCTCTAATCAGCACCGGCTCCTTGTGACAGAGAATGGAGCTGAAACGAATTCTGCAGCGCGATCCCAGAGGACAGTGAGACTCGTTCATTTTTGTGACTACACATGCCCAGCATCCTTTCATTAATAATGAACGACATGAGCTGGGAGGTTAAATTATATGTTTTTGACTGCATTCTCATGATTTCCAAATCCGGAGTATGGTCAACGTTTGCGTAAGGAAACTTGGGTGAATTTGGCTGTTGTAACATTCTGAACATTAGCGGAACTTATGCAGGGGTATGACAGATTTTTTGTGATTATCAAGGATATGCTATGTATAGCCTAATCCATTTTGAATCAAAGTTTAGATTTTTATACTGCTATGACCAGATGCCACATGCTGCAAAAATACGATTCCCTCACGAAAATGCAAGGACTGACATACAGACCGGACAATATGATGTGTCAAAATTAAGGCCAGCACCCCTAATTTCAGACGCACCTTAGTTGTTTATGGAACACCGGACGAAGGGCGGCGATTAAAGTGACTGGGTGGCTCTAAAACATGGGGAAGTGATCTGCCATATCCTCACCGCAGCATGAAGCAAAATGCATATTACGTAATGTTATAGGGGCGTTACGTTCACTTGGTTGCACATACAAAACAGTTTTAAAGGCAGACAGATCGAAGCAGATTGACAGAACATGGCAGCAGTGAAAGCATGCAATACCTTGATCACCGGAGCCAACCGGGGCTTGGGCTTGGAAACTGTTAAACAACTCACGGAGGATTCTTGTCCAAAACGTCATATTTTTGCTACCTGCCGTGACCCAGATGGGCCAAAGTCTAAGGTGAGTTGTAAAGAACTAAAACAAATAGAAACACCAGGAGAAATCGAAATGTGCTTTGTTTAATGCATATTATCTTTCTTAAGGCTTTGAGAGAATTGGCAAAAAAGCATCCAAGTGTGATCACCATCATAGGTTTTGGTAAATGCATGTGTCCTTCATTGTGCATTTTAACATTTAACTGGAAACGATGCAGATATCATTGATTTCTTATTGAGATTTAATAATATTATTATTGAGAAAATATAATTATTATAGAACTGTGGAACTGCTATTTGTGCTATTACTTCTAGATGCTGATGATCCATGCAGTATCAAAGAGTCTGCAAAGAAAGTGGGATCTCTTCTGGGAAACAATGGTTTGAACCTGCTTGTGAATAATGCTGCAATCGTGGCAAGTGGCACAATTCAGACCAGCAGTGTTGAAGACATGAAAAACACCTTTAACACCAATGTGATAGGACCCTTATTAATCATTAAGGTAACATAAAAAGCATAGGTAATAGTTCTGAAACAACAGTTTGTTTAAACGTGTTGGTGCAGTGGCATTCTGTCAAAACATCTAGGCTGGGGCTTTTACTATTGTAAAGAGACTACTAAAATGAGTGCTTTTGAGGAAGAACTAATCACTGGATATGGCAGATTTTGCAAGGTTCATAGCATTGTACCAAAATAAAAGCTTAGACCAGTTTAATTGGTTTCTTAGCCTGATCGGACAAAGACACTGCTGCACCATTGTTTATATGAGTTACCATTTTGTTGAGTTTGTTATTGCGGTTTCTGCTGGTTTCCCTGACTAGTTGTTTTGTTCTGACACAAGTCGTCCTGTGTCTGTCTCAACTAGTAATGGATTACAACATTGACTTGCCAATCAGCTGCATACTTTTCTAGACAACTAGTCAACGAAAAATGATTTGCCAGAATAAGCTACAATATGCAATATTTGCAATATTTAAATAAAAAATAAACAGTTCACCCAAAATAGGAAGTTTGCTAAAAATGTGTTCACCCTCAAAACATCCAAGATGTACACATGATGATATTGACAAATACAGTTTTTCGCTAACAAGTGATGTAATGCTAAATTTTTCCAAATCTGTTCAGATGAAGGAATAATGTCAGCTCATCTTGGATGGCTAGAGAGTAAACTATCCCTTCAATGCTACCTTAATTGAGTATAAAACAAACTTTTAATTCAGAAATTTGTAATTATTTCTTCTCCTTTTATGCAGGAGTACCTACCATATCTATAAACAGCGGCCAAAGCCAGCGGGACACCAGGCATGTCCTGTAATAAAGCAGCTGTCATCAATATCTCCACTGTGGGGGGATCCATCAGCACAATGCCTTCATTATATGAACAATTCCCAGTGTTGCCATATTGTGTTAGCAAGGTACACTTAAGTCCTGCATTGGCACTAGTTAAACTGGATCTTATTCATTGCCCGTGAAGTATTGATGGCATGAACTGATGTATAACTCAAACGGTATGTTTACCTATCAGGCAGGTTTTAACATGCTGACTGTGTTAGCTGCTGAAGAGTTAAAAACAAAAAAAAAAAAAGAAAAAGGCAGATGAGATCCTCTGCATGGCCCTTCACCCAGGATGGGTGAAAACTGAACTGGGTGGAGAAAAAGTAAGTGTCGATTTATTAGTAAATGTTGTTTTATTTTTTAGCAAAAATGGAGGAAACATAACAAAATGAGCTTATAAATACAAAATGTTTGAAATATCTGAAACACTTCAGTGCCACCAACAGTCCAAAATTTCATGTATGATGTATAACCCCAATTTCAAAACAAGTTGTAACGTTATGTAAATGTAAATAAAAACAGAATGCAATGATTTGCAAATCTCATAAACCCATATTTTACTCACAATAGAACATAGAAACATATCAAATATATAAACTGAGGACATGTACCATTTTAAGGGAAAAAAATAATGGTAATTTTGAATGTGATGGCCGCAAAACATTTTTAAAAAGTTGAGACGGGGGCACCAAAAGGCTGGAAAAGTAAGTATTACTAAAAATAAATATTTTGCAGCTAATTAGGTTAATTGGCAAGGTCAATAACATGATTGTGTCAGGGTTCTGCCCTGGCAGCTTTGTCTGTTTTGTCCTTGTATAGTTTTTCTTTGTTTGTCTTGTGTATGACCACATGGCTTTGTCTTTATGTTGGCCATGTTGATTCTTCCTCGTCCTGCACACTTGTTAAAATTCACCACGCCCCTAGTTTAGTCCTTGTTGCTCATGCTGTTACTTGATGTTCTCACCCAGGTTTGTTGCTTTCCTCCCTATTTATTGTGCTGATTGTGTTGTGGATTGTTTTGGCGAGTGTCGAGTTGTGTTGCGTGAATCTCTACCCTGATCTGTACCTAAACTCGGAGCTTTTCGCCTACCCCCTGTCTGTTAAAGGTGACCCCCCGGTATTTATGAGGTTAAAGTTTTTGTCACTGTTTTAGTGCTGCCTCCTCCTTTACGTCCTCCTTCCGGTTGTCACACAGGGACTTTCGCCGGTGTCATCCCTAACGGCTCCTGATCTACGGTCGGGACTGCTCACGACCACTCTTCCTGTTGTGCTTGTTTAATTTGTCAACTCTTACCTGATCATTCGCATGGGGGTCCTATCCAATCAGGGACCATGACCAGATGGGTATAAAAAGAGGTCTTAAAGGGGCAGAGGTTCCCACAATCGACAAAACAAGACTACATCTACAATAAATTGTGGAACAATTTCCAGAATGCTAATCAATTGAAAAATTGTTAAGATTGAGTATCTAATCATTTACATATCTAAATAGATCGAAAACAATCTGGAGACATCTTTGTGCGCAAGGGACAAGGGCACAGAAATCAAATGGATTGCCGTGATCTTCGGGCACCTGAGGTAGCACTGCATTAAAAACCCAAAACATGATTCTGTACTGGAACAATGCATGGGCTCAGAAACACCGCTTTCACAGCTCATCCATGCAAAAGTAATACATCTGCACATGCATCCAGGAACCGCACCATCTTCTTGGGCTAAAGCACATTTAAAATGGACCTGAGGACAAGTTGCAAAAATGTCCCTCCATGGTCAGACGAAACTCGAAATTTTAAAAATTTCGAAACATGGACGCTGCATACTCCAGACTCAAAGAACAAGCTTTATCAGCACTCAGTCAACAGCTTGCATCTCTGATGGATTGGAGAGCAGCAGTGCTATGGGCAACGGCACAACCATAAGTGCTGAAAGTATAATTCCGGTTTTAGAGCAACCCATACGGTATTGCTTCAATCCAGCACCAAGTCTTTTTCATGGAAGGCCTTGCAGATTAAGCAAGGAACAGTGCTACCAACTGCCAGACTGCATTATTACAACGGCATGACTTTGTAGAAGAGTCTCCTGCCTGCAAGCTCCAGACCTGTCACCGTTGAAAGATTCGGACCACATCATGAAATGTCAACATAGACCAGGTAAGAACAGAACCTGACTGTTGAGCAGATAGAATTGCAGACAAAAATGGGACCAAGTTCCTCTCCCAAACTCCAGAAACTGGTCTGCTCAGTTCCCAGATGTCTATGGACTGTTGATAAAAGAAGGGATGTAATAAAACATGGCCCTGTCCCAACTTTTTAGAGACGTGTCGCGGTCATCAAATTCAAATGAACTCATTTTTTCCTTAAAATTGTACAGTATCTCAGTTCAAATATTGATTTCAAACATGTTGTATATGTTCCCTCATAACAAATAAAATAGGAGCTTATGAGATTTGCAAATCATGAATTTAATTTATTTTATTTACATTGACAAACGGTCTTTTCCGTCCCAACTTTTTTGGAATTGGAGTTGTAGCTATTAACCAGATTAAGATTAATTATTTAGCTATTAACCTATCGAACAAGGTGTTTTAGTCAGAAACTCATGCAGTGGTGTTCATTGAGCTGATTTTAATGCTTTCGATTTCCACCAATTTTTGAATTCTGTCAAACTTTCTTTTTTTTTTTTTTGGAGCAGCTACAACTTTCACTTGTTTTATTGCTTTCATATGATTTTAAATGAGTTGCTAGATGCTTTTAAATGCTCCAACCATGTTCAATATTACATAGTACATCGTGTCACATTGGTAGTGTCAATTGCTGCTTCAACTATATTGTTTTTAGTTTGCATTTTAATGAACCATATGTATGTTTTTATTTTCACCAGGCACCACTTGAACCAAAAGAAAGTGTGGAGGGAATGCTGCGTGTAATTGGCAGCCTTACTGAGAAGCAGCACGGTGGATTCTTGGACTACACTGGAAAAACAATTCCCTGGTAAACCAGAAAAACAAAATCACTCCTGTACGAGAGGTCAAGAAAGGGCCAGTCCTGGTCTAATCTGCCCTGTTTATTCTATTAATCATAAAATGGCACACTTAATCATAAGAACTTAACCCCACATGTTTATGACATACATATAACAATTTTGTATCAAATGTAATTTTATACAATAAAGCAATTAATGAAGTAATAAAGCAGTACTGTCTTTTCTATATTATATGATGCAAATACTTCGCTTATCAGTTGCACACAGAGAAAATTATTTATAGGGTGGAAAGGGATGGCATTAGGACTCTGAGGGGTGGTTCAGGCTGCAGGATTGCTGAACGACTAAACAAACATTATCAGCATGATGGTGCAAAAATGTACATTTCTTGCCTATTACCTCCCACTGCTGCTAAAAAAAGATTTAATAACAGTAATGCCTTATGATTCACTTTGTGTGTCAGAATGTTTCCCTCCCCCCTCGACACATTGACCACCCCCCAGATTCTTACGAGGTAAGTTTCATTCATCACTTCTATTACTTCTTCAAATACCTAAGCTCACTAACAACCGTGACTGCTACAGTTATGTGTACGTTATTCATTTATTACCTCATATCCATACTGGCATTAAATGCCACAGTTTAATGGGTAAATTGATTTATCATAGAGAGAAATTCAACACACACACACACACACACACAACACACACACACACTTTTATTTGTGCATGTAACATGGCTTTGTAACTTTTGCTGCTTTTTTTACTAACCACCAGATGGCGCTGTTTTCGACACACTCATAGATGACCGAGTTGAGTTAAAAAGCATATACGTTTCTCATTACTAGCCATGCAGGGCCTAAAATTAACCTCGACAAGCGCACAAATTGCGAAATAAACCAACCAAGCGTTTGTCGATGCCCCCGGAATGGAACCAGTGTAGTCGCCAGTGGCGTCCCGGCGGTACAAACTTTCTACCAAATTATAACAATGCCAATTTACTGAAGAGAAAACACCAGCCAGTATTACAAGCGATTCGCTGTGTTGTTTGACATAACGGACACTAACACATAATCTTTAGTTAACAAGATACATTGTGATCTATGCTGTTTGTATAAGCGACAAGATCGCGATACAATAATAGGACCAGGGTGAGAACTATCCATTAATAAGACATGGGCTCCCCTGAAAATTTGATTTGTGAAATTTTGGGGGGTCTCCAAAAATATTGACAATGTGTTATTTTGACGTGCAATTTCAGTTTTGCTGTATGTGATCATCGTGGTTATTATGTGTAAAATTGACCAAAACAATATAAATCATTAATGCATGACGGCGATTTAAAACCCAATCACTTCCAATAAATGATAACTGTAAATGATATTCTTGCCCATGACGCATCAATGTGTGAGCGGGGAGCCCCACCTGCGGTGCAAATTCCTCTCCGTTTGTACATGTACATCAAAAGAGTCGTAGAAAAATATTAACAGTATTGGAACTCTCGTGGCCCGATGCACGTGTTAAGTAAGGCCCCCCAACCCAATGCTTTTTATGCGCCAAATTCCCTGTGTTGGCTGGTTGTTATAGGTCTAGTGACTCTCGATGTCTAGGCCTCCAATGAACGGAGAATGGGTATTCATCTATGCAATTAATAACCGAGCGCACCACTGATGCTGGCGTGTGGGGTAAATCAATTCCGCGAGAGGAAAACAGATTTACACGCAAGGAAACGGGAGCCCGCGAGCTCATTTCAAAACCTCATAGCAAATGATCATTCCCACATCTCTGCGCTAGATCTCTCCCTTCACAAGGCCTTGCGCTAACACTTTTATTTTTTGTCAACGGCGCGGGGGCGGGCTTGCTGTCTGTAATTGCATACCCCCCCTCACCAATTGCCATTGGTATTCACCTCTTTCCCGGCAACAGTCAGTTGGACGCGGTTTTAGATGTTTTATGATTTATACCATTCTCCTTGAAATTACAGACATCGGATTTCAAGTGGACCAGATACATGCGAGTATAGTTTATTGGCTTTCTTGTTTCTATTATCTTATGCTTGTCTTATTTAATGCAATTTAATGACCATCGTTCAGGTCTTATGTTACTAATGATTGCGTCTCTGATGATAAGAGACTACACATATGAACCCTTTTAAAGACTGTAATGATGCACAAACACACCCACACATTGCATTACATACATAGGCTATATTATAAAGATATAGAATGACAAGTAAAGTTTTCAAATGTGTGGTATATTTCATCTGGAATAGAACAACCATTGTAATTTGAAGGTTGTGTAGCTCTTTAATTTATACCAAAACTTATATTAACGATTTCTATATGCAATGTACAAAAACATCACATTAAAATACATTTAAAGTAATAAATATTTTGAGACTAGAGTGGCAAGAGTTTCAGAATTTCTATTAGTGTTTTATGTACTGAAACAAGGACGGCTACTTTTTTTTTTTTACCATTGCATGTGATGAATGATATTTACCAAAATAAAAAAAAATGACACATCCAAAAAACAAGACGACCGAGAATTTAATCACCACTTAAGAAGAAGAGATCTTGCAAAACAAATGGAGGCCATGGCTTCCCATTGTCACGCCACAAACCCAACAATGAAAATCAAACAGAAGTAGAAGAACTCTCAGTAAAACGAATAGCGTGATCACAAGTTTAGGAACAAGAATAACAAGAACCCCACACATGGGACACACTTAAAAATTTATATTTTCTGTCTGAAAAATACACTACACGGTAAAGCTAAACATAATCACTGTAATGTCACCTTGACCTTTGGAGAAAAATGCTAAGGCTTTATCTATTATGAGGGTTCAACATCTCTCACGCAAACATAGCAATGAATAATGTCCGCGTGATAATAGCTACGTTTAAATTCTTCTCATAAAGAAGTTTGTGAAGCCAATATATCGAAGAGCTTGTATATTGCCTACATATTTTAAGGAAGGAAGAGAAACAACAGCCTAGATAACGGCGTCAGGAAGTAACTGCAGTACTTCAAAAAGTACCAATGGGAAACATTTTCAGTGTCAAAATGAGGCGGGGTTCCCGGACCTCCCATAAGCATTAAGGGCATCCCCATAACACCACCAAAAATATTTGCCTTCTTTGGGGGGGGGCGCGCCGGGGGGGGGGGGGGTGGCCTCTCGGTCACTCACAATACTGAACGTGTGACTGAGGAATTAAATGAAAAGATTCGACTGCTAGCCTATTAAATTTAGAACTGCTCATGTTACATCGTATTTTATGTGTGTTTCACTGCATGATTCAGTCTAATAAAATGCATTTAGAATGCTCCCAAAATTCAAAATATGTGGACAGAAAATGTAGGCCCATATACTTATTTAATAATATCACACAAAGAGTACCATTTTTATTTTTTTTTTGCAAAAATCACAAATGTGATAATTTTATACAACAGTTAAATAAACAAGAAGTTAATATTAACAGACTTACATTTTAGACACCATATTGCCTATTTTTTTTGCTCTATTTCGCCAACAAAAAATAGGCTAATTCCAAAAGCAGCCTACAGCACTGTTTGCGTCTCCGGAGCCAAATAAGTTTCCATCCGTTTTTGCGCTGTTAGTTGCTGATGAACTTTTGTAGCTTGAATAAAGATTAACATGTACAGTTTATGTATATATAATATAGTTTATGTGAAGATTGTTTTAAATCACTTAAATTAAACGTGGCTCCTCTTTCGAGCCTACGTATATGAAAACTAATGGCTGTCAATTATTCTGTAATGTTGAATGGCTATAATTAAAGGGCACACAGAGCGGTGTTTCAAGGGAACAATGCACCAGCAGGACAAAACTGGTAAACAAAAGCTGTCGAAAGATGTTAGTCATCGTCAGTACGTAATAAACAGCTTGTTTTCGCAAAAAGCGTTAATGGTCCTGGTAAAAACAATTTTGGCCAGTAAATTTGATCATGTCACCGGCCATTGGCAGGTGTCGCAAAACGTCTAGGTTATTGTGTAACCCTCGTCCCGGAAGGAGGGAACGGAGACGGTTACGTCCGTGACGCACGAATTGGGATCTCCACCCGAGCAGCCCAATCCCCTTTCGAGTGGTAACAATAACCAAACCAAGCAATGACCGCTTGGCGTGAGTTGTTTCCCCGCGCACCCCGCCAGCAGCGCGGGTATAAAGGAACCGAGCTGCGTGCAAACGCACTATCAGCTTTTTGCGGGCCGGTGATGGCGCCCGAGACTACGTGCCCCTGCCGTACAGCGGTGGTACAGCAACTGGGGCGACGGAACGTAACGTCTCCGTTCCCACCTTCAGGGCTACGGAGGTTACACAAGTAAACCCCTAGACCCTTACCATCCAAGTCAGTTCACGTTTAACGTTACGTTCACACGGTGTGACGGAAGTGGGCTCCGTTATGGAAAAAAAGCAACTATTGATGACCCCCTCCACGTGCCCCTGCGGAATAGCTCGGAAGTCCCCACACACCAGCTGGGCGGAAGATAGGACAGCGGCTAGGTAGAGGTGTCCGCCACTGCTGTTCCATTCAGTGGTGCATTGGATAACACTGGGAAAGCTTACTCAGTTGGGACGCTACGGAAGCCACATACCGCATATAGGAGGTATCATGTGGAATTACCCATATGGACTGGCCCAGGGCAGTACTACATATAGAAGTCTCTGCGGTTTACTCAACCCGCCTGGGGTGAGATCACTACCCAGCAGAGATGACAGTGAACGACTGCCAGGGAAAGACACCGGCTTACCGTGAGGGGAGCCGTACCGTGTAAGAATACACATGTGGGATCACCCGGGGGGGGAAAAGGGCCGGGGACCATCACTACACCAGGCACATAGCCAGCAACAAGGGCCCCAGGACATTGGGCATGCACCACGAGTGCTGAGCTGGGTATGGCGGCTCACGCCACGCTCGCCAACGACCGATGGGTGCGGGGAGGAACTCCACCCACGGGCCTTCCAGCAATGCGGGCAACACTGATGACCGCGAGCAAAAGAGCGCACGTATCCGGTCCGTAGAGGTGAATGGCGCAGCAAGCGTGATCGACAACGAGCAGGTCCGGTGTTACTGACTACCTGAGGCGAGTACACGAGAGGACCCGGGCTCTACACGGAGATTATAGAATCTCACAAATGTGTTAGGCGTCCCCCTCGCCCAGCCCGCCAAGCGCACGATTACCAGATGTCCTCCCTACGAGTCCCACGGCGCCCCTGCGCTTTTTGCCCAAGAAGATGCCACTCCTCTCGTTGAGTGAGCTCTCACTCCGAGGGGGCACAGTAAACATTGGGCCTGGTATGCTAAGACTACAGCCTCCACTAACCAGTGGGCAAGTCTCTGTTTGGAGACAGCCTTTCCCTTCTGCTGACCTCCAAAGCAGACAAAGAGCTGGTCGGAGGTCCTGAAGCTCCGCGTACGGTCAACGTAAATGCGCAGAGCGCGAACGGGAAAGAGCAGAGCGATGGCTGGGTCTGCCATACTCACGGCCGGCCGCGCTTGCAAGTCACCAACTGATCCCTGCCAAAGATGCCTGATACCTGAAAGGCGTGGTGGGAACTTTGGGCACAGATCCGGGCCGGGGTCTCAGGACAACGCGAGAGTTACCCGTCCCGAATTCTAGGCACGAATCGTCGACCGAGAATGCCTGAAGGTCCCCTACCCTCTTGACCGAGGCCAAGGCGGTGAGGAGCGCTGTCTTTAATGAAAGAAACTTAAGCTCTACTGACTGCAGAAGCTCGAAGGGCTCCTCCTTCAAGGCCACCAGGACCGAGGGGAGATCCCAAGAGAGTAACAGGTGAGGGCGCGGAGGATTTAAACTCCTTGCCCCTCTGAGAAACCTGATAACCAGGTCGTGCTTCCCCACAGACTTACCGTCTACTGCATCAGTGATGCGCGGCCACATGGCCCCCTCCTGCAACATACAAGTCTCACGCGGGAGCGCCGAGACAGTCTTCGCTTCAACCCATCCTGCAGGAAAGAAAGCAAGACTACGATCGGGCATCTACGGGGGTCTTCCAGCCGGGAAGAGCACCAACCGACGAACAGATTCCACTTCAGCCTATAAGCGTGTCTGGTAGACGGAGCTCTAGCTGAAGCGATGGTGTTTACAACCGCTGGAGGTAGCCCACCTAGAACATCCGCGTCCCGTCCAGGGACCACAAGTAGAGATTCCACAAGTCCGGACGCGGGTGCCAGAGGGTGCCCCCTCTCTGAGAAAGGAGATCCCTCCTCAGAGGAATTCGCCAAGGAGGGGCTGTCGCGAGGAGCATCAGTTCGGGGAACCAAGTCCGACTGGGCCAATACGGCGCTACCAAGAGGACCTGCTCCTCATCCTCCCTGACCTTACACAGTGTCTGTGCAAGAAGGCTCACCGGGGGAAACGCATACTTGCGAAGGCCCCGCAGCGCCGCCAGTGCTTTTTCCGTGCCGAGGGGTCCCTCGGCCAGGGAGTAAAACAACTGGCAATGGGACGTGTCCGGGGAGGCAAACAGGTCTACAAACAGGACCACAAAGTAGTTATCTTACCTTATAATTGAAAACATAAAAATGGCCTATTAAAGAAATAATCAGATTCTAAATCTCTGAGCATTTTCCTGATTTGTTTGCCATTATTCCAACTATTGTATTTTATTGGCATTAGTTGAACTAATCAACTTTTTACTTTTTGGGTCGTCCCTTCCAGAATTTGGCTTAGACTGCGCTGCCTAGATCTACTGATCCCTCTACTCACTCTTGACCATTTAAAAAATAATGATAAGCATATCTGACTTGAAAATATTATTATATATATTAGCTTTCTTAAAAAAGCACCTAAGTGAGCAGCTTTGGTATTCTGCTAAAAATCTCCCTTTGTGTTCACTGGAAAGTCTGCTAAAAATCATAAGCTTGAGGAAAATGTCATTTCAGCTATGCAGGAGTTGTGCATAAATATACCAGGCAAAAAAAGTTTTGAAAATATTAGAAAATTGACAGCATCTTAATTTGAATGAGCTGCCACTGTTTATTATAGTTGCCAAACAGTCAGTTATATTAGCTTTTTTTAATTCACTGTCTCTCTGACTATTTGACTATTCATTCTTCAGTCATTTTTCTTTTCCTCTTATATTTTTCTTGTTTTTCTTTACCTCAGTAACACATACTGTATGACACAGCACAATACATCAGTTCAAAATGGGCGTGGTGTTCACTTGGGTTCGTATAAAAAGCACTCTTAAAGAGCAGGTTGGATAAGCCAAACTCATAAACTTAGAACATGGCAGCAGTGAAAGCATGCAATATCTTGATCACCGGAGCCAACCGGGGCTTGGGCTTAGAATTTGTTAAACAACTATTGAAGGATTCTAGTCAAAAACAGCATATTTTTGCTACTTGTCGTGATCCAGATGGACCAAAGTGTGAGGTGAGTTATAAATAACTAACACAAATAGAAACACCAGGAGAAATCCTAATGTGCCTTGTTTAATTATGCATATTATCTTTCTTAAGGCTTTGAGAGAACTGACGAAAAAGCATCCAAATGTGATCACCATCATACGTCTTGGTAAATGTGCATGTGTCCTTCTTGGTGCATTTAAAATTTTTACTAAAAGTAGTGAGAATTTCGAAGTGATTTTTTCAATGTTTTTTGAATACCACTTCATTGCTTAATACTTTTGCACCAATAGTTGTTCTGTTAATTTTAGATGCTGATGATCCGTGCAGTATCAAAGAGTCTGCCAAGAAAGTTGGATCTCTACTGGGAAAGTGTGGTTTGAACCTGCTTGTGAATAATGCTGCAAAAATGGCAAATGGCAACATTCAGACCAGCAGTGTTGAAGACATGAAAAACGCCTTTAACACCAATGTGATAGGACCCTTATTAATCATCAAGGTAATGTAGAAAGCATTGTTAAGAGCTCTTAATCAACTGATTGAAACATGAAATCTTCTGCCTTCTGGCTAAATATCTAGGCTGGGGCTTTAACTATTTTGTGTCACTGGTGCATGAGTTTGTGACTAAACTATTATAGTTTTTTTCAACTTCTTACACACATTTTCAAAAACTTTGCCTATTTTTTCAGAACTTTAAACACAAATCCAAGAATTGAACACACAAAATGCAAAATGCCTCACATCTCTTGCAAAATGAAGCACTACATTCAAAATATCACAAACACATCTCAAAAGCAAACATTTGCAAACACCTTTGCTGTAATATTAATTACTGTTAGATTTTTGTGTGTTTTGCAAAAAGTATTTTATGAAATTGAAAACTGAGTCAAAGGCTGAGAATTAGCGTATGGTTTTGAAGATTTGATGTGTGGTTCTGCTGTTTGAGTGTCAGGTTTCAGAAACTGTGACAAGTAAAGAGTTTGTGTGTAAGCAGTTGAAAAAAACTGTAAAATTAGTCCTTCTGGGGAACTGGATGTGGCAGAGTTTGCAAGGTTCATGGCATTGTACTAAAATAATTGGTAACACTTTAGAATACTGTTTCATCATTAATGAATAGCTACACAGGAACAAATGACTAATGCACTATTAACATTTTAGTAACTACCATTAACTAACAAGAAACTTTGATTATTGAATCAGTAAGTAATAGCGCTCATTGAAGATGTGTTGTTTCACTAAACAGTAACTACTATTTTTTTCCTATCTCCTGGAGAGCCTCAAAACTTTACAATGATTTCAGTCATTACTAGAGAGTTATCATGATCTTCACTTTAGAATACTGATCCAAATAATAATTCCTTCTGATGGATTTGGTAAGACTTGAGTCATCCCTCTTGGATTTCCCTATGGTCACTTTAGAATTATTTACATTTTACATTATTACAGGAGTATGAACCTGTATATAGTAGTTCTTAGTAGTTCTCAGGGAGATATGAAAAAAAAATTTTGTTACTGATTAGCTAATAGTGAACTACCACTTTCAACTGAGTGCTATTACTTACTGATTTGTTAATCAGAGTGTCTTGTTAGTTATTGGAATGTTAATAGTGCATTAGTCATTTGTTTCTGTGTAGTTATTCATTAATGACGGAATAGTATTCTAAAGTGCTAAAGTGATTCTAAATCACTGCTGCACTATTATTTAAGTAAGCTGCTGCTTTATTTATCAGAGAGATATAATCCTTTCTCTTTTTTTAAGTAGGAGTACTTACCGTATCTACAAGCAGCAGCCAAAGCCAGTGGGATACCAGGAATGTCCAGTAATAAAGCAGCTGTCATCAATATCTCCTCTCTTGGGGGATCCATGACCAGAATGCCTCCCATGTACATCCAATTCCCAGAGTTGCCATACTGCATTAGCAAGGTACACCAGAGTCCTGTATTGGCACTAGTTAAACTGGAGCCCATTCATTGCCTTTGATGTGTTGATGCTGTAAGCTGATGTATAACTCAAACGGTATGTTTACCTATCAGGCAGGTTTTAACATGCTGACTGTGTTAGCTGCTGAAGAGTTAAAGGCGGATGAGATCCTCTGCATGGCCCTTCACCCAGGATGGGTGAAGACTGAAATGGGTGGAGAAAAAGTGAGTGTAAAGCCTTTGAATCCATGTTAATAGTAATGCAGCGGGTGCTTTTGATTTCCACATTTTCTGTCAAACTATTGTGACTATCCCAGTCAAGATATGTAATCGGGAAATAACTGAATGACAGCACTACCTACTGGCTAAAATGTAATAAAAATGGACACACTTTATTACAATAATTTGACATAAACTCAAGCTTAAATGCTTCTAAATTAGGGAAATTTTTTTGCACTATATTCCAGGTCTTCTGAAGATATTTGGTATCGTTGAGGAACAAACTGCACATTACTGCAGGTTGTTAAATTTAAGTTCACAGAAACTATTCCCTCCACTTCAGTAGTCATTTGCTTCTCAATTTAGATATTAATCGGCAGATACTCAATATCAAGTATGAGTATGTGCCGATGCCGACATTTTTTTGATAATGCAAAAAATTGGACTAGATTTTCATGCTGAATATTTGTGTTGGTGTGAACAGGTCTTTAGCCCTGCAATGTACTGCTCATTCATCCATGGTATCTTCCTGCCCGAGACTTTGTGATAGGATCCATCTCCCCAAACATAGAACAAGTAATTTGGAAAATTGGATGGATGGATGTTAGTGAACTATATGTATGTATGTATTTTCACTAGGCACCACTTGAATCAAAAGAAAGTGTGGAGGGGATGCTGCATGTCATTGGAAGCCTTACTGAGAAGCAACACGGTGGATTCTTGGACTACACTGGAGAAACAATTCCCTGGTAAACCAGAAGAAAAATATGGTCACGAAAGGGCTGATCCAGGTCCAGACTGACCTATTTATCTTAATAACCAAAAAAGGGCACACAAGGATTTATGAGACAAGAGACATGACAAATTTATACCATTTCATGCAATACAACTCTTATCAATGAAATGTGCCCATTCTGTGGTGAACTATAGTTTATAGAGTTGTGTATTAGCAGTGGGTGATTTTGTCCTTGCTTATTTGTCAAGCTAAATATAATTGGAAGATAATGGGCCCTTTTTACTTCTTTGTTTGAATATTGCCATGAGTTAAAAGGGGAGCTGTAGGCAGAGAGTGCCTTTGTCTTCGAATACAGCTTTTATCCCTGTTTTTGTACAATTATGGAGTTGAGTGAAGTTTATGTTGTTTATTTGTCTTTTTTTTACATTTGAGGTAATTTAGAGCTGCTCCCAAAACTAATTTGGTTTTTGCCTTTGCTCTCTCCTGAGCCTCTGATCCTTATTTCTTTATGTTAAATGTATTGCTTTTATTTTGTTAATAAAACCCCTTTGTTTGTATACATCTAATGGCGCTTTTCCACTGCATGGTATGGCACGGTACGGCTCGGTACGGTTCACTTTTGGGGGGTTTTCCACTGGGTACAGTACCTGGTACCTGGTACTTTTTTTAGTACCAGCTCGGTTGAGGTTCCAAGTGAACCGTACCGTTACCAAAACGTGACGTGTAAACTCTGCTGATCACTGATTGGCCGGAGAGAATCGTCACTACTGCGTCACTGAACTTGCGACATGAGACACAACAGAACCGCTAGATTTAAATCAGCACAGCCAGCGAAGGATCGAACGCAATTTTTGTTAGAACAAACTCTCTTTTCTGTAACATCCAAAAAATGGCTTTTTTGTAGTCTGTTGAGGAAGTACAGACGTTCCTCTCGTTGATAGCCGAGGAGCGGATCCAGCAAGAGCTTGATGGGGCGATGCGGAATGAAAAAGGTTTTTCAGGAGGTCGCTCAGCTCTTGGCCGCACACTGCTTAACCACCCCGACCAAGAACATATGGGATAGTAAAAAAAACTGAAGAGCGACTACAGAAGCATAAAGGACCTCACATCAGGTGTTCAAACCGACGATCGTGGAAAGTGGTTCGACCAAGACCAATCTACTGATGTAACCAACGGGCATTGGGAGGAGGGTGCGCCTGGACTGCCCAGCGTTGGTTGGAGAACACTATGCGAGGGATGGTTGACGGTGTTTCTGTTAACTAAAATCTAACGCTTGAAAGCTTAACTGTCGATTTCTATTTTATTTTTTAATTTTCACTGTAAAATCATGGCAATGAAGCACAAAGTCCTAGTAGCTGACAGTTAGCGGTAGTGCTATTGTTCATGATGTTCTGGAGTTGCTGTTTTACTTTGTGTTGCAGTAATTTGTGCATTCCCAACTGATTGTACAAACTTTGCGTTTCAGACTCATTGTCCATGATTGATTCACTTGCACTTTCTCCATGCAACGACGACGACTCTTCCCAGCCAGTGATATCAGCGTCTCCACCACGACTGCCAACACCATCACCATCAACCTCCAGCTGCACGACGACACCGCAGCATGTGGTCACAGGTATAAAACAAATTTGACGTATTTCATATGTCATAATATGTACATATAGGATATATATCGTTATATACTTTGTCATGAATTCCTGTTGCTTACCATAAATACATTATTGGTAGCTACTGTAAATGTGATGTTAGATAATTTAAGGATGTTACTGTACAGTTCTTTCATAAATGAATGTATACAAATCCACAGTAAAGAAAAACCTCCCATTTCTAACTATTTTCTTCATTTTGGACCAGGCAAGCGGAAACGAAGCCTGCACCATCAGGAACATCTTGCGGTGTTAAGAGAAATGCAGGTGGCAGACATTCAGCAACAGGAGCTGAACCGTGCCCAGAGGGAGCACCACTTGCAGATGGCACTTGAAGAGGCCAGAGAAGCGAGGGAGCAGGAAGCGGCCTTGAGGGCAGAGGAACACTCTCAAATGGCTGCTTTCAATCAAGCATTCCTTAATTGGTGTTATCTCCTTCCCTTTGGGACAGATGGTTGAAGTGTGTTCTCTCCCTTTTTTCTCCTCTTAAGTTTTTTTTCTTCATTTCATTTATGCTTAATTTCCCTTTGTTACCTCCCCTCCCCCCTTTAAATTGTATTTATTAGAGGTATATTATGTCAGCTTCACACTTCTCTAGAAAGTTTCTTCTCTTTCCTAAGTGTGCACATCAGTCTTTTCACTGGGTACCATCCTCAAATGGGCAAAAAAGTTTGTTGAGGTTGTGTGGAACATCCTGGACTGCAAAAGAGAAGTTGTATCGAGTTCTACACAGAGCTGTCTGATTATAGGGGCCCTTGGTGATTTCAAACGAATACCCGAGGCCAGCTCAAGAGAGTTGATGGGCTGCGCATTGCCACAAAAGCTTATCATGTGCATGTGTGTTTTAAGCCTTGCCAATTTAAAAATCAAGAGATTTTAATACATTCAAGCACAAGAATATACGAAAGAACTCAACTGAGTACTCAACTGAACACCGAATTGATCACCGAATCTTTCATGTCTTTTTGCGCTTGAACAAACAAATGCACCTCATCAATTTAAAAATTCAAGCCCTAAAAGATGTGAAAGAACTTAATTCAGTACCTGCATGCTGTGTTCTATGTGCACAAAATGAACTCCCAAAAATTCTTCAAACAGTGGAATAGGAATGTACAATAGGAAGGGTGCAGATCCCTATAGAGCAGGGTTCCTCAAATCTTGCCCTGGAGGGCCAATGCGCTGCAGAGTTTAGCTCCAACCCTAATCAAACTCACCTACCTGTGATTTTCTAATGACCCTGAAGACATTGATTAGCATGCTCAGGTGTGTTTGATTAGGGTTAGAGCTAAACTGTGCAGGAAACTGGATCCCGTGGGCCAGATTTGAGGATCCCTGCTCTAGAGCAGAGATCTCCAACCCTGCTCCTGGAGAGCTATCGTCCTACAGATTTAATTTTCAACCCCAATCAAGCACACCTGAAGCAGCTAATCAAGGGGTTAAGGGCTACTTGATAATTACAAGCAGGTGTGTTGGAATTGAAGTCTACAGGGTAGCTCTCCAGGAGCAGGGTCGGAGACCATTGATCTAGAGTCACTATCAACCTATCTGTCTGTAAAACCTTGGGTGATTCTCAATACTCAAATTGATGTTTCCTCGTTTCCCCGCTCCTCCGTTCTCCAGCCCGTGACATGAAATCAATCAAACTCAGGGGAGCTAACACTCGAGGAAAGGAAGTGAGGAAAGGAAATAAGTATCCACAAATAAGAAATGAGAAACACCCCTTGTCTCCCTTCCTTGCTTCCTTGCTTCCTTTCCTCACGTCTCAGCTCCACCCCCTTTAGGATATGAGGGAAGGATGCAAGGAACAAGGAGTGAGCGTTCACAGGCTGCTTCTCATTTCATTTGTGCATCCTAGTTTCCTTTCCTCGCTTCCTTTCTTTATGTCTTAGCTCCACCCTCCTTTGGATGTAAGGGGGTGGAGCTAAGCCGTGAAGAAAGGAAGTGTCTCATCTGCCTCCTTGTGTGTGTGTGTGTGTGTCCTTTAAGAAACATCCAGTTACTACCTTTAACATTGTCTGCTATGTCATTTCTCCAAATCATCAAATTATCTCTACTCCAAATCAGCTCTTACCAGCTGTACGTTGCGTTCCTGCCATTTGTTCAATAAACTTACCTGTTGTTCATTTATTCACCTATAACATTGTCCTTGTTTCCAAGCCCTAACTGTCACAGTAATGTTCTGCCCTGGAACTCCTCCGGGCTCCCTCGTCCCTCTGGATCAGCCTCAGTCAGTCATCGCTTAGCTTCTACCATGGAATTCTGGGTCATCAGCTATACCTTGACCCTCCACCCCTTCGGCTCCACTGGGCTCCTCCCATTCACTGGTTTCCCCGTCGTCCTCGCTCACTTCATCATCGCCCCGGTCAGCCAAGTCCCCGTCTCCGCCTCGGTCCCGCAGGCCATCAGCTCCATCTTGTGCTTCCGGGGCATTGATGTCGCTCTGGCCTGTTGGCCTCTCTGTTCCACCTGGGTCTCCATTGCTCCCGACTCCTCCCCCTCCATCAGTTGGCCCCCAGGTTTTGCCCAGGCCTTCTGCCACTATGGCTCCTACCGCCATCATCTCCACCATGGCATCAGTCTCTACCTGCTCCTCCTGGTTCCTGTTCATCACTAGCTCCAAGCCCTCCTCCGAAGCCGCTTCCTTTCCTCTTCAGGTGTACTTTTTACAGTGCGAGGATGTGCCTTCCATGAGGGAGAGTTACTGTCATGGCCATGTTCTATTTTGATTTCATTTTCATTCCTTGTCATGTTTCCGTTAGCCTTAGTTCGGTTTGTTCAATAGTTTCTATAGTTACTGAATACATTCACCTGTTCTTAATTATCTTCATTAGTTTTCCTTGTTATTTAAGCCTAGTGTTATCTGTGTTCAATGTTCGGTGTCATCTTAGTACAGTATTGTGGTTGCATTCTCTGTGAATCTCCTATGCATTCCTTGGATTCTGAATTAAAGACTATGCTGACTGTGTCTTTGTCTTCGTATGCTTGTCTGTTGCAGCCACTTGTGACACTAACATGACGCTTGGGGCCGTATGTATAAAGACGCTCAGAGTAAATTTTTATTCTTAAAATTCTAAGAATGACGTAATTTTACTCTTATTACTATTTAAGAATAAGAGTGATTCATAAAGGTTCCTAAGTGTTAAGACTAGGTCTCAGCTCCTAAATTATTTAAGAGAGCTGGAGAAGTATCCTAACCTAGTTAGGAATAACAAGATGGCAGCAAAAAGGAGACGACCGCCCTTTCCTCTCAACGAGGATATTGAATATTGTAGTTATTTGATGAGATGGAGTTGATAAAACAATACAAACTTGATCATCAAGATTTCAAGATGCTCTAACTGCAGAAATAAAAGTAGCAATTATATTTTTTTGGCTGGAAAATTGGAAAAATGCAGCAATGCACCAGTGATGACACAGTAAGCAGGGTCTAAAATATTGTGGCACTAACCCCACCAAACAAAACAGTGGCCAAAAGTGATGTAGGGATTTTCTTAATATAACAGACACTGATATCAGCATTCACAAGGTTTGCTAAATCACCCAGCACATGAATCCCATATTCTTGGTTGATTTTCCCCTGTCAGTATGGGTAAACTCATCATCGCATAGATCGAAACTAATGTCGTCAGGAGATCACAAAGCTTCTTGGTATCAAGGACTGAAAGAGTGTGTCACAACCTATAAAACCCTACATTCTTGGACACCACCCTGGATGGAACCATTATGTCCAGAACAGGAAAATAATTAAATAATGCCCTCAGGCAAGCACAGGATATACAGCGTGACGCCACATGACTATCATATGTTTAACCACCTGCTTCCTGCATGACCGAAACCCTTACTTTCTTTTGTCACAGACAAAGAAACAGAGTGTACACAGACAATCATTGAAAATCATTGAAAGTCTCGGAGCAACTATATTCACAAATAATATGTTTATGTCTTAAATATGTGTGATGTATTATTGAAACCATGATACCGTCAATCTTGGCCTTATAACTTTTCTTTTAGTGATTATGATTACTGTGCATGCAAAATACCTGTTGTTTAAGCTTGAATGAGAGCTTGTCTTATTCGCCGAACATTGGTGTTAATGAAAAGTTTAGATTTTGTATCATTCTCTGGTGATAATACTGTTATCAGAAGATTGCAGAACTTGCAGAAATGCTCTCCACAAACAGCATGTGATCCATGCCAACCATGCCACCATCTGATTGGACAGCGACCTGTGGGCTGAACAAAAGTCAGCCTGCTTAAAAAGGACACAAAGCCCTCTGGCGCAGTCTTAAGCTCGGGCTCGCACTCTCACTCAAAATAACTTTGGCTTTCACCTTGGTGAGCGCAACAAAGCGACCCACGCCGTACCACCGCACCAGCGAGACCATCTAAGAACTCAAACACTTCAGATGAACCTTCACGATCTTCAAAGAACTTAAAGTCTTGCAACTCAGACTTTTAGCAGGACTGCTGAAGCCTCTTCCCGTAAAACCGCAACCACCATCCATATGGCCTTCCCCAAAAGGACTCATCCTACGTACATTCCGCCGCCATATCAACACCAATCCTCAACGGAAATCCCTCCATACGCCCCGCGTCAGCGAAGGAACTGCTCAGCGTTCGCTCTCACTAGCAAAACGGCAAGTAAAACAGCTCCTATCTTCTGAAAATCGGTGGTGAACTGGTGTAGAGCCTAAGTTAAAAGCAGTAAGATAAGACAATCGCTGCTTGGGGGTCTCCTAGGCTGATTTAAAACCATCGCGAAACCTAATGCAACTACTCCGTCAACGCATTTCCTGAATCTTTGTGTGGTATGTGTATTTGTAGTTAGGTTTTTTATGTAATCTATATTACCAATAAAGTCATGTTTCCTTTATGAAAAATTTCCTTGGCTCATAAATTTCAAGTTACACCCTAGGCCAAAAAGATTCCTTGCTTGCTACTTATCTTGTAGCATTACTTATAGAATTACCCGATCTGTTTAGAGCTGACAAATTATCATAAGTGTGTTGACCGTGAATAGGAAAACACATATTTAATTTGTTAAAGATACTAAGAATCACCGGCTCGCTGGACGACCCCTTGATTTAAAGTGTAGATTTACAAATTTGGAATGGTTTAATCAGGTGGAATTGGGACATTCAGACCCGAGTTCTAGCAAAACCTGAATGTGGTAATAATTATTAATTCCCTATAATTACAAATTAATAATAAATAAATGATACAGTCATTACAGTGATGTGTGGAAGAGTTTTTTTATGACATCAAAATATGAGGGAAAAAGACACTGACCAGTTTTGTCAACTGCTTTCAATTAAAAGTAGCTAAAACAGTCGCTAAATGTTGCTAGATGACATCATAATGGCAAGTTCACTGATCTAAATATACATATAGATCAGTGGGGGAGTCTTGGAATCTAGATAAGGTTTGTCCAAGAAATTAATTTTGTTGCTAGGCTTTTGAAAAAAGTCTCAAAAGGGGTGAGGAAGTCACTAAATCCAGTGACAAAATCACTAAATTGGCAACATTGACTACAACATAATCAGTTATTAATATTTTGTTGGTCTTCTTGATCATAATTTCTTTGTATGAAAGCATGAGAAAAAATTATGCCCGCACAAATTGGCATGTTTATTTGCATTATTATCACAAATAAACCTTGACTCTGCAACTATGGCAATTACTTACCAACTCTTCACACATTTTTTTTTAATTAAGGGTGAAGATGTCAAATTTCCCAGGCCAGACATCACTTTTGACCACTATATGGCAGTTCATTGACTTTCCAACTGACTGTCAAACCATGCTGCAAAAACAAGCCACATTTATGAGGATTGTAGGCTTTCCTGGAGTTGTTGGAGCTCTTGATGGAACTCATGTTCACATCATTGCTCCAACTGTATACCAATAGAAAACTATTTCAAAACATCAGTAATAATTTGTGATAATTTTGCACAATGCAAAGCATTTTTTAAATACATTTAAATATTAAAATATTTCAGTCTTAATTAAATGACTTTATTATAGTTACATTAAATGTTTGGTGTTGTGCTGCTGTGACTTCATGAGCAGGCTCACTATTGGCTGTTTCATATGTTCACAACACTTAAGTGTCACCTCAGTCAACACTTAAGAATAATTCTTAGACTTTACTGAAAGTTGATTTTAGCTTCTTTATAAAAGTCTACTACTCTTAGAAAAGTCCTGCTTTCTACTAAGATTTTTTTGACACGTCAAATTTGTGAATTTTCTTAAGAGCATTTTTACGTTTTATACATATGGGCCTGCTTAATAATTACGTATGCCATATGCCATTAGCAAGGTACACTCTTAAAAATAAAGGTGCTTCAAAAGGTTCTTCAAGCGATGCCATAGAAGAACCCTTTTTGGTTCCACTAAGAAACATTTAGTCAAAGGTTCTTTAAAGAACCATCTCTTTCTTACCTTTTTATAATCTGAAGAACCTTCTTTCGCCACAAAGAACCTTTTGTGAAACAGAAAGGTTCTTCAGATGTTAAAGGTTCTTTATGGAACCATTTAGACAAAAAGGTTCTTCTATGGCATCATGAAGCACCTTTATTTTTAAGAGTGTACACACCAAAGTCCTGTTTTGGTGCTGGTTAAACCGGATCACGTTTATTGCCCATGATGTTTTTGATGGCATGAGCAAATATGTAACATAAAATTTATGTTTGCCTATCAGGCAGGTTTTAACATGCTAACTGTGTTAACTGCTGAGGAGTTAAAGGCAGATGAGATCCTCTGCATCGCCCAGACTGAACTGGGTGGAAAAAAGGTGAGTGTATATTTATTAGTCAGTTCTGTTTTATTTTGAGCACAAATGCAGGAAACATCAAAATGATTTTCAAATTGAGCTTACAAATACAAATATGTTTGCCACTGCTTTAAAAACAGGCATGATTCTGTAATGGAAATTATTGCATGGGCTCAGAAACACCTCCGGAAATCATTATTGGTGAACAGTTTGCCGTTCCATCAACAAATGCAGGTTTAAGCAGTATTCTATCATGCAAAGAAGCAGTCATGTGTGAACGTTGCTGTCTTCTCTGGGTTAAAGCTAATTTTTAATGGACTGAGGCAAAGTGGAAAACTATTCTGTTGTCAGACTAATCAAAATTTTTTAGAAACCATGGATGCCGCATCCTCCAGACTAAAGAAGAGTGAGACCATCTGTCTTGTTATCAGAACTCAGTTCAACAGCTTTCATCTCTGATGGCATTAGTGCCTATGGAATGGGCAGCTTCCACATCTGGAAAGGCACCATCAGTGCTGAAAAGGATAAACTGGTTTTCAGACGTCTGTGGACTGTTGTTAAAAGAAGAGGGGATATAGTAAACATGGCCCTGTCCCAACTTTTTTGAGAAGTGTTGCAGTCATCAAATCCAAAATTACCTTTTATTCCCCCTTACAATGGTACGTTTTCTCAGTTTAAACATTTGAAACATTTGAAACATGTTTCCTTTGTTGTATTGTCAATAAAATATGGGCCTATGAGATTCGCAAATCATTGCATTCTATTTTACCCAGCGTCCTAATGTTTTTGGAATTGGGGTGGTAGATATTAACAAAACCATGGTAAACCAGAAGAACAAAGTCACTTCTATATGAGAGGTCATGAAAGGGTCAATCCAAGTCCAAACTGCCCTGTTTAATCTATTAAGCATAAAATGACACACCTAATCATAAGCACTTAAGCCCACACATTATGACATACACATAACTACTTTTTATCCAATGTAATTTCATACAATAAAACAATTAATAAAGCAATAAATCAGTACTGTTCTTTATATATTATATATTGCAGATACTTTGCTTATCATTTTCTGAGATGGTTCTAGAAAATTATTCATAGGGTGGAAGGGGGGTGGCATGAGGACTCTGAAGGGCAATTCAGGCTGCAGGATGATTCTTAGCCGAATGACTGAAGAAACATTGTCAGCATGATGGTGCAAAACTGTTCATTTCTAATTTATTAATTCCACTGCTGAAAAGATTGACTTACGGTTACACTTGAGATGGTTACACAATAGATGATGAGATGAGATGTTTTTTTTATTTTCTTTTTTTTTATTCACTCTCTGACTTTTCATTCATGTCATTTATCTTTTCCTCTTACCCTCAATAACATAGAGTATGACTCAGCACAGTAAACACAGCACAATACATGAGTTCAAAATGGGTGTGGTGTTCACTTGGGTTCATATAAAGAGCACTTCTAAGGAGCAGGTTGGATGATCCCGACTGATGAATTAACTTAAATGATGGCAGCAGTGAAAGCATGCAATATCTTGATCACCGGAGCCAACCGGGGCTTGGGCTTAGAAACTGTTAAGCAATTCTTGGAGGATTCTAGTCAAAAGCGGCATATTTTTGCTACCTGTCGTGATCCAGATGGACCGAAGTCTGAGGTGAGTTCTGAATAACTAACACAAATAGAAAACATCAAAAGAAATCCTAATGTGCCTTGTTTAATTATGCATACTATATTTCTTAAGGCATTAAGAGAACTGGCAAAAAAGCATCCAAGTGTGATCACCATCATACGTCTTGGTAAATGTGCATGTGTCCTTCCTGCTGCATTTAAAATTTTCGCTAGAAGTAGTTTTTTAGAATTTCAAAGTGATTTTTCAGTGGTTTTTGAATACCAATTCATTGCTTAATACTTTAGCACGAACATTTGTTCTGTTAATTTTAGATGCTGATGATCCATCCAGTGTCAAAGAGTCTGCAAAGAAAGTGGGATCTCTTCTGGGAAACAATGGTTTGAACCTTCTTGTGAATAATGCTGCAATCATGGCAAATGGCACCATTCAGACCAGCAGTGTTGAGGACATGAAAAACACCTTTAACACCAATGTGATAGGACCCTTATTAATCATTAAGGTAATGCATCGCTAAGAGCTCTAAAGCAACAATTTTCTTCTGCTTTCTGGCTAAACATCTAAGGCTGGGGCCTTGCATCTAGGCATGGCATTGTATCAAAGTACTTTTAACCTAGCCTTAGCTGGTCTCTCAGCCTGATGAGACCAGCTTATTTTAGTAAGCTACCGCTTTGTTTATCAGTCGTTTCCTTTGGTGTGCTTGCTGCAGGTTGCTCTGACTTTTTTTTTGACACTAGTTAATGTGTTTGGTCTGTGTCAAATAAACTTAATTCAGATACATGTTTTTATTTCTCTTTTTTATGTACTGTAGGAGTACTTACCGTATCTACAAGCAGCAGCCAAAGCCAGTAGGATACCAGGCATGTCTTCTAATAAAGCAGCTGTCATCAACATCTCCACTCTTGGGGG
Source organism: Sinocyclocheilus anophthalmus (assembly GCA_018155175.1). Classification (NCBI taxonomy): domain Eukaryota; kingdom Metazoa; phylum Chordata; class Actinopteri; order Cypriniformes; family Cyprinidae; genus Sinocyclocheilus; species Sinocyclocheilus anophthalmus. Next base: position 68,842 of record JADLZN010000156.1, read on the forward strand.
ATCCATGACCAGAATGCCTTCCATGTACACCCAATTCCCAGTGTTGCCTTACTGCATTAGCAAGGTACACCAGAGTCCTGCTTTGGTACTGGTTAAACTGGATCCCATTCATTACCCATAAAATATTGAAGCCATGAGTCCATGTATAACTCAAATATTATGTTTATCTATCAGGCAGGTTTTAACATGCTGACTGTGTTAGCTGCGGAAGAGTTAAAGGCGGATGAGATCCTCTGCATGGCCCTTCACCCAGGATGGGTGAAGACTGAATTGGGTGGCGCAAAAGTAAGTGTAGATGCCTTGAATCCATGTTAAGTGTAATGCAGCAGGTGCTTTCGATTTCCACATATTTTCAAACATACAAAAAAAAATTTCTTTAAGTTTTAGTCATCATATTGTGACTATGACAGTCAAGATATTAAAAACATTTTGTTATATAAAATAATTTTCATGTAATCTGGAAATGATTTATTGACAACACTACCTACTGGCCAAAATTGAATAAAAAATGGACAGACTTTGTTACAACTTTATATCAGTTTGACCAAAAAAAACAAAAAAAAAAAAAAAAAAAAAAAAAAAAAAATAAACTCAAGCACAAAACATTTTATCTTACCACTAATAGTTCTCCTAAATAGCAGTAATAGTTTTCTCTTAAAACCTATTCACAAAGCTGCTGAGACAAACTTTTACTAAGGAATAGAGAGAAGTTTAAGCTAAGAGTAAGGGTTGACCTTGTTGCTATGTATGATGTCAGCATGCTTACTATGCACACAGTGATTGGCTGTTAGGGGAGGGGTCTCTGTTAGATATGTATTCATAGAAATATATTCTACGATATTATGTTGCCATATTCAAATAAAGGTTTAAAAATAACAATGTTGACACATTCAAATAAAGATTTAAAAGTGCAGGTTAAGTGTCACTAATTAAACAAGTATGTTCAGCTAATTGTCAGCCTCTTATGTGTGTGCTTCTCGTAAACAATTAGCGGATGTGCATATAAACAGCCTTTTAATTAGCAAAGTAAAATAATCATGGCTGATAGTAATTCATGCAAACAAAAAAAAAACTGGATGCAAGAACATCTTGGTTTCGTATGTAACCCTTGTTCCCTGAAGGAGGGAACAGAGACGTCACGTCGGTGACCTACTAATTGGAATCTCGCTTAGAGAGACCAATCTACTTAGAGTGTAACTAAACGAGCCAATGCACATTGGCATGCAATGATTGCATCCAGCTGCCGCTGATCACAGTGCGAGTATAATTAGGCAGCAGGTATATAGAATATAGCAAATGTGTTGGGGGTCGCCCAGCATGCAGCTCTACAAATATCTGTCAGAGAGGCTCTATGAGCCAGCGCCCAGGAGGATGCAACACCTCTTGTTGAGTGAGCTCGCAACCTGAATGGGCAGGCACACCCTGTGCCTGATAAGCCAGGGTGATGGCATCTACTTTCCAGTGGGCCATCCTCTGCTTAGAGATGGCATTCCCCTTCTGCCGGCCTTCGTGACAGATAAAGAGCTGGTCTGAGGTCTTGAAGCTTTGCGTCCGGTCTACGTAGTACCTTCAGGCTCGGACGGGACAGAGCAAAGCTAGGGCGGGGTCTACCTCCCCCAGGGGCAGCGCTTGCAGGTTCACCACCTTATCCCTGAAGGGAGAAGTGGGAACCTTGTGCACATAGCCAGGCCGGGGCCTCAGGATTACCTTGGAGTCACCCGGCCCAACCTCGTAGGCACAATTCGTCTAACGAAAATGCGTGCCTTTTGATGGAGGCCAATGCAAGCAGGAGCAGAGTTTTCATTGACAGAAACTTCAGCTCGACTGAGTGCAAAGGCTCAAATGGGCCCTGCTGTAGTGCTCTAAGCACTAGAGACAAGTCCCAAGAGTGTATAGCGAGGGGCCGAGGAGGATTCAGCCTTCTCGCCCCCTAAGGAACCTGATGACTAGGTCATGCTTCCCTACCGACTTCCCTTCACAGGGTCATGCTTAGCAGCAATCGCAGCAACATAGACCTTAAGGGTGGAGGGAGACAGCCTACATTTCAACCCTTGCTGCAAGAAGGAAAGCACAGCTCTGATCGAACATCTTCGGGGGTCCTCCTGGTGGGAGGAACACCACTCGACAAACAGGTTCCACTTCAAAGCGTAAGCATGCATAGACTGTGCTCCGCTGCCGAAGTGATGGGTGTCACTACCTCTTGGGATAGGTCACCTAAAGACCCTATGGTGCCCCATCTCTGAGTCAGTAGATCCTTCCTCAGAGGAATCTGCCAGGGAGGGGCTGTCACGAGGAGCATTAGTTCTGGAAACCAGGTCAGATTGGGCCATTAAGGCACCACAAGCAGGACCTGCTCCTCGTCCTGCCTGACCTTGCACAGCAACTGTGCAAAAAGGCTCACTGGGGGAAACGCATACTTGCCGCGGCCAGCTGTGTGCCAGTGCGTCCATGCCAAGTGTTCCCTCGGTCAGGGAGTAGAACAACTGGCAGTGAGAGGTTTCTGTAGAGGCAAACAGGTCTACCTGAGCTGCTCCAAAACATCTCCAACTCAGCTGGACCATCTGGGGATTTAGGCTCATTTCTCCTGGAGCGGTCTGTCTCCGTTGACATCTCTTCTGCCGTATGGTTTTTCAGACCCCAGAATTGAAATGGCACAAAGCGACCTCAGATGCTTCTGACTCCATAGGAGGAGGTGGCGGGCGAGTTGCAACATGTGACGGGAGCGTAGATCACCTTGTCGGTTGATGTACGCAATGGTCGCCGTGTTGTCCGTTCGGACCAGCGTGTGCTTGCCTCGTAAGCGCCCTTTGAGTCGGTTCAAGGCAAGGCGTACTGCTAACAACTCTAGGCAATTTTTTGCAGTTGCAAATTTTGCACTGCATGCCCGTCGTACGTGGCCCCAGCCAGTGGTAGAGGCATCCGTGTAAACCACATGCCTGGAGACCTGTTCCAGGGGCACTCCTGCCAGGAGAAATGCAAGGTCTGACCACCCCCCTCGATACTCTGCCATGGAGCCGGTGTTAAAGCGGTCTCATATGAAGCAGCCCCAGCGGAATGACTGCTGCTGCAGCTGACATATGCCCAGGAGTCTCTGAAACTGTTTCAGTGGGACTGCCGTCCTGCTCTTGAACATATTCAGGCAGAGTGCTGTCTGTTTGACCAAATCCAACTCCATACCGAGAAAAGAGAAAAGAGAGAGTTTGCTCTTTTCCCAGTTGAACCGAAGGCCCAACAGGCTGAGGTGTGAGAGGGTGTGGAGTAGGGCCTTTTGATGATGGCCTCTCAAACCGCCCGGCATGCTCCCTGCTGGCTACAAGGGGAAGAGTGGTGGTCCTGGGGTTTGTTCCGCCGCACTCTGCATGTCCTCTTTGACCACCCCCCCCCCCACCCCCCCCCACCCCCCCCCCCCCCCCCCCAGAGACTAGAAAAACCTCTCTATTGCAATATGTGGTGTCTGGGACACGGGGGCCTTGATGAACCACACTTTGTACGGCATCCTCATGTCTACCATACCATCCAGAATGTGGAGCCCGGAACACAAGTGTGGACATCTCTTCCCAGAGAACTCGTGGAACTTCGTCGCTCGGAAGAGCGCGAGGTCAGTTGCGGTTGAGCTTCTGTCAGAACTCTTGATAGTGACCACCCCTCGTGCAGTTCCCTCTTGCTGTTAGCCTGAGGACTGCAGTACGTCCGTAGCGTGTAAGGCGGAGACGCTTCTCCACAGACCGCATAAAGCAGTACCTACAGGCCCGGTAGGTAGGCACGTTTGCCCTGCCAATTTGAAGCTGTATTAGGACACAAGCATCGCACCCGACCTCGTCCACTGGGGGACGACCCCCGTATAACCCCCTGCTGCACCCCGTGCGGGCCACCCCGAGAACCAATCTTCCAACCTTGCGGGCTCGGGATAATGCCCTCAGGTTGAGGGTAAGGCGTGTTTGTGTTGGTGTGAACAGGGCCGTATTTATAAAGCCGCTCAAGTAAAGTTGTCTTAACGGTGTGTCACAATTCTAAAAATGCGTAATGTTTGACTCTTATTCTGAATTTTAGAATAAGGGTCATCAAGGTTCCTAAGTGTTAAAAGGAGGTCTCAGCTCCTAAATTATTAAGAAGCTGGAGAGGTCTCCTACTAGTTAGGAGTAATAAGAGGGACAGCGAGGAGACCGACAAACACTTTCCATCGAAAATATATATGGACTTATAGGTAATATGGAGTTGATAAACATACCACTTAATTGTAAAGATCAAAAGTATTTTTTTTTAAAAAACTTTAAAGTAAAAATGTAATACCTCTTCCACTCAACACGTCAATGCTCTAACAGCAGAAATGAAAGTAGTAATACATTTTTTTTGGCTGGAAAATTGGAAAAATGCAGCAATGCACCGGCATCTATACTTATATTTATATAGATCAGTGAACTCGCCTTTATGACGTCATGGGAGAGTCTCAGAATGTAGATAACGTTTGTCCAAGAAATTGATTTTGTTGCTAGGTTTTTGAAAAAAGTATCTAAAGGGATGCTGAAGTCACTAAATCTAGTGACAAAATCACTAAATTGGCAACATTGGCACATTGACTACAACATACGTTATTTACATTTCATTGGTCCTCTTGTTTTTGCATGTGTTCATAATGTCTTTGTATGATAGCATGGCCAAAAATGATGACCGCAAAATTTGGCTTGTTTCATTGCATTATTATCACAAATAAAACAACTGACTAAGCAACTATGCAATATGCTTACAAAATCTTTAACATTTTTTTTTATAAAGGGTGAAGATGTCGAATTTCCTAGGCTGAACATCACTTTTGGACACTACTATGTGGCAGTTCTTTGACTTTCCAACTGACCGTCAAGCAATGCTGCAAAAACAAGCCACTTTTGTGAGGATTGTGGGCTTTCCTGGAGTTACTGGAGCCGTTGATGGAACTCATGTTCACATCATTGCTCTAACTGTAAATGAGGAGACATACCATTAAACAAAGCATTAGTAATAATTTATGATAATTTTGCACAATGCAAAGCATTAAAAAAAAAATTTATATTAAAATATTTCAGTCTTAATTAAATGATTTTATTGTAGTTACGTTAAATGATTGGTGTTGTGCTGCTGTGGCTTCACATGAGCAGGCTCACTATTGGCCATTTCAGAGGTTGAGGGCAGCCATTTTGGGTTGACATTCTTGTAGTCCTTAGTTTACAACACTTAAGTGTCACCTCAGTCAACACTTAAGAATCAGTCTTAGACTTTACTGAAAGTTGCTTTTAGCGTCTTTATAAAAGTCTCCTACTCTTAGAAAAGTCCTACTTTTTACTAAGAATTTTTTGACACTTAAGTCAAAGCTTAAGACTATTCTTAAGAGCATTTCTGAGAAGTTTTATACATATGAGCCCAGGTCTTTAGCCCTGCAATGTACTGCCCATTCACCCAGGGTATTTTCCTGCCCAAGACTTTGGGAGAGGCTCCATATCCCCAAGCATACTACAAACAATTTGGAAAATTGATGGATGGATGTTAGTGAACTATATGTATGTTTATATTTTCACTAGGCACCACTTGAATCAAAAGAAAGTGTGGAGGGAATGCTGCGTGTCATTGGTAGCCTTACTGAGAAGCAGCACGGAGGATTCTTGGATTACACTGGAGAAACAATTCCCTGGTAAACCAGAAGAAAAATGTGGTCAAAGGTTTATGACAGACACATGCCAATTTTATACCATTTCATACAATAAAACACTCTGATCAATAAAGCAGTGCTGTCTCTCTCTCTCTCTTAATTGTATATGCTGTCAATTACACACACATGGCTGAATCAGAGAAAAAAGTTAATAATTCATTAAAAAAAACAGTATTAAAATATGTGTTTGTGTAATCATGATAGAGAGATGTAAAATATGAAAAAAATATTCTGCTCAAGCTCAGGCAAATACATTTTATGAAGCATTTATGAAACGAAATCTCTTCTTCTTGTGCAATGTTCATCCCAGCATTAGCCAGACCCTTCATGACCCCGGATGATTTTCTGTACAATGGAAGTGGACCATCAACCTCACTCATTTTTTTTTGCCCATTTGAGGATAGTACCCTATGGAAAGACTGATGGGGATTGTGGAACTCAGTTAGCATACAAAGTTTGGAAGGCCTTCTTCTTTTTCCTAAGTGTGCCCATCAGTCTTTCCACTGGGTACCATCCTCAAACGGGCAAAAGAGTTTGGGGAGGTTGATGGTGTTTGTGGAATATCCTGGACTGCCGGCAAAGGGGTTGTCTCTAGTACCACATCAACTGGGAAGGGTACAGCCCAGAGGTTTGGGAGTCGGGACAACATTCTGGACGCTGCCCTGCTGTCCAGCTTTGATGCTGATTATTCAGACCTCCCAGCTCTTTTTCAACAATTCAACAGTTTCAGCACCATTTCGTCTTTGGAGGTCATGAAATTATTAAATAGATTGTTGGTGCGGTTGCCTTCTGGCCAAACATCTAGGCTGGGGCTTATAGTGTTGTGCCACTGGGACATAGGTTTGTGATTAAAGTATTAACATGAATGCTTCTGGGAATAGAACAACAGTCTGTGCATAATACAGTATGTCGAGAAGAAAATATATTAACTGCAAAAGAATTTAAGAATTAAGGTGAATAATTGTGCGTTAAACCAAATATTAAACCATCAGTAACTGCAAACTACCTGGAGGACCATTACTAGTTTCAGTCAGACAACAGCAAGGTGGCAAGGGAGTCACGGTGTGAGCTGCTACTAACAGTGAACAAGATGGACCTTGCAGGATAAGAGATTGACCTAAAATGACCTCCCAAACATTATTGCCAGATTCTGGAAGATACATGAGTCAAACAGTGGTATAAGAGGAAGTAGTGTAAGTCCCTCTAGAGCAGGGGTGCCCAAACTCGGTCCTGGAGGGCCGGTGTCCTGCAGAATTTAGATCCAACCCCAATTAGACACACCTGCACCAGCTAATCAAGCTCTTACTAGGCATACTAGAAACCTCCAGGCAGGTGTGTTGAGGCAGGTTGGACCTAAACTCTGCACGACATCGGCCCTCCAGGACCGAGTTTGGGCACCTCTGCTCTAGAGTAACACTCAACCTACCTGTCAATAGAGTATTTTCTCCTTTCCTTGCTTTCTTTCCTCATGTCTAAGAACTACCAAGGCAGTTATTTTAACCATTTTTAAATTTTGCAATGTAATAACTTTGTTGAAATAAAACCATATATAACTATAATACCCTGACTTTTCTTAAATGTGTATATTTTCTTCTAACATTGTTATTTAATTTAAATTACAAAACACAAAATATTTCTGAGGATTTCTACCTTGAATGGCCAAAGTGGTCAAATTGACCATTCGCATTAAGGACGGCGTATAATTTCAGCTTTTGCGACTTTTCTCCAGGTTGGAAATGTGCATCACTGTTGCCTAGCAACTTTTAGGCTAACAGTGATGGCATATAGGCTCATTTTAGTCCTGACAAGACTGAAACTGTGAAATAAAACAAACTAATTAGGCTATATTTTTGGCAACAGTGACAATGTTTATTATTACCTATCCTAACATAACAGATCCATTTATTCATGGATTATGTTCCAAGTGGTGGCTGCATAGAATTGTTTCTGATTCATGTAATCCAAACATTTACCATAACTCCAGAGTGTTGTAAAGTACAAAAGTCAAAATGTAGCTATTGAAAAAAAGATATATGCAATAATTTCCAAAATTCACAACAAGTTTGATCTACTGAAATATTCTGCTTCAATTCATATTTGTTGGCATAGACTTTCAAATACAACATTTTCACCATGGTGAAAAACCTTGCTTTCCCGCTTTCCGGACACAAAGTGAGGCTCGCACCTTCGGGAGTGGTCTACGTAGCTCTTACACAATTATATATTACAAAAAATGTCGTAATTGTTAGGGTGATGACATCATAAATATGACGACAGACATTCAAAGCTTCATTGTAAAACCTCAATAGAAGCTTCGAATGTAAATATGATGTGACAAAAATGGCATTTAGTACATTCTAGTATGAACGGTCAGAATGACCACTATGGCCATTCTAGTAGTTATAGAATTCCGGTAGTTCTAGTGTTAAGGCTTTATCGGGCCATGACCTTCAGCGCTTACATGGGTGGTTTGACCTTTCGGGCTGTGACCTTCAGCGCTTTTACATGTGTGGTTTGCAGCCAAGTGTGAACCGTTGGAATGACTGAGTCCATGGTTTCAGCCAGAAAAAGAGTTGATTGCTCAATTAAGGTTTTAGGAGGGATTATATCTCTGGACTGATATGGGAATCCCTTGGGATTCCCCAGGATGAGCTAATCGGGAAAAGGACAAATGGGCGTCCTTACTCAGTCTACTGCCACCGTGACCCAGTCCTAATCTTAAGCAATGGAAATCTTAAGTCTTAAGCAATGGAAAATGTATGGATCCTACGCATGAGTTGTGCAAATGTTTTTAAAAATACACCAGACAAAACAATACCTTTATTTGAATGAGCTGCCTCTGTTTCACCCAGGTTTATTGCAGTTGCAAATCCTTAACAAGCAGTGACAAGCAGTCACTATTACTATTTAAGCTAATAGCATAGATCAAGCTGAAATGTTATCTTAGCTTGTTTTTTTTTCGCTCTCTCACTCTCTGACTATTATTTCATTGATCTTTTCCTCTTAACCTCAATAACACATACAGTATGACATAGCACAATACACATAGGACAATTCAAGTTCAGTTCAAAATGGGCATGGAGTTCACTTGCGTTCATATAAAAAAACACTCTTAAGGAGCAGGTTGGATAAACCAAAATGATGAACTTAGATGATGGCAGCAGTGAAAGGGTTGTCTACTTGTCGTGACCCAGATGAACCAAAGTCTGAGGTAAGTTGTAAATAACTAACACAAATAGAAATACCAGGAGAAATCCAAATGTGCCTTGTTTAATTATTCATATTATATTTTTAAGGTATTAAGAGAACTGGCAAAAAAGCATCCAAGTGTGATCACTATCATACGTCTTGGTAAATGTGCATGCGTCCTTCTCTGTGCATTTAAAACTTTCACTGGAAATGTTTTTTGTTGTTGTTGTTGTTTTTTTGAGAATTCTAAAGATACCATTTCATTACTTAATACTTATCACCAGGGGTGTGAAGTAACGAATTACAAATACTCACGTTACAGTAATTAAGTCGTTTTTATCAGTAATTGTACTTTTTTGAGTAGTTTAAAAATGGTGTACTTTTACTTTTACTTGAGTACATTTTAAGTGATGTATCGGTACTTTTACTCCGCTATTTTCCTCTTCCTCCGTTTGTGGTCGTTACATGCTTATTTTATTTTTCATGAATGTGATTGGATAGATAGTAATAGGTCTCGTGACTTTCGTCAAATCAAATTGTGCATAGAAAACTTTAACCGCCAACTGTTTATCATGGCTGCTGGAAGTGCATTCTTCAAGCATCATTTCAGTCGCATCTTCCTCTAACTTAATGTTATGGTAAATTTCGTATTTCTGCTTACTAAATTATTTGTATGCTTGCCTATCTACACGGCCTGAAATTTGCTGTGAGGTTGCAGGTATTGCATACAGTGTTAACTCCCGCAAGTGCCACGTTCGGTAAATTCCCACTCACTTATTGGGCTTGTTTGAGATGAGCAAATTCTGCGCAGAATCGATCACCGGTGATCACCGCGAGATGCATGCCGGTTAGAAAAGTGTCCGAGTTACGTCCGACTTGCCCTGATGTCATGCTGACGTGTGCCAAAAAACTAGCAATGGCAGGCGGCTGTGTCCGATTGTGCAGTCAAGCGCAGTTGCTCTCCACCGACTGCGCTGACCAAAAGCATGATTGGAAACGACTGACTGAAGACACAGCTTAATACTCATTGGTTCAGACAACTGTGATGCTGCGGTTCTCTTCTAAAATATATATATTGTTTTATCTGATTTCATGTGATTATGTATTTAAATTATGCATGAATATTCCCAAACACGACGACAGTGCGATCTCTGTGTGAGATATGTGATTGTTGTCATATTTCTATTAAAATCTAAAATACATGTTTGTATTTAAGTAAAAATGGATGATAAATACACCTTCCGTATGGAATTAAATAGCAAGCACTTTGAGTGTCTTGTTCATATTTATTTTCATATAAAAGCATCTGAAATTATATCATGTTTATAAGCAACACAGCACGTGAGTGAGAATAACGCGATATCTGTCTTTGATCTCGTTGGTATCTGTTCCACTTCGAGAGGTCAGAACTGTCCGTCTCGACTGTGCTTATTTCACTCCTCCCCTCACTGCAGCCGCCTACTCTCACCAACATTTCAGGCAAGGCGAGGCGCATCTCAAACAAGCCTAATATGAGACGCGTGATCTGCGCTGTCTCTCTCTCGCGTGCGTTCTGCAGCAGTCACTTTATAAGCGTAGGGGGGGGGGGGGGGGGGGGGGAGGGGTTGTTGCTTGTGGAACTTTTTGACTTTTGATGAGTTTGAGCGCGTGATGCACGCTGTGAAAAAGTGTTTTGGAAACACAAATTGAGGACCAAATCAGCACCTTATTGATGACCTGTGGCGTTAATATACTGCATCTGTGCAAGCACGTGATGTAATAAAACTGCAGCTGGTTAATAAATGTTTTTTTTATCCATTTTATACAATCCACCTTCATTTAGCAAGTGCACTCGCGCATAAACAATTTTCAAGTTCAACACTTCCAGAAAACATTGTCGGTGAACACAATCCACCGTGCCATTCGCCGTTGCTGGCTAAAACTCTATAGGTCAAAAAATAAGCCATATCTAAACATGATCCAGAAGCGCAGGCATTTTCTCTGGGCCAAGGCTCATTTAAAATGACTGTGGCAAAGTGGAAAACTGTTCTGTGGTCAGACGAAATCAAAATTTGAAGTTCTTTTTGGAAAACTGGGATGCCATGTCATCCGGACTAAAGAGGACAAGGACAACCCAAGTTGTTATCAGCGCTCAGTTCAGAAGCCTGCATCTCTGATGGTATTGGGTTGCATGAGTGCGTGTGGCATGGGCAGCTTACACATCTGGAAAGGCACCATCAATGCTGAAAGGTATATCCAAGTTCTAGAACAACATATGCTCCCATCCAGACGTCGTCTCTTTCAGGGAAGACCTTGCATTTTGCAACATGACAATGCCATACCACATACTGCATCAATTACAACATCATTGCTGCGTAGAAGAAGGATCCGGGTACTGAAATAGCCAGCTTGCAGTCTAGATCTTTCACCCATAGAAAATATTTGGCACATCATAAAGAGGAAGATGCGACAAAGAAGACCTAAGACAGTTGAGCAACTAGAAGCCTGTATTAGACAAGAATGGGACAACATTCCTATTCCTAAACTTGAGCAACTTGTCTCCTCAGTCCCCAGACGTTTGCATATTGTTATAAAAAGAAGAGGGGATGCCAAACAGTGGTAAACATGGCCTTGTCTCAACTTTTTTTTGAGATGTGTTGATGCCATGAAATTTTTAAAATCAACTTATTTTTCCCTTAAAATTATACATTTTCTCAGTTTAAACATTTGATATGTCATCTATTTTGTATTCTGAATAAAATATTGAAATTTGAAACTTCCACATCATTGCATTCTGTTTTTATTCACAATTTGTACAGTGTCCCAACTTTTTTGGAATCGGGTTTGTAGAGCCCATTCAATGCCTGAGATTCACTGATCCCATAAGTTGATGTATATCTCAAATGTTATGTTTGCCTTTCAGGCAGGTTTTAACATGCTGACTGTGTTAGCTGCGGAAGAGTTAAAGGCGGATGAGATCCTCTGCATGGACCCCCTTCACCCAGGATGATTGAAAACTGAAGTGGGTGGAGAAAAAGTGAGTGTAAAGCCTTTGAATCCATGTTAAGTGTAATGCAGCAGGTGCTTTCGATTTCCGCATTGTTTCCACATGATTTTTTGGACCACAGCTTTAACTGTTTCTTTACTGAATTTTGGTCATATCGTTATATCTGTCATGAATCCGGTCTGTGGTTTTCCGTCTGCTCGCCACCAGTATTACCTCCATTGCATTGATGTCTAACGCTCACAGATTTTGCATGTCACGACTCGGGACTACATTTCCCATCACCATCGCACTGATTACACATACAGCTGCAACCAATCAAACAACCCTACTAAGCCATGGACTTCCTAAATGAACCTAAACCAGCCTGTTTAGCGTTTATCACTCTCCTAGTGATAGCTACTTTACGGAGCCAGTTCCCTGTCATAGTTTCCAGTAGTGGTGGGCAGAGCGAGGCTTCATGAAACACTGAAACATTCGAAGCAAATGTGCCGAGGCTTCTAAACAATTCGACACCCGTCTCTATGGTGACACCTAGTGGTCATTTTCAAGTATTGCTCGGAAACATTCTTGATAACAAATCAGTTAAGCGAATTGATGAATTATAACATACTATATGAGTGCTTAACCCCCATCCAGAGAGCTGGGGGAGTGGTTAGTGTGCTCGACTGACATGCTGACATCTTGGGTTTGAATATGTCGCAAGCATATTCATATAATTATAATAAACAATTAAAAGTTGTGTTTTTATTGTTCTGTTCTTGTGATGTGTTGTAACATCGGTCTGACAACTGAATACAACTCTTTGTGAATAAATATGTTATTTTGGTCATGAAAAATGAACATGAATAAAAGACATCAAGCCACAATGTCTTGCATTTTGTTTTACATATAAAGATTTTTATGTACAAATATTAATTGTTCTGCTGTTGATGGAAAATCCTCTCACAAGGGACACTTGTACAAGCTAGGACATACAAATTAGGGAAAATTACTGCTCTCTCCTTCCAGTACTTTAGGGGATCATCCCTTCTGGGCAAAAATGCATCTCTTGCGTGGGCCTCCATTATTATGTAATCTATCAATATGAATCTATCAACTATGAAATCCTATCTCTAACTTGTTGTGCTGTCTGTAACTAACTTAGTCTGTCACTACCTATATGAATGTGTCACTATATCTATCCTAACTATCTATCAATGTCTATATCCTATCTATATCTTAATAATGACTTTTAATCTAGCCTAAATATAATTCACCAAATTACAGTATAAATGTCACTATATTGCAAAATCTCTCTCCTCTCACGAAAACCCACGAGGAGAAGATTAACTCCAGTTTTAAACTTTGTGGGGAGTTAGATTGAGACAGATGTGCAATTGTGTGGTTTGTTCCCGATCCTGTCAATCAAATGCACAGACGGGTCTCAAAACACTCGGGAAACGCCCCGATGCTTTGATTCAACTTAGTCACATGACATGGGTGTTTCGAATCACACATCAGAGCAGTGTTTCGAAACATCATGCTTCGGGATCTCGACACCGTCAGTTTCGCGTCAGCCATCCCTAATTTCTCTCTTGTTTTGTCGTTTGGATTTGAATGTTTGCCCCTTGCCTGGATTATTGCCTGTTTTTGGATTACCCGTTTGCCTCTGGATTATGTTTGCCGTTGTTTGACCCACGCCTGTATATGGATTACTCTTTTGTCTTGCCCTCAATATACCTGTTTGCCATTGTCTGACCCTCGCCTGTTTCATACCCGGTCTTTGAATAAAGCTTCGCATTTGGATCTGTTTGCTTCACGTCTCTGTCACTCCGTAATAATAATATCCCAGTCAAGATATTAAAAACATTTTGTCATACAAAATAATTTCAATGTTTGCAGGAAATGAGTGAGTGAAAGCAATACCTACTGGCCAAAAATGGACAGATGTTATTAACTTCAGTATAATTTAACCTAAACTCAAGCTTAATGGATCCAAATTAGGGGGGGGGGCGGGGGGGGGGTTGCGCTATATTCCAGCTTTTCCAGATATTTATAGCTTTCAGGAGCAAACAGTATATTAGGTTGTTAAATTTAATTCACAGAAACTCTTCCTTCCACTGCAGCAGCCATGTCATTCTCCATTCACATATCAATACTGCAACCTTGAGTATCTGCCGATACCAGTGCTAATCTGATACCGGTTTTGTTTTTTTCTTGATTGTTAATGCAAAAATTGAACTGGATTTTGATACCAAATGATTGTGTTTGTGTGAACAGGCCTTTAGCCCTGCAATGTACTATCCATCCATCCAGAGTATTTTCCTGCATGAGAGGTTGTGATAGGCTCCAACATCCCCCCCAAACAATTTGAAAAATGGATAGATGGATTGATGTTAGTAAATTACATGTATGTTTTTATTTTCACTAGGCACCTCTTGAACCAAAAGAAAGTGTGGAGGGGATACTGTGTGTCATTGGCAGCCTTACTGAGAAGAAGCACGTGGATTATTTAACTACACTGGAGAAACAATTTCCTGGTAAATCAGAAGAAATATATAGTTCAGTCATAAAACTCTAGATGGTGCAGGCTGACGGATTGTTAATGTAACTGATGATATTCAGAGAGTTAAAAGACTTGGCACAAGCAGATTGGTTCATGCTGCATATGCAGCCAATGAGCTTACTGCCTTGCATTTATATGGCTGGCTAGCATTCACTTGAGATTCCTGCCGTGCGCGTTCAGAGTTTCTCTGAACTCAACAGCTAGATAAGTAAACGGTCTTCACTCTGATTTCAGTGCATTATTGCATTCGTCAGATTTACATTTTTAAACTAGTAAACATACAAGTTGTACAACTACATGCAATTTATTCGTGTGAGGAGTAATTACCAAGCATGTATTGTTCATATAACAGCAGTAGCATTAGCAGCAGCAGCAAGCAGTTTTCCTAGTTCATGTGAGAATACAACATCAAGCGTCGCAGATTTAGAACAGTAAAGTGAATTGGGGATTACCTTATTTGCCCAAAATCTCCAATGCTTTTAATATCTTCTGTGGACATTCATTTTTACATTAACCGCAAACAGATCCCTTTCAGATTTCAGATTTGCAGTTGGCGTTTCACAGTTGTTCACAGTTTTAAGTCAAGGTGAACCCGTATAACTGTCTTTTATAAATGTCATACTGTCAACAGCCTTAGCTATTTTAATGAGCAACAGAAAATAATATGCCCACTTATACGTGTACTCGTACTGCATTGCAATGCACTCAGAAGAGGGAGTGCTCATTCTTAAAGGGGCCACATCTCTATTTCACTCGTTACCTTGGTTCAGCGATAGTGAAGATTTATAATGTCATGTTTAGTGATAGTTTAAAGATAATTAATCATGAATTTGTTTAAAATATAAAGATACTACTAATAATAAATAATTTCCAATCAGTAGCCCATGTACAATGTAGCTAATAGTAGAACACTTTTAAACTGGAATTTACTATTTGTGTATCCTGTTGGGCTTACAGCAATTATAGTACTTTCATGGAGTGTAGCAGCAGTATCATTGAATTCAGATTTCATTATTATCGAATTTTTAATAGCAGTATGCATAGCAAATCAATTCAAATTATTACTGTTATTTATAGCAGCGGCAGCAGAAAGTATCTGGTTGCATGTCATTTCAGTGATAACACATGGAGTAAGTCTTTAAAATTGAAATAGGCTTTTATTACTTTGTTTATTTAACATGGCGTACAGAGATTTTGTGAACTCTTTAAAGCGAAATAGGCATTATTTGTTTGCGTTTCATTGTTTAATAAAGACGCTTATAGTAATTCTAAGTACTTTCATGCAGCTGTAGCAGCAGTATGCATAGCTATTCAGATCGCAATATTTAGCAAATTTAATAGCAGCAGAATGGCATAGCAAATTCAGATGCAATGTTAGAAATAATATTAGCAGCAGTCTGCGTAGCAACCAATTATTATTGCTAATATAGCAGGGGCAGCAGAAAGTACTTTAGTTGCATGAAATATCAGTGATAATGCATGGATGGGCTACAGCAATTCTAGTATACTTTCATTGAGTGTAGCAGCAGTATCCATAGAATTTCAGATTGCGTTATTAGCTAATTATTAATAGCAGTATGCATAGCAAATCAAATTATGCGTTTAGTTGCGGCAGCAGTAGGTAGACCATAGTTTATATTTATATTTTTTCATTTTGCAGATGCTTTTATCCAAAGCGACTTACAATTGCTGAAGTTTCAGTGACTAAAAAATGGATGGTATGTGAACTCCTCAAGTGAATAGGCATCATTTGCATTTTGTTTATTTAAAAGGGGCTTATAACAATTCTGCTGTAGCAGCAGTATGCATAGTTATTCAGATCGCATGTAGCTAATTTAATAGCAGCAGCATGCATAGCAAATTCATATGCAATGTTAGAAATAATATTAGCAGCAGGAAGTCAAATTATTGTTGCTAATATAGCAGCGGCAGCAAAAAGTATTTTAGTTGCTTGAAATTTCAGTGATAACGCATGGGGTAAGTAACTCTTTAAAGTGAAATACGCATTTTATTTATTTGCTTATTTAACCGGGCTTACAGTAGATTTTGTGAACTTTTCAAAAGCGAAAAAAGGCATTATTTGATTGCATTTGCTTGTTAATAAAGACGCTTATAGCATTTTGTGCAGCTGTAGCAGCAGTATGCATAGCTATTCAGATCGCTAGTTTAGTGAATTTTAATAGCAGCACGCATGGCAAAATTCAGATGCAGTGTTAGAAATATTAGCAGCAGTCTGTATGGCAATCCAATTATCATTGGTTGCTATATGTGACCCTGGACCACAAAAACCAGTCTTAGTGGTAATTTGCTCAAATAGATGTTTATCACATGAAAGCATAAATAAGCTTTCCATTGGATTATGTTTTTTTTAGGAATAGGATAATATTGACTGAGATACAACTATTGATACTCGGAATCTTAGGGTGCAAACCAATGCTAAATATTGAACAATGTTATCCAATGAAGTCCTTAGCTATGCATATTACTAATCAAGAATTACGTTTTGATATATTTACGGTAGGAAATTTACAAAATATCTTCATGGAACATGATCTTTACTTAATTTCCTAATGATTTTTGGCATAAAAGAATTTATAATTTTGACCCATACAATGATTTTTTTTTAGCTATTGCTACAAATATACCTCTGCGACTTAAGACTGGTTTTGTGGTCCAGGGTCACATATAGCAACAGCAGTACAAAGTACATTTAGTTGCATGACATTTCAGTGATAAGATAACGCTTGGATGGTAGTGAACTTTTTAGGTGAAATAGGCATTTTATTACTTTGCTATTCAGTTCAACAGGGTTTATAGAACTCTTCAAAGCGAAATAAGCATTAATTGGTTGTGTTAAGGTTATTTAAGGGGCAGTAGCAATTCTAAGTACTTTTTTGCAGCAGTATGCATAGCTATTCAGATCGCAATGTTAGCAAATTGTATAGCATGCATAGCAAATTCAGTTGCAAGGTTAGAAATAATATTAGCAGCAGAATGCATAGCAAGTCGTGTTATTATTGTTGCTAATATAGCAGCGGCAGCAGAAAGTGCTTTAGTTGCATGAAATTTTAGTGATAACTCATGGAGGGTAAATTAACTTTTTAAAGTGCAATAGTTATTTATTACTTTGCTTATTCAACAGGGCTTACAGCAGGTTTCGTGCAGCAGCAGTAGATTTTGCTTTGCAAATTCTGATTAAATATTACAACCGCAACAGCTCTCACAATAAATTCCTACTACAAAATTGTGAATATCATTAACAGCAACAGCATCTACTTCAACTTAGTATTGAAATGTTAGTGAATATTATAAATAGCAGCAGTAGCAGAAGTTTTGTTGCCTTGGCCGTATCGCTCTGCATACATTGCAGACAGCTTTACCTATCGTAACGGGACTATTGACTTTGTCATGTGCCGCTCGTGTCTGGCATAGACACCACATTAGAGTAAAATAGGCATTCTCCTAGCTACTTATATGCCTAATTAATGGAGCTCTCAGCAGTTCAGTCTCTTGTGCAGTAGCAGCAGCTTGCATAGGCATTCATTCATTTATATTTTTCTCAGCAGCAGCATGCACAGTATTTCTATGTTGCGAATTTTTATTTGGACACAGTTAATATAAAAGCAGACAACTGCATTAAATATAGTCACAGTAGTGTCCTGCTCAAGACCATCTTTGGAACGAGCCATGCCTTTAGCAATGATGTGCTTATACAATGCAAACATTATTGTTTTTAATATGCAATATACATATTTTAAGTTTTCAAAATAAATGAGTAGCTGCTTTTGAGGCATAATTAGTCCTGGGCATATGACACCACAACTACAGGGTGTACAGTGATTTATTTTTTCGCCAAATATTTTGTTAGCTTATTAATAAGTTAAAGGTAAGCATTTCCATTGCAGTAACATTGATGAATGTTAATAGAGAAAAAATATAAAAAATACAACTCTTGAATGAAAAATGTAAAACTATTTGCTCAGGCCGCCCGAGCCTGAGTCAGGTGGTTGCTGGGGGTTACTTCATCTATCAGCCTACAGTGTGATTCCTGTTTGTTAATGACACACGTTTCTACGTTTGTTAACATTTGTTAATGCGCGTTTCGAATACCTAGGTAAATTTGAGCTATTGGCTCAGACATGCATAGTTATTTAGGTCATTAGTTAAATAAACCTAAAGGTACAGCACCCAGGTTCACATTGTTAAGCCACTAGTTAATTTATCTGGGCTCCATTAGCCCAGAAACACATTTAACTCCGGTCACTAGTCTAGCTATCTGGTTAACCAATCAGGTACACACAGCAATAGTCCACAAGCATTAAGCCATTTAGCAAAGCAGGGCCACAATGATAGCAAACACACAGTCTCACGTCTCTCCGAAGCAGCAGCAGTACATATATCTTGGCAATAGATCTACTTTTTCTTGGGGGTTTTATCTTTTATATTCCTTCTGCATCACAGGGATGATTCTAAGCATATTATTGTATAGCAGCAGCATACATATTTAAATGTTTTGTTTCTTCTTCCAGCTTTGTTGGGGGGTTATTTTATATGCTATTTGTGCAGCAGCAGTATGTCTTAAATACTCACGGCACTGTATTGCCATATCTGGCAGTACAGTCCTGTATTTTGCTTGCATCGCAGCCATAATCTACAACACAGCAATACCAACAGCAGCAGCAATTCAGCAGCAGCGTAGTAGATCTGTTCCGCCAAGACCAAATACATTGACATTTTCATATCCATCACCATGCTAAAATCTTCCGAGAGTTGTCATGATTGAACTATATATAAGTGGTCATGAAAGTCAGTCAATGTCTTTTGAACATCATAAAATATAGAAAATCAAACAGCTTTTAAAATAACTTTTTGTGTAATCATGATAGATGTAAACATGTGAAAAAATTATTTTGGCCAAGCTCAGGCAAATAAATTAAGCATTTATGAGACAAAATTATTATTAACAGAATACCAAAATTATTCAACCTGTTATGTAAAATTGAAGAACAGTTTAAAAGACTTGTGAATGTATGGGAAAAGTGTACATTATCTTAGAATCCCTTTGTCCATTTAAAAGCTTCTTTGGTAATAAATATGTGTGCACTATTTGGATAAAAGTATTGGGAAACACTTCTTAATTTTTGAGTTCAGGTTTCAATCAGACCCATTGCTATAAAGTAAAGTGGTGTATGGGTTGGTTTAAGTGTTGGGTAAGTGGTCAGCAGTGTACAGGGGTCAATTTTAGTTGTGGAATAAAAATTTTAACCTTCTATAAAAAAGTGGTGAACGCACTCTAGTTCAATCCTGTTTTAGTGCATTTTTTTTGTAAATGATCGTAAATTAAGTATTTATAAACATGTACAAGGATGAATATCAACACTCGGGCTGTGCTTTTTTACATGGGGGGAGGGGGAGGTGAAATTACTGGCAAAAAATGACAATATGATTAATACATGCTTGTACAATGGTGGAAAATAGGGGTGAATCCGGACAGCTGTTACACTTTGTTGGTCACAGAAAGTGACCGGCTCAGTGACGGTCAAAGGGGACTGAACACGTAGATTAGTAAGATGTTTGTACACAAACCAGTGTACACATTGAGGAATAGTTGCCACTTTATGGCTAGATCCTCGGACCGGACGAGTGCAAAAAGAAACATTTTAAAAATTATGAATACATAATTTAACGAGCGCAACCATATGTTGACGAAGTCTACACACAACCAAGAACCCAAATTCTGCCTGAACCTTTCAGACTGTGATATGAATTAATTGAATAGAGAACATAGCATAGTTGTGAGGCTGAAATATGACTAATGAAGCTATATTTCACAACATTTGTAATGTAACAAAATACGCATTAGTTAATATGAACTAAGTTTAATGACATCGGAAGATTCAAAAAAGTAATTAGCACTAAACTTGTTGAATCATGTATAATTTCTGGTTAAAACCTTGTAGTTTTTAAAAACGCTGAAAGTTAATGACGTTTGTAACATTAATTAATATATCCGTGAAGCATTTTATTATGTTTGTTAATGATTTATTAATGAAGCTTTAAATCATTATGAACCATCTGTCAAAATCATTTGAATATTTAAAAAAAAAATCCTGGATGACTGGAAAATTGGTGAGAATGGTGACATTTGTTAGCATTTAAATTTACATTAAATAATGATCTGTTAATCATTTGGTAATGTTTAATAAGTTCTTTAGTTAACATTAACAAGCACATTATGTCATATTTCTAGATATGTGAATATATATTAAGTAATGATTAGTTAAATATTATATAATGTTTGTTAATGATTTATAACTGAAAATTATTATAAAATGTTACCAATAATCATTTGAATTAGACTTTTTTCTAAACTTTTGTTCAATTAAATTTTGCCCCCATCAACCACTGTCACTTATTCAAACACAGCAGTCAGAATAAACCCCAAGAAAAATATATTTTGCTTTTGAAGTGTACTTCATAGTTTACCCGGTTACACTGACATTATAAAATTATTGTTAAAATGCTTAACAAGGTGGACTAAATTATAACAGGTTTGTAATACACTACTTAAATTATTTCTTCTTCTTCTACTACTACTACTACTATGTATAATCTCACTGTCCACTCTAAGTCTTCTGATTATCACCAAAGTCAGTCATTGCACCATGTTTGAACATTGACTATTGTAAGGAAAAACGATAAATGTGTCTTGTTTGAAGTAAAATATTATTATATAGAGCATATTATCTTTCTGTAAAGCATCCAAGTAGTTACATACATGTCACTGTGATTGAGTGATTGTTCCCTGGAAAGAAAAAAACACATACTGGACAACATGCATATTGTAAAATAAAAATCAAGAGCTTGTGGAAAATTCATTTCAGCTACTATGCAGGAGTATGCAAATGTATTTTTAAGTACACCAGGCAAAAAGATTTGAAAATATTTTACTCATTTAGTTTTCTGTACAGTCTTTCAGAGACTGCACCTTTATTTAAAAGAGCTGCAACTGTTTATTACACTTGCAAATCATTAACAAGCAGAGAAGAGCAGTCCCTGTTAATAGTTGAGCTAACAGCAGAGATCAAGCTGTTTTCTAGATGACTCTGTATTCTGCTGCATCATACTGTTTATGTTATTGAGGTTAAAAGGAAAAGATAAATGACATGAATAGTCAGAGAGAGAGAGAATTACTCTCGCTCTCTCTCTCTTTCTCTCTCTGCCTAGTCATGTCATTTATCTTTTCCTTTTAACCTCAATAACATAAACAGTATGATGCAGCACAATATGCACAGCACAAACCAGTGCAAAATAGGTGTGGTGTTCACTTGGGTTCTCATAAAAAGCACTTCAAAAGAGCAGGTTGGATGACCCAGACTGATTAACTTAGAACATGGCAGCAGTGAAAGCATGCAATATCTTGATCACCGGAGCCAACCGGGGCTTGGGCTTAGAAACTGTTAAGCAACTCTTGGAGAACTCCTGTCAAAAACATATTTTTGCTACCTGTCGTGACCCAGATGGACCAAAGTCTGAGGTGAGTTGTAAATAATGAAACAAATAGAAACAACAGGAGAAATCCTAATGTGCCTTGTTTAATTATGCATTTTATCTTTCTTAAGGCATTGAGAGAACTGGCGAGAAAGCATCCAAGTGTGATCACTATCATATGCCTTGGTAAATGTGCATGTGTCCTCTTTTGTGTATTTAAGACTTTAACTAGAATGTTTTTTGGGGAATTTCAAAGAGATTTTTAGTGTGTTTTTTATATCATTCCATTTCACTGCTTAACACTTTAGGACTAATATTTCTTCTGCTACTATTAGATGTTGATGATCCGTGCAGTATCAAAGAGTCTGCCAAAAAAGTGGGATCTCTACTGGGAAACAATGGTTTGAACCTACTTGTGAATAATGCTGCAATCGTGGCAAGAGGCACAATTCATACCAGTCGTGTTGAAGACATGAAAAACACCTTTAACACCAATGTTATAGGACCCTTATTAATCATTAGGGTAATGTAGTATTCATTGCTAAGAGCTCTAAAACAAAAAAAATTCCTTTGTAAGTCATTAAAGGGATACTCCACCCCAAAATGAAAATTATGTATAATCACTTACCCCCGTGTTGTTCCAAACCCGTAAAAGCTTTGTTTGTTTTCGGAACACAATTTAAGATATTTTGTATGAAAATCGGGAGGCTTGTGACTGTCCGATTGATTGCCAAGTAAATTACACTGTCAAGGTCAAGAAAAGTATGAAAGACATCATCAGAGTAGTCCATTTGCCATCAGTGGTTCAACCGTAACGTTCTGAAGCGACGAGAATACTTTTTGTACAATAATAAACAAAAATAACGACTTTATTCAACCTTTCGTCTCTCTGTGTATATCCGCGTCACCGTGCCCATTTTGCGAGAATATCCACGGAACGCAAGCAGCGTACGCTCTTCTTTGTCAGCCGCGACAAGGATACGTTTTCTACATGTATTTACGCTTTGTTTTGAACGGAAAAACAGCGCATCTGTGTAGCGTGGCTGACACAGAATAGTGTACGCAGTTTGAGTTCAGCGGATGTTCTCCAAAATGGCACTACGGTGACGCGGAGAGACACAGAGGAGACAAATTCTTGAATAAAGTCAACCATGATGGCAGATGGAATATTCTGCGATTTTTAATCTTTTCTGAACTTGACAGTGTAATTTACTGGCAGTCAATGGGACAGTACACCAGCTACCGGTTTTCATCAAAAATATCTGAAATTGTGTTCGAAGACGAAAAAAACTTTTACGGGTTTCTCTTCGTGAGGAACGACATGGGGGGAGTGATAATGACAAATGTCATTTTGGGTGGGTTCCCTTTAAATAATGAAGAAAATGTTGAAGCTAAAACGTCTAGGCTGGGGCTTTGACTATTGTGCCACTGACAAACGTTTGTGAAAGACTAGTTAAAATGATAACTTTAGGGGAGAAATGCTTTTTTTACAGGTAGTAGTAGTAGTAGTATGAAGTCATGGAGTGGATCTGTTTTCTAGATGCCTACCAAATTTAAAAATTCCTTGTGCTCTACATGTTGTGTAGGGTTGCTTGTTTTCAGATCGCCCCCCCCAAAATGACTCTCTGGAGCTGTGTGGTTGGGCCAAGCCCCAGTTAGGGTGGCCATATGTGCAATTATACGGGCCCGTCTGGCCAGGATTTTTATAGTGCCTAAAAACCAAAGTAGTTTGACTAATAACTGAAGCATTTGTTAATTGATAAAATGAAGCAGCTGAGTGTAAACTCATGTATTATTAAGTGGTACTATTCTTTTTTTTTAATAGATAGGACTCAATATGTAAAGTTAAACAATCTTCTTTCATATCAAAAGAGCAGTAGTACAGGTGTTCCACAAGGTTGCGTCAGTTCACCCATTCTTTTTTACAAATTAATGCTTAAGTAGGCATTCACAAAATTTTATTTTTAAATATTCAGATGACACAGCCATACTAAGTCTACTCCATGTGCATGACAATATTAGCACTATTTACCAGTCAGAGATAAGTCAGTTTGTTGACTGGTGTGATAAAAATGAGCTAATAATAAATACAAAGAAAACGAAAGAGATTGTATTTGATCCAAAATGTATAGGTGACCATCGCCAAGTGGTTATACATTATCATAATATTATTCAGTCACAGACCTATAAGTACTTGGGTGTTTACATAGATAGTTCACTTATATGGAAAACACACATTGAATGGGTTTGCACTCGACTACAACAGAGATTGTATTTCTTACGTAGGTTACGTCTCTATGGAATAAACAAGAATCTTATGCTGCTGTTTTATAAACCTGTTTTAGAAAGTATTGTTAGGTATGGTACCACAGTGTGGTTTGATAACCTATCAGTACAGTTTAAATCTAAGTTGATGCACCTGTTATTGACAGCATGGAGAATTGTTTGGCATGATGAACATTTTAACCTTCAAGATTTATATGAGGAATGTGTTCTTAATCAGGTAGAGAGGATTCTTGGTGATCAAACTCATTTCTTGTATTTACAATATGAACTACTTCCCTCTGGTAGAAGATATAGAATCCCAATGTGTAAGTTAAATCGATATAAGAATTCCTTTGTACCTGTATCGGTGCGGTTGTACAACAAGAGTTCATTTTGATTTTATTTTCATGATTTTATTTAATTTTGTTTTTTATATGTTTATTGTATGTCTGCAGCAACATGTAGTCCATAACAATTTTCCTCTTGAGGACAATAAAGTATACTACTACTACTATTCTACTAATCGACCAATTATGGTGTGTGAGAAGGTGGGATCTACAGAGAAAATCAAAGCGATGCAAATACGCGCACGTGTAAGGTGTGTTTGTTTGTTCGTTCGACTTGAAGCGTCGCTGCGCAGAATGATCAGTGTATGATATCAACCGTGAGAGGGATTCAAAAGCATAAGGAGCCGTCTGCTCTGCTCTCGTGAATCTCATACAGCGATTGATCTGCAAACAGCCCAAACCTGGATATTTTAGGCAATATAGAGAAATCCTGGCAAGAACGTGTCCCGTAAAAACAATGGCCCATATGGTCATCCTACACTGGTAGGTTCAACCAAGCCAGCCAGGTCCCAGGGTAGAGGCCAGACCAAAGGTAGAACCTGGTCCTCCAGGCTGGGGGTTGGGTGTAGGACTAAAAATTCCATCCTATAAAATCTATATTGTTATGGAAACATCATAATGCCTTATGTGCCACTAGGGATGAAGAGGGGTAATTAAGTAAGCCAAGCAGTACAATTGAGTTGCCAGAATAAGCTACAATATGCAGTAGACTTGATGCCAATAGTCAAAAATAATTTTAATGCTACCTTCATGATGTAATTCTTTCTCTTTCTTTTATGCAGGAGTACCAACCATATCTACAAACAGCAGCCAAAGCCAGCAGGACACCAGGCATGTCCTGTAATAAAGCAGCTGTCATCAATATCTCCTCTGTTGCGGGATCCATGACCAGAAAGCCTTCCAACCACATCCAGTCCCCAGTGTTGCCATATTCCATGAGCAAGGTACACCAGAGTCCTACTTTTTGCACTGGATTCAATACATTGCCCTTTATGTATGTCCATGTATAACATTGATGCTATGTATGTCAGGCAGGTTTTAACATGCTGACTGTGTTAGCTGCTGAAGAGTTAAAGGCGGATGAGATCCTCTGCATGGCCCTTCACCCAGGATGGGTGAAAACTGAACTGGGTGGAGAAAAAGTAAGTGTAGATACATTGAATCCATGTTAAGTGTAATGCAGCAAGTGCTTTTGATTTTTGAATAGTTTCTGTCAAACATATTTTTTCACTATTTCTTTATCAAGTTTTGTTCATGTCATATTGTGTCTATTCCAGTTATTAACATTTTGTTACACCAGATTTGCATGAAATCAGAAAATGAGTGTGTGACAGCACTACCTACTGGCCAAAGTGTAGTGCAGCAGTGTAGCACAGCATTTCATTAGCATGCTAACTTGTCATTTGTGATTTACCCTCTCTTTTCTCTCTCTTGCTCCAACTTTTATGAGTCCATCAGACAACTCTAGTATGTTAGCATCAACAGTCACAGTGAATCATGGCTGCTTCTATGTTGCTGTCACTTGCACTGCTTGCCACATGTTTAATGTAGTCTTCTATGTCAGTGATGAGGAATTTACATGTGATTAATGCACGGAAATAGTCATGCGGCCAGAGAAGAATGAGCTTTATTGCCAGGTATGTTTACACATACGGGGAATTTGTTTTCGTGACAGAAGCTTCCACAGTGTAACAGAATGACAGTGACAGAACAAAAAACACAGAAAATAAAAATAAAAATAGAACAAGTAAATAAGGAATAAAAATATATAAATCGACAATTGTATGTGCAGGTATATTACAATAGACAGTTTTTGTATGTACAGGTACTGTATATTATGTGCAAATTTGAGGTGTAGACTGAATGTGAGTGTTAGATAAATAAGTGTATGAGTGAATAAATAGTGTGTGGTCAAGTTATTGTCAAGTGTTCATGAGATGGGATTGCCTGAGGGAAGAAACTGTTCACGTGTCTGGCCGTTCTGGTGCTCAGTGATCTGTAGCGTCGACCAGATGGCAACAGTTCAAAGAGGGAGTGTGCTGGATGTGAGGGAGCCAGAGGGATTCTGCCAGCCCTTTTGCTCACTCTGGATGAGTGCAGTTCTTGGAGAGAAGGGAGTGTTGTACCAATGATTCACTCAGCAGTCCGGACTGCCCTCTGAAGTCTTCTGAGGTCAGATTTGGTAGCTGAGCTGAACCAGACAGTTATAGAAGTGCAGAGGATGGATTCAATGATGGCGGAGTAGAACTGTTTCAGCAACTCCTGTGGCAGGTTGAACTTCCTCAGATGGCGAAGGAAGTACAACCTCTGCTGGGCCTTTCACAATGGAGTCAATGTGAGTGTCCCACTCAGGTCCTGAGAGATTGTGGTGCCCAGGAACCTGAATGACTCCACTGCAGTCACAGTGCTGTCCATGATGGTGAGTGGGGGGAGTGCAGGGAGGTTTCTCCTGAAGTCCACGGTCATCTCCACAGTTTTTAGCGTGTTGAGCGCCAGGTTGTTGCGACTGCACCAGACACCCAGCTCTTTAACCACCTGACTGTAAGCAGACTCGTCACCGTCCTAAATGAGGCCGATGAGTGTGGTGTCGTCTGCAAACTTCAGGAGCTTGAAAGAGGGGCTTTCTTCAGTGC
The DNA here is from genome assembly GCA_018155175.1 of Sinocyclocheilus anophthalmus. Taxonomy (NCBI): domain Eukaryota; kingdom Metazoa; phylum Chordata; class Actinopteri; order Cypriniformes; family Cyprinidae; genus Sinocyclocheilus; species Sinocyclocheilus anophthalmus. Next base: position 95,978 of record JADLZN010000156.1, read on the forward strand.
AATCATTTGTGTAGAGGGAGAAGAGCAGTGGGGAGAGAACAAAACCCTGAGGAGCTCCAGTGCTGATCGTACAGGTGCTGGATGTGTATTTTCCCAGCCTCACTAGCTGCTGTCTGTCTATCAGAAAGCTGTTGATCCACTGACAGACGGAAGTGGGCACAGAGAGCTGAGTTAATTTTGACAGGAGGAGGTTTGAGATGATAGTGTTAAAGGCAGAGCTGAAATCCACGAACAGGATCCTCACATAAGTACCTGGTCAGTCTAGATGTTGCAGGATGTAATGCAGCCCCGTGTTGACTGTATCATCCACAGACCTGTTTGCTCTGTATGCAAACTGAAGAGGATCCAGCAAGGGTCAGTGATGTCCTTCAGGTGGGCCAGCACCAGATTTTCAAAAGACTTCATGACCACAGACGTTAGAGCCACAGGTCTGTAGTCATTAAGTCCAGTAATTTTGGGTTTCTTTGGGACGGGGATGATGGTGGAGCTTTTGAAGCATGAAGGGACTTTGCACAGATCCAGTGATCTGTTGAAGATCTGTGTGAAGATGGGGGCAAGCTGGTCAGCAAATGATTTCAGACAGACTGGTGTAACACAATCCGGGCCTGGTGCTTTTTTCCTTTTCTGATTCCGGAAGACCTGGCGCACCTCTTCATCGCTGATCTGAATTGCAGGTGTGGGAGAGAGGGGGGTTGCAGGAGGTGTTAATGGTTGTGTGGAGAGGTGTTCAGGGCGGGTGGGGTGTCTTTTCAAACCTGCAGTAGAACTCGTTCAGATCGTCTGCCAGGTGTTGATTCTCCACAGTGCTGGGGGATGGTGTCTTGTAATTGGTGATTTCTTTTAGACTTTTCAACACTGATGCCGAGTCACTGGAAGAGAATTGAATCCTTATTATTTCTGAATAATTCCTCTTTGCCACTCCGATCTCATTTTCCAGTGTGTATTTAGCCTGTTTAAACAAGACATTATCCCCCTTCCTGTAATCATCTTCTTTGGCCTGACGGAGCTGTCTGAGTTTTGCAGTAAACCATGGTTTGTCATTGTTGTAAGTTAAATGAGTCTTGGTAGGAATGAACATGTATTCACAGAAACTGATATAAGATGTTACCGTCTCTGTGAGCTCGTCCAGATCGGTAGCAGCAGCTTCAAAGACGCTCCAATCAGTGAGGTCCAAACAAGCTTGTAAATCCTGCTCTGCATCATTAGTCCATCTTTTAACAGTCCTATATACCGGTTTAGCTGATTTCAGCTTGTGCCTGTAGGTCGGTATAAGATTAACCAAACAGTGATCAGAAATCCCCAAAGCTGCCCGTGGGACAGAGTAATATGCATTCTTTATTGTGGTATAACAGTGATCAAATATATTACTGTCTCTGGTGGGACATATGATGTGCTGTCTGTATTTTGGCAGTTCACGGGAGAGATTGGCTTTATTAAAGTCCCCGAGAATGATTAAAACAGAGTCCGGGTGTTGTTCTGTCTCTGTGATCTGATCAGCGAGATTCTGTAAAGCGGAGCTCACGTGTGCTTGCGGAGGAATGTAGACACTGACGAGAATGAATGAGCAAAACTCCCGCGGCGTGTAGAACGGCTTGCAATTAATGAAGAGCACTTCTAGATCTGAACAGCACATCTTCTTAACACAGTTACATCTGTACACCACATCTCATTGATGTAAAAGATGTCCTGCCGCCGTGCGATTTCCCCGTTGATTCTGCGTCGCAATCCACTCTAAACAGCTGAAAGCCGGCAGACTCAACGCGCTGTCCGGAACGGCGTCTTTCAGCCAGGTTTCCGTGAAACACAGAGCAGCAGAGTTTGAAAAATCCTTATTTGTCCGGGAGAGCAGAAGAAGTTTGTCCGTTTTGTTGGGTAGAGAGCGGAGGTTGGCCAGATGGATGCTTGGCAACGGCGTTCTGAATCCGCGCTGTCTGAGCTTCACGAGTGCGCCGGCTCGCTTCCCCCTTCTGCGCGTCCTGAAGTGTTTGATCAGCGCCACAGCTCCCCTGACATCAATGTCCAGCAAAACATCTGAATAGTTGAAAACCGGTGAAATATCGGGTGGTGGGTACTTCCGAATGTCCAGCAATTTGTCTCTGGTGAAACTGATTGCAGGGATATAACTAAAGACAGGACAAACTAACAAAAACATAAAAACAACTGCGGAGCACGCCACGGAGGCAGCCATCACCGTCAGCGCCATCGTATCTTTCTGAGAACATTTCGGAAATAGAGACATACATCCAAAGCTTAATTGAGGACAGTAAAATGTATTTAAAATAAAAATACAAAATACTGTGTGGAAAAATGTTATTAGATACAAATACAAAATACTGTGTGGAAAAATGTATGTAAACACAAATACAGTATTTTGTATTTTGAAAATAATGTGAAATTGGCCATCCAGTGCAGGTATCCCTATAGGCTGAAACCTATCTGGACCTATTCTGAATGCAAAAAAATAAAACCTTCACAAACTTCTCTCAAATCGATTGTTTGACAAACTACTTCCTCTCACCACTGCTTTCTGATGGTTTGGAGAACAATTACTCTGAGTCACCCCCTGTCGTTTCACAGAATTATATAAGAGCGAGCACAACAATTATAAAAGCCTCGTCCACTTAGGGAGGAGAGCGCAGCCAGCAGGTATGCCCCGTAGAGCCAGGTGAAAGAGTAGCATTCCAACGGATGATGTAGGATGCATAGACACTGACACAATTTTCATAATTTCGGCTCTGTATGCCAGCAGAACAGAAATTATTTTTATTAAAAATAAAAGGTGACGCTTTAGATTACAACCTGCAAAGAACTAAGTATACTGAATTTACGGTGTACGTTTCTGTAATTATAGTGTACCTATAAAGAACGCACGTGTCGGTATAATACGTTTGGGTAATAAGGGGATAACAACTAGATATGCAACCTGCAAAGAACTGCGTAAGTAAACTGAAGTTACAGCGTAACTTTTTTGTAATTACCTATTCAGTACCTCCGTGTAGGTACTGGGGAATAATATGCGACATTTGGGGAATAAAGGAGTAATAAACTGTAAAATTACAAATAATTTATACTGTAAGTATTTTGAAACTAAGGGGTACCTATTCTATATTACGTGGTATGTATATGGCCTAAACAACAATCTTATGTTTGGGAGTGATTTAGGAAGAGGATATAGTTTTTATCATTTTATATTGGTATTTTATAGGCAGCTATTTTTTTAAACATGGGGTACATATCCTAGTATTAAAGGCTACATGATGGAGATTCGAACAATAAAACGGGGCATCTAGTGAAATGAGGTAATGAGTTTCTGCTGATTATAATCCAGATCAAGGGTCTAATTACTTATGGAAATTATTCGTCGATCTAAGCAACTTCACACCAGCAACTTCCCAACACCACTATCACCAAATAACTTTGCATGATATACCATCAAGGTTCAGTGCAGCTTAAAACAAGCTTACCTCTTTCCAGCTGTTTGCAGAAAAAAGAAATGATACAACATTTGTATTTCTGTGGATGTATAGGCTACCGTGATGTTTTTATAGCCATCAAACAATTAAATTAAAACCAGTGTAATTTTTTTTCTGTAATTACTGTGCAAATATACAAATCTGTGTTTATGTCCAACGTGTTCCTCCATTGTTTCATGTAGTTACAGGGTAAATACAACGTTTGTGGGCTGTAATTTAAAGTGGTGCTTGTTACCTCCTTGTTCCATGTAGTTAAAGGGTAAATGCAACATTTGCAGGCTGTAAATTAAAGTGGTGTTTGTTCCTCCCTTGTTCCATGTAGTTACAGGGTAAGTGGCTCCAACAAAGGCAACAGATAATAAAAGATTACAATTTATTACACCAGTTCAGGAAAAAAGTAAAGCAACTCCATACTTATACAGCTCATACAGTTAAACCAAATTCTTTTTAAAAGCTTGTTTAAGAACAAGTTGCTTTGCTTTTTTCCTGAACTGGTGTAATAAATTTTAATCCGTTATTAGGCTATCTGTTACCTGTGTTGTTACTGTTGTCATATTGTATGTGATTTAAATTTAAAACCCCATTTTGTGTTAATTTAACCCAGCAGTAGGCCTATAGTAAATTTCAAACAATATTTGAATTAAATAAAACAGTCCACCATGTTTATTGATACATTACCTGATATATAATGTATGTATGACCTACTGTATAAACAATCGTTTCAGAGCAATTTGTTGGAGCCACTTACCCTGTAACTACATGGAATAAGACGGGAACAAAGCACCACTTTAATTTACATCCTACTATAATAAATAGTCGTAGTGTAGTATAAATCAATATGTTTCCAAAAGTAGAATCACCTACTAATTCAAGTAAGATTTCAGTCACTATAAAAATGGAGCTGCGATGAACCCTACATTCCCACTTAAACGATCACGTCGTTGCTATCTGACCAGGATCATGAGAACAGTTTATATGTAAATTCTTTTGCAGCAGACGTGTAGTCCACGCACCGAGACATTCTTGCAGATTCAACAAGTGGACATTGTTCCCGTTCCATAAAGTAAACCTTAAACTGCATGGTACGCCCGCACTATGTCGTTCGAGTCACGTCCTGTGACACTAGCAACAATATCCTGCACTCATTTAGAACGAGCGGGTGCACGTACGCCGTAGCCCCTCATGCAGTCTCTGCTTGTTGATGATGATAGTCTCAGTGGTTCGTGTCGCACAAGCTGACAAACGACAGCTTTTTTGTATTAGTGCACGTGATTTACCAAGTTACATGCGCGTGCAGTACTCGAAATTTGCCCGCCATGGATATCAAGCTTTTTTTCCTTTTGGTGTATGGCACGCACAAGACACGCTGGCTGGCCACAGGCGTAAGTAGGCAGCACAGTTCGGAGTACCACGTCCAAAGCAATGTGTTTCGAGATATATGTATGAACGTTGCTCGGGCATTGATAGCGTTCTCGCACCACGCCACACTGATCTAAATCTTGATACCTGAGGGCAGAGTGTTGACAGACATATGTCCACTTCTTTGAGCCTGTCAGATATCAATAAGCGACCTGCGGCTTGCGGGCGGCTCCACTGTTGTGAGCGTACGTACAGAGTCTATTCTATTAGAACTATGAATTTGCAGCTAGCCACCTAGAATTCAACGGTGATCGCTGAGTTGTGACGATGTGTCTGCACGAGTGTAGTATAATGCCCTAGTACGACTTGACGATGATGGATTCATCAGTCGCTCTCTGTCATTCATGTTCCCCAATGGCACGGCAGTGCATGATATATATGAGGATCCGCACGTGACGCCGAGTGCTGACTGGAAGCTACATGCGTTTGCCTAAAAAGACTGCTATCATCGCATGCACCACTCTGACATCATCCTTAATGTATGTCACCCATGGAATGCAACAATGCCCTCTTTGGTACATGTGTTATTATGTCTGTTGTTCAAACTTGGATTCCGGATCCTGACGCCTGGTCCCCTTATCTGTGTTCCGCCACCGGTGCGTTGTGTTAACACGTATTGGTAATTTCCAGATTCCTATCCCAATCCTGCCCAACTCAGGGTACGATCTCCTACGACCTCCCCTCCATACCCTCATCATGACTTCTTCTTCCGTACTCAGCATGAATCCCATGCAGGTCAGGTCCATGTTGGCAGACATTCAGACTTCGCCCCATGCTCATGCGCCTATATATTGATGATCACACCAGCGTTTGATGGTCAGAATTTGTCTAATTCTCGTATGGTTATTGTTGAAAAATGGTTGCGGACGGCTACATAGCTAAATGTACGCTGCGGTCCTTTTTACTCCCTCTCTTCTTCAAACTTTGATGCAGACCACTACACACATCCAACCCCCTAAAGCCTCCAGACCCCCGCCCCTTTCTTTGTTTTGTTGTCCACTTTAAAGCATCACTTAATGCATTGGTAACGCTCACCTTTGAACGAGGTCTTTGGTCTTTTTCATTACACCCTCTCTACTTTTTGACCACTTTTTCCCCCCCCCTTTCCCCTCCCCCCCCCCCCCCCCCTCCTTCCCCCCCCCCCCCCCCCCCCCATACCCCCCCCCCCCCCCCCTTATATTTGCCCCCCAGTCTTGAAGCAACCTTCGATGCCCCCAGTCACCACTGAACAGCTGTGCCGAAACATGAATAAAATAGCGCGCTCATGAGCGTGACACACATAATTTCCTTTTTATTGCGCACCGAGATTGAGTAGGCTAGTAGATGCAGTGAAATTTGATATAATATTTCGCCAATTGTGCATTAAAGTATGCACATTGTTGACAAGACTTTGAAAATACCTGACTGAGACCAAGACTTTTACTTCACACGTATATCCACTATTGTGCGTTAAGCTGATCTTCTTTATATAGGTGCTAGGAATGTTCTATTCTACTTCATTAGCCCTGCGAATTTAGACGTGATGTAATTAGACAGGCCCGACAACATAGAGCGAGCCAGCGCCATATGCGAGGACGGTGGCAGAGACACTTAATGATTAACTTTACATCACTCATATATTTTTTCCCGTCATTTTCCCGACCATTTCCTTGTGTACATTGTTTCCAGCCACCCAACTTTATGTCCTTAGCTTCCAGTGTTCTTATTTTTTTTTCCTCATCTCACGTTACATCGATATATGAAAATAGGTCCGTTTGTCTCCTCTTGTGACTTCAGCCTCAGTTCAATGTGCACCCTGCTTATGCTTCTGATCTTTTTTTTATTTGTACACCTTTCTTCCTGCTTTCGTCGTATGGATCTGCGTACCTAGAAGGAATACACGCTGCGCAGTGCTGCTATCTGCAGTCACAGGCTAGCACCGCAACTTTGATTACTCATGTCGTTTGTGCGGCCTGGCGAGGCATCCGGCCGTCCGGACGGCGGGCTGTTCTTGGCTCAGGGTGCGGGTATTCTTGGTCTCTGACAATCCTAAAGAAACCTAGTTCAACTAATTCCATTATATCATATCCTGCCATTCCCATATTATACCAAGCTGCATTGCAGTAGCTATATTCTTCTGTGACCCTACGAAACTATTTAGTTGCCGGTTAGCAGTACCCAGGGCGATTTACATGAAATAGAACTATCGCTTAATTATTCGCATTTATCGAGCGGTTTATCTCATCATTGACCCATGGGATTTTTGCACCATTGACTCCGCGAAAAACCAATGCCCTATTTGTACAGACAACGTTTGATAAGCACATTGTGCACTATTTAGTTGGAAAATAAAAGTCAACAACCCCCCCCCGACTAACGATCAAGTGGCTAATAGCTAGTTTTCTACCCTTGCCGGCGTGCTCTGTTATTCTTTCATAAGATATGAAAGCACAAACATTGTGAATTGATGCATGGCTATTGTAACTTTAGTTAAAGTCAGCCTACAGATTGCATCATAGACGATTGTCAGCGTCACCATTGGACTACTGTAGTGTCAGAGAAAGGTCACTTAGGCGGGCTGATTGCGAGTGTGTAGGCAGCTGCAGCTACAAACAGGGCGGGGGGATGAATGTTGGAGTTGAGGAGAGGGGGCTCGTCTGAACTAGTTGATGCACGAAATCATGTCATCTTGGCAAATTTAAAAAAGGCTGGCTAAAGCTATGCGTAAATTCAGTAAGATTGTTATCCATGTCGGCACTAATGATGTCTGTCTTCGTCAGTAGGACATTTTTCTCCCTTTATTCAGAACCGCCGCTGTAATGGTGTAAAAGTAGACCCGATTAAAGGAGTGTATGTGTGTGATTGTTCTATCAGATATCGACGAGTCTAGTCAATACGTTATTGCTACGTTTGTGTCCTCGACAATACCTCTGACCCCACCTCTGCCCACTATACAGTGTTGCAGGGATAGGGACTGTAACGTAGCATGACATGCCGTACTGATATGGGCTGGAAGATATTAAGTGGTGCATGCCTGAGAGCTAATATAGGTATTCATAGCACGCACAATATTTGCTAGTTGAGTTTTTGGTGGAGCACACTGACACTGCTTGAAAGATGGTCTTGAGCCCTCACTTGAGAGTGGGGGTACTCTTCTCAACAGCTAGCACATAACTATGGCCATACGAAGTCTTTACGTGTTAAGACGGTGTTATTCTTTCCCTTACAAGAGCTCATTTTTTTGCCCCCTTTCCTTTGAATTCTCCCCACCAGCCGCAGTCATTTCCCCCTCGATTTTTAGACTCTCACTTTGACTCCATTTGCCCATTTGTAGGTAATCAACACAACCCAAACCCAGCTCTTATTAATAACTATGTTCGCTTGAATTTAAGCTCACAGAAAGTTTTCTCTCCACTACAACAGCCATGTCAATTCTGCAACTTTGATCATCTGTCGATACCAATGCCAATCCAGTTTTTTTTTTTTCTGATCAGTTTCCTGATAATGCAAAAATTGGACTGGATTTTGATGTCAAAAATGTGTTTGTGTGAACAGGCCTTTAGCCCTGCAATGTACTGAAGCCATGAGTGGTCGGGATATGCTCCAGCAAAAAGTCTACACAGGGCAAGCAATTTGGAAAATGAATAGATGGATTAATGTTAGTGAACTATGTTTTTAATTTCACTAGGCACCACTTGAGCCAAAAGAAAGTGTGGAGGGGATGCTGCGTGTCATTGGCAGCCTTACTGAGAAGCAGCACGGTGGATTCTTGGACTACACTGGAGAAACAATTCCCTGGTAAACCAGAAGAACTATATATAAGAGGTCATGAAAGGGCTGATCCAGGTCCAAACTGCGCTATTTCATCTATTATCCATATAAGGGCACAAGAAATCATAAGCACATTATTTCAGGCCAAATAGGTTTATGAGAGACAAATGACAATTTTATACCATTTCATACAATAAAACACTCTGATTAATAAAGCATTACTGTCTTTCTCTCTTTTTTTTGGTCTATGTTTGTGCTGTCAATTACACAGTTAAATCAGGGAAAGAAGTTAATAATTACTGGAATCTGTAGTGCTGGCTCAGGTCAGGATACAAAGTGCAACAATGGCATACATTTACACAATTGGCAAATTATTTAATCCAAATCAGCTGACATTGAATTCAAGGAATACAAGAGGAATGATTTCCTCTTGAGGGTTCAAGCCAGCCGTTCCAAGTTATCATCAATCATTGCAAACTCAAATATCTCAGGGATTCTCAATGGATTAACCATTGCCAGGCCCAGTGGGCATTGTCCACCATCCAGGGTCTAAAAACTTAAAGGGGTCATATGATGTCGCTAAAAAGAACATTATTTGGTGTATTTAGTGTAATGAAATGTTTGTGTTTTAAGGTTTAAAAGACACATTATGCCACTATGTACTTTATTTCTCCTCTATGCCCCGCCTTTCTGAAACGCGTCGATTTTTACAAAGCTCATCGGTCTGAAAGCGAAGTGTGCTCTGATTGGCCAGCTATCCAGTGCATTGTGATTGGCCGAATACCTCAAGTGTGTGACGGAAATGTTACTCCCCTTACCATACTGTGATGCCCTGTCGGGCCGGAGCGATGAGACATAAACATTAAAACCCATTATAAACTAGGTATTTTTTGCATTCAGTGGGGACATAATTATGGGTTATATTGACTTATACTGTCTTTTTATGCGTTACGTTGCATCGCGTCACGTAAACATAAAACCATGTCTGCATTTGTGATCGGAGAAATGACAAACAAGCGCTACTCTACACTGCTCAAAACTCACGTTTGAATCATCAGTGGCAAATCCTTTAAATGAAAACGTACTTACAGTCAGTGAGTCAGAACAGCCGCATTGTAGTCTACTCTACCAGGACCAGGAAAACAGTCCTCAATAAAATGTGCTCCACAAGTGAATATTTGGGTGAAACTGTTCTGGAACAGTGTTGTAAAATACAACTTAACCACTGATTTATAGTCGTGTCATCTGTGAAAGGCAAAACCAGTAGTTTCGCTTTCACAAAAAACACAGCATCACAACCGGCAGGCTTGAGTGAACGGACGGGCCGCCGGCATAGGAGTGAGGAATGGAGGGCGGATTCGACAAAGGACGGAGCGACCGGTGGGCTTGCGGCAAAACATGTGACGGACCCCCGGGGACTCCGCTTCGTTCCAAGGTTTGAAAAGACGATCCGGCGATACACAGCAGCGAAGTTGTGAAATTTTTGTAATTTCCTCAGAACCAGCACGGATCAAGCTTTAGGCTGCTGAAGTGGAATCGTCCTCTTTCGGAAGGCCCAAACAAAGTAGTTTCGCTTTCACAAAAAAACACAGCGCCTTCATGACATGGCAGCAGCAACAATACTACAGCGCGAATAAAGTTATGCCTGCGTTATTTGCGTGAACATTTTGGGCGGCGTTATGCAAATCTTCCCACATCGTGACGTAGACATGTGGGGACGTGTTAGAACGAGCCGTTTTAGGTAGGTGTGGTTGACTGTTAACTTTTATAAAGAATATCTCTTTGGATTTGAGACTTTAGTCTTTACAGATCTTCTTTATGCACCAAGAGCTTGTTACACTTCAAAGAGAAAGGAAAAAATTAAATCGCATCATATGACCCCTTTAAAAGCAGATGCTCTCTCTCCCAGCTGTACTTCCCGTAATCTTCCAACTCTACTCCAGAACCTATCCTTCTGCCATAGAAGATTGTCAATCCTGATTCAGTGGACCATGAGATGAGCAAATCAAAGAAGCCCTTAATGCTGATCCTGCTCAGCTGGAGTAAGCCAGCAATTCTTCACCAATCACCTCTAGACTCTTTCCTCTCCTCCCTGTGCACTGGTCTTCCCAGCATCAGCCAAACCATTTATGACTACTACTGGTGGCCCCGTATGTCACAAGAGGTAAAATGCGTCATCCAGGCTTGTCCAAATTGTGCCATGACCAAATCCCCATGCCACCTCACACCATCCAGTAGCCAGACCTGCATGTTAGTTGCCACTGAAAGATTCACCAAGGCTTTTCGACTGGTTCCCCTGAAGAGTCTGCATACTGCCTAATACTGCATATGTGCTGTTCCACCATGTCTTCTAGAACTTCAGGCACCCAAAAGACATGGTGTCTGTGGTCCTTTGTATCTGAATTTAGGAAGACCACCTTCTCTTTCCTAAGTGTGCCCATCACATTTTGGACCTTGCCCTGCTAAAAATCAAGAGCTTGTGGAAAATTTCAGTTCAATCATGACAACTCTCTGGATAGTTTGGCATTGCAATAGATACTGTATGACAATGTTAATGTTTTTGGTCTTGTCAGAAGAGATTTGCTGCTGCAAATACATCCACAGACGAGCTACTGCAGTAGATATGCATATGTAGTGATGTGGTCAAAACGTCACCATAATTAATTAGGTGGCCAATGAGCGACTGCCCGGTTAGGGTATATAAGTTGGTTGGTTCTGCCTCTTGGGGTGCGTCATGGTTGAAATCCCGCCCCTTCCCTCCTGTTATGGCCTTCCATTGTGTGTTGTTAGGCTGCTGAGGTATACTGGGTGCGTGCGTTGTTTGCTCTCAGTGCGGTGTGCCTTCACGGCCCCCATTGATTGTAGCCTCGCAGTGTAACGTAGCCCAGGTCGTAGTGCCAGCTGTTGTCACTGTCACCTTTTAAAGAGGAGCCTTTAAAGAGGTTGTTGTATGATCCTTAGATCTGTTGTCATGAGCATTACACCATCGTATTAACGGGTTGAGCGGGAGCGGTAATTAATACAGCTTGTTTCCTATTCTGCACTGTTCGAGCCACGCTGCTGCTTTTGGTTGTTTGCCTGTACAGGTCTTGTTGTTTGGGCGGGGGAGTTTAATTACGTCCATGTCTACTATCCAAGTGGCTGATGTTGTTGGTAATGTTTGTTTTGATTTGGTTGATGTGTTTGTAATTTGTTTCTCTTCTTTGTGAATCTTTACAAACTGTGATGGGTTTTTTTGTTGGCTGACTATGGTCAGCATTCACATTGTGCGTATGATCTTTACAGTGATGTTTCATCTTTACTTCGTTTCGTAAGGCAGGAGGGGAGTGCTATCGGGAGAGGCTGGGTATGCACCGGAGCAGGGACCTTGATATTCAGACGGGTGTAGCAACATCAGTTTTGTGAGTCACTACAGCAGCAGTGACAGATTGGGTGGATGTCCTAGATACTGAACGTGCAGTCGCAAGCTCATGCTTGATTGTTCCTCTCTCTGCATAGTGACAGTGCACAGTTATTCACCATCCGGACTTCCCTTTATAGGCAAGACTCGCTTATTAGCAGCTGTTTCTGGATGGAGTTTTCTTTTTCTTTTCTTTTTGGGACCCATTGGACAGTGGTGTTGCCGGCGTGGGTTTAAACTCAATCGCAGCCCATTCTTTAGCTTAATAAAAAGATTGTGTGTAAAGAGATTCAAGCTCTGCTCTTTCAGTGGAAGTATTTGCGGGCCGTATTTGGGTATTTACCCGGTTATGCGGGGGGTGGCGTAGTCGCTACAACGGGCACTTGCTACACATATAAAGCCACACAATACAGCCCAAACAAAACAGTATACCACCAAAATATAGGATCTGTCCAACGATGCCAAGATAATGAGTTTTAATCTGTGGGTGCCGGAGCTGATTGAGATGACTTAATTGAAAGCATGTGTACCGGTGGTAACTCTGTTATCTTTCGGTGGAGCCCAGAAAATTTTCTATATGTTATGGCTTAGCCACTCCGTTCTGGGTGCAAAATCCCTAAGTTGTGCTACTGATGTGGTTTTGTGTCTTTCGTTTTTTTTTGGCCCGTTCCGCCTAAGAAGCTAGGGTGTACCGAAGGCCGAGTATGGCTCAAGTTTACCTAGTAGCACCCATAGGTAGTAACTACATAACTAGTGTATGTTAGTTAACAACTAGAATATAACGTTGCAATGAGCTGCCACTGTTTCACCCAGGTTTATTCTAGTTGTAAATGATTAGTATTTGAGCTAATAGATGGAATGTTATCTTAGATTTTTAAAATTCACTCTCTTTTACTGTTCACATCATTTATGTTTAAAGCATCAATTACACATACAGTATGAAGCAGAACACTACGCTAGTGCAAAATGTGCGTGGTGTCACTTGGGTTCATATAAAAAGCACTTCTAAGGAGCAGGTTGATGACCCAGAATGATGAACTTAGATGATGGAAGCAGTGAAAGCATGCAATATCTTGATCACCGGACCCAACCAGGGCATGGGCTTAGAAACTGGTAAGCAACTCTTGGAGGATTCTTGTAAAAAGGTGATATTTTTTTGCGTAACCCAGATAGATCAAAGTCTGAGGTGAGTTATAAATAACTAATACAAATAGAGAACACCAGGATAAACCAAAATGTGAATTGTTTAAATTATGCATATTATTAAGAGAACTGATGAGAAAGCATCCAAGTGTTATCACTATCATACATCTTGCTAAATGTGCATGTGTTGTTCTTAGTGCATTTAAACATTTTCACTACATTTGTTTTTTTTTCATAAGGATGTCTGTCCCCTGTGGTGCAGCAGTAAAAGTTAATCAGTGTGTTTGAGTCAATGTCAATTTTTTTCAGTCTCTACTGGAAGTAGAGATGTTGACAGGCTACTCTGACTACTGGGTCTGTATGGTAGGAAAAGAAGAAATCACCAAGATGTGGTCACCAAGGAGCTTGTAGCTTTTGACTCTTTGAACCTCCACTCTATTGATACAAATAGGAGTGAGTTTGCCTCTCTGTGTCTCCCTGTAATCCACAATCATCTTGTTTTGCTGACATTCAGGCAGACCCGGTGCCAGACACAAATTCACGGATGGGCATTTAATTTTTTCAGGGGGGCACAAATGAGATCAACCTCATTGCAATGCATAATATCATTAATTATGAATTAAATGGACAAAAAACAAGGAAGAATTGACGTACCAACCGTGACGCAAAAACAACGAGTCTTAAAATTGGAACCCTCGCCTACTGAAGCAGTATTAAGCCACCGTCGGCAGGGCTCGACATTAACACTTGTCCGCTTGTCTGGGACAAGTGGATTTTGTAAAAGGGCAAGTGAAAGAGAATTTTACTTGCCCGACCGGACATGTAGCCTAGCCTGATTAAAACGCCAATAACAATCACCAAAACGCGATAATGATTCTGCATCATTTAGTCTAAATGGCGATCGATAGTGCGTAATGTAATGACGCTAACCAGGCTGCGCTGCCTCTTTCGAGGAGAAATCGAAACAAATGAGCGCAGCAAACACAAAGTCAGTAAACAGTGTTAACAAAGTGAGTTAAACTCAGAATAAATTATGCGGTAAAAAATTAAAAATGTCGAGTTTTTCGAACATGATTACAGTACGCAACATAAACGGACCAAGAGGCGAATACAATCCGATTGAAATGTGACACTGATGTCATATGAAAGTTCACTAAAAAGTTAATATTAAGGCACTACCTTTTAGATGCAATAGGATGTTTTGTGTTTCAGCAGCAGTGTTTTTCATCTAACTGAATGATCAGCGTTTGAACGATCGGTTGAGTCAAAGATCAACTTACCCATTCATAAACGAAGCCTCATCTGAGGAATCAGCCGTTTGACTAATAATTTGAATGAAAGACGCAATGACTCGGTAAATTAGGACGTAGCCACCGGCCGCACCTACTTTGGGGGGGGGGGCGGTTGATTTTGTGTTTAAGTGTCATCTTTCCAAACATTCTTATTTGATTTATCTTCAAAAAATATTTAAAACAATATTCGAATTATGTAAGTAAATGTATTAGTGTAAATTATTCATTTGAATAGTAACAACCATATACTGTCTTATTATTCTAAATTAATTTATTGATCAAATTTAAGAATTTTAAATGAAAGATGAAGCATATATTTAAAAAGATAAGGGGAAAATGCCCTTTAAAAAGGTAAAAATATCACAAACATGCATATTTAAATATGTTAAAGCTGATTGAACTCTGATGAGAATATTGCTTCATAATCAGTTATATACAACACAATTGTCACAATGTCAAGCCCTGACACATTTTATTTATGTATTCATTGTTACAGCCTATATCTTTGTGTTACATTTTGTTTTTTAAAAGGCAGTGACTTTATAAAATAGTCAAATATAAGCAGATCACCACTCCAACAAGTTTAAACAAATAATAATAAAAAACAATATAAAACTAGGTCTACTCAAAGTGCTATTTTCTGTTGTATATAACAATATCATATGTTTTATTTCATTTTTCACAATGTCTAGACAAGGACCTGCATGGGTAGCAGAATGCAGCATCAGCATGAATAGAGTATTCCAGCCAGTCTCTGCTTCTATACCGGAGTGTGTGAATGATCTTTTTTGTTCTGAGAAAGGAAAACACGAGCAGGAACAGTTTTTTAAGATTTAATGGTAGGTTCTAAACTTGAGACCCCTGGTGGCTTGAGGCATTGGCAAATGGAACGGCGGCCTCGCAACGGTCGGGAGTTGAATCTTGCGAACGGGCGACACCAGGGCTTTCGCTTACCGGTACATCGATGCCTGCTCTCCTTCCCTGCCAACTTTGTGGTTTTGATAAAGAAACGCTGTATAACATAGCATCCACACGAGACCGTCAGCATTTTTTTTTATTACACTAACGTTAAGCGGTGCGCTAAGGCTTCGCCAAAACAACAACAGTTCCGCGCTCACTATCCGACAAACAATCAAATACGTTAACATTGGTTTTTTTTTTGTTAAAATAAGACCAAAACACATTTTTATTTTTAGAGGAAGTATATAAGATACAAAACGATAACTTTTTGAGAAACAGTACCTATTGAAAAAAAAATATACTATGTGCAAACAAGGATGGTGGGCGGTTGGACATGGAAGAGGGTGAAAAGGTGCAAGGGACTGACAGAAGGCTAGTCCAGGCCGGGCACTAGTGACACAGGCGGAGGCCAGGGACCATCAGGCACGCCCATGGCCGCCGGACGGCATTTAAGGAAAGGTTTGTCAAGTCACGATTATTTATATATCGCTTTTACAATACCAGATTGTGTAACGAAGCGTACAGTATGTTAAACAGGACAGAGTGTGTCATAGGAACCAAACAAGCATAGTCTCTGTTGGCCAGACAAAACAGCGGGAATACCAGGCGCAAACACCATGATATGAGTGATGATGTGTGGTAATTGGTCCCTATAACAGTCCTTGAGTTGTGATTGTCTGCAGGTGGAGGCAATTGGTTAGAGAGTTGACATTTGCAATTTGTGTGTTTTAGGAACACAGGTTTTGGATATTTTGACCTTTCTTATTATGGTATGCTCTTACATGTATTAGAAATAAAGACCAGGTACCAAGAGGCCACTGATGAAGAGATTTTGTCTCAACGCACACTCTAAAAAATGGCTGGGTTAACATAGGGACAAAAATCGAAGCAATTGGGCTGTTTTGACCCAGCGGTTGGGTTAAATGTTTAAACCAACTTTTGGTAGTAACCCAACCGCTTGGTAAAAACAACCCAATTGCTGGGTTGTCCATATTTTACCAGGCACTGGTTTTTTTTAACCCAGCATTTTTTAGAGTGCGGATGCAGTACAGTATTGTGAAGGTACCCAGATCCCCAAGGCTCTGATATTTATCAGCAAATTCTTTGTTTGGTTTATTCATTGCAGTTTATTTAACAGATTTTTTTCTTTAAAGTAGCTGGAAAGGTTAAATTACTTCAGGGGATGTTCCTTTTGAACAACCTATGGACAAATAATACCTTGCTCAAGGTCAAAGTGGTGATAATGGAGCTACTAATAAGCTTATCGGTTTCTGGGTCATACCTTCCAGATTTTGCTTTAGGATTGTTGTTTTCTAGCCCAGATCTTTAACCTCTACTTTTACTCCTGATTGCATTTGTGATTTGGAATAATACATTACAGCTTTTGGCAGGGGCGCACCAAGGGGTGGTCTGGCCACCCCTAGTACAGGGGTTTTCAACCTTTTAGGACACGCGCCCCTCCAAGTTTGTCTAATTTCACTCGCGCCCCCCAAACATCAACTAACCCCCCCGCCGTTTACGTAGCACACCGAATCATTTATAACATTCACTAAAAGAAGATCATAAACTATAAGAGCAGAGAACAATTTTCTTTTGCTCTTTTGATATCACTATTACATAGAAAGATGGATCCGTATGTGATGTAGATGATATTTTCTTTATGTTTATTCACTTAAAAACAACACCGACTGGTACATGCGATAGTGTTCAAGACAAGCCATGGTATCCTGCGGTGTCTGAGAAGGCTATCTGTTTGTGCACTTCAGATGTGTGCTCGGTGCACATAGAAACGCTATCACAGTGCGTGAGTTACCGCATTGAGATGTCATTGGGCTTTAAAGGCTTAAAAATACTTCATGTTAACTGGCACGCCTTAAAACATCGTGAGAATGAAAAACTTTCCTCGAGGACGCCTGATCGTTAGATAGTTGGGCGGGGCTAAGGTGACAGTAGGGGGGCTGAAACCCACTCTAACGCAAAGGAGTTTAGAACCGAACCTGGTTATATAGCGTGGTAATATACTGAAATCAATATATAACCAGTTACTGATTCAAGTGATGGCTGAGCCGTGTCGCAGATAAACAATGCCAAGTCCGTGTTGGATTTCTGACACGGGCTAATGTTAAATAATATTGCACAGTCAATAAACGTTTAAAAAACCCCAGGGTGCTCAGGTTCACAACAAAACCCGACTAATTGCTATCAAACTACACAAAGCGGAGCGGTAACCTGCGGACTGGCAACATGATACTCGAGCCAACTTGGCTCTAACTGCGACTAGCAGTGGGAGTCGATGGCCCCTAGTGGATAGCGTAAAGAATTTGTAAGAATATATAAAGCCAAGCACTGTCTTGAATATTGATGCTCCGCCACCTTGGCAGTCATGGGCGCCAACAGTGTTGAAAAGACCTGCCCTAGTACACATTCAAACCTGCCAGTTACAAGTTCAAGATGCACTAAATGGTAAAAAAGATGTAATGTCTGCCTCGTGCTAAAAAAGGAATAAAAATAATCCGGTTTACAGAGTTGCACAGAATACCAATTACAGGGATCTATTGAGTTTATGACTGCAATGGACAATCAGAGAAACCGCTGAAAGCGGAGTATTTTTCCGTGTGCGCCCTCTCGCTAGTACTCTCTCACCGACAACGAGCGATGGCAAACTGTTTTAGCTGAAAAATATTGGAAAGCGTACTCGTGGTCATGCGATTGAGAGCTCTCAATGCAAGGTTACTGAAGAACGCAGTCAAAGAGCTCTCTAAGTTGGAATTCTTCTAGTTAAGAATACTGTGAGCTGACTCTAATGAATGCTTTTACACGATGTAATCCGCGAGGAGTCCGCGAATTAATATGCGCTCTCTCATTTCCATTCTATGTAAGATTGAATTAGAGAGCTCTATAATCATAATTGTTACTAATAAGAACTGAATTAGAGAGCTCTATAATCACAATTGTTACTAGTAAGAACTGAATTAAAGAGCTCTCTAATTGAATTAGAGAGCTCTCTAATTATAATTGTTACTAGTAAAAATTGATTTAGAGAGCTCTCTAACTGGCATTGTTACTAGTAAGAATTTAATTATAGAGCTCTCTATTGAAGTACTTTGTTTTTTTTTTATTTCAAGAATTTAATTGTAGAGCTCTCTAATTTAATTCTTACTAGTAACAATGCAATTACGAGGAGTAATGCTTGGAATATTTTAAGCTAAAATGGTTTGCCATAACGGGCTGATGTACGATGTAAGTAAGAGATACTTTCACAGTGTAGACGCTCATTAATCTAGCGGGAGTAGTTGAGAGGTTTAAACTTGCGCTAAGTTCACGGTATATGTTTCTTTGATAGGGTTCTGTGCTCGCTTCTGTAATTAGCTGTTGAACACCCGGAAATAAAAAAGCGCGTAGATCAGTAAATTACAAGTTTGCATAAATAGTGATTACGTTGAATACACATTAGAGTAGGGAAAAATATT
This sequence comes from Sinocyclocheilus anophthalmus, assembly GCA_018155175.1. Taxonomy (NCBI): domain Eukaryota; kingdom Metazoa; phylum Chordata; class Actinopteri; order Cypriniformes; family Cyprinidae; genus Sinocyclocheilus; species Sinocyclocheilus anophthalmus. The sequence continues at coordinate 114,885 of JADLZN010000156.1, forward strand.
TATGTATGCACCCCTGATACTGTATTCTTACTTGATGAAAAAGACAGGTTATGGTGTGCAGGTTTAATAGATGTAGTTTACCCTGCAGTGGTACTACCTCTGCCTTCCAAGTTAAACTTGTATAATCAGTATTATTACTGTATAGTAGTTAGTTAGTAAATTATCTCTCGACACCATGCTATGTCATTTGTAGAGATAAAGGGGAAAATGGGAAAGAATCTCGATTTTTTTTAAGCAGGCTGGGGTTTTAATATGTCCTTTTATTTGGTTTGCACATATTTGCTGATGTATAATTATTTTAAAGGCAAATAACTGCACTATTTAAAGAATAATTAATTGCTAATTAAAATAATATTGTTACATTAACCAGAAACAAATGTAATTCTTTATTTTTTTTTGATGTGCCACCCCAAGGTTTTCCTCTGGCCACCCCTGTTAATATTTTCTGGGGGCGCCACTGGCTTTTGGAAGGCATCCGAGCAGTTTTATTACTCAAAGCAAACAGTGCTGATAAATTCAGTCCAAGAGTCACTCTCAACGTGGTTCCCCCCCCCGCCCCACCTCCCCCCCTGTTAAAAAACACTAAAAAGACCTGTGCAACATGGGGCGTGGAGTCCACTCTTTATCATATTTAAAGCACCATATAGAGAGGCAGGTTGGTTTACAGAACCAAACCGATCATCTTTGAACATGGCGGCATTAAAGGCATGCAGTGCTCTAATGAGGGGCCAACCGAGGCTTGGGTTTAGAAATGGCCAAGCAACTCCTGGAGGTCCATTGCTCAAACATTTGTCATGACCAAGATGGGCCAGACTCTGAGGTGAGTATTCAGGAGCTTAGGTTCATACACAGCTCAAGAAATCAGTTTTTTATCACTCACATTCTCTTTCTGATTCAGGCACTGAGAGAACTGGCCAAAAAGCATCCAAGTGTTGTCACCCTTGTGCAACTTGGTATATGTGCATTTGTCTTTTGTTTTGGACTACATTTTACATTACAACAGTTCTTAATTTTTGAAATAACATATAGCTTTTTCCTGCTACTATTAGATGTAGTTGATCAATGGAGTATCAAAGAGTCTGCCAAAAAAGTGGGTTCTCTACTGGGGAAGAATGGCTTGAACCTGCTTGTGAATAATGTTACCACACAAAAAAAACATGATGACAGCCACTGTTGAGGACATGCAAAACACCTTCAACACCAACGTGATAGGACCTTTATTTGTCATTAGGACAATGGAACCACTTTTGGGAGCAAGCCTAATCTTAAACAAGGCTTTATTTCTTGCAGCGTCTGAAACTCTAGATGCTGTTAATGTCTTTAATCAGGGGGGGGAGTTACCGCTATTCTCTTCTCACGTGCTGTGCGGCGGTGACAAGCAGCACTAACGCCAAGGGCAGGACAGGGGCTGTCCTGTACTAAAGCAGCTGTTGATAACACTGTTGCAGTAATGAAAGAGCCATTCCCACTTTTCCCATACAGCATCAACAAGGTATGCAAGAATCCTAAGACTCTGATAGGCGTCAGAAATTCTCATTTGTATGTGGTTTGAAGCTCAGTTAAAATCAGATATTTGGAAATGTTTCTGTATGAAAAGGTCGGACTGGATCTCAATGTCCCTGAATGGAAAAAATTAAATATTTGAAATTGAATGTAATGTCAGAACGAGTTGGCTAATGAGCTGTGTGCAGGAAAGCACCTGACGGGACATAGTGTGGTAACAACGAACAGACGTAAATGGATTGACACTTGTTCAGCATCCGTTCCTTCAGGAGGTCTAAGAGTGACCATTATATACCGCAAGGGACTTAAAGGGTTAGTTCACCCAAAAAGGAAAATTAGGCTGCGTTTTACTCACCCCCAAGGCATCCTAGGTGTATATGACTTTTCTTCTTTCAGACGAATCCAATCGAAGTTATATTAAAAATTGTCTTTGATTTTTCAAGCTGTTTAATGCCACTCAGGGGTGTTGCATTGCTTCAGTCCAAAAAAACATCACAAAAGTGTCCACCTGGCGTCCGGGAGGGGGTGACAAAGGCTTAGGAATACCCTTTAAAGGCAGTGAGGCTCCTCTGATTTTATCACCAGGATGGGGGAGGACCGGACATGGGGGAATGAGGTAAATCTAGGGCAGGTACTATAGGATATCTCCTCAGGACGAACAGAAAAACCATGAGGGTCTGACTCAAAAAAGCACATGATGGTTTTTGGATGTTACACTATTTGAAATGCATGTTATTACTTCGTTTGTCCACCAGGCGGTCCATTTGATGTCGAGAAGTGTGGAGGGATGCTGTGTGCATTGGCAGCCTTAAGGGAAGCAGAACGGGCTCGTAGACTACATGAAAAACCAATGCCTGGTAACCAGACAAATCAAGTCATCAAAGGGTGATCCAGGATGACCGATTTTACCTGTTATACACTGAACAAACTAAAACGCAACACTTGTTTTGCCCACATTTTTCAGAGTGATCAACGATCTAAGACTGTTTCAAGTACACAAAAAGGTCTATCTCTAATATGTCACAAAGCTGTCTAAATCTTGTTAGTGAGCACTTCTCCTTTTCCAAGATAATCCATCCACCTCACAGGGTGGCATATCAAGATGCTGATTAGACAGCATGATTATTGCACAGTCATGTGTGCGATATTTTTTTTTTTTATTTAGTTTTTTCTTTGTGTTTTTTTTGTTTTCGGTCTGATTACGGTTTAGCTGGCGACCAATAAAACGCCACTCTAAAAATGCTGCAGTGTTACTGTATTGGGGTCCACGGGGGTCGGTCCAAAACCAGCAGTATCTGGTGTGTGACCCTGAATTTGGCATTCCCGCATGCAGTGCAATACATCTCCTTTGCATAGAGTTGATCAGTTTGTTGATTGTGGTCTGTGGAATGTTGGTCCTCTTCAATGGCTGTGTGAAGTTGTTGGATATTGGCAGGAACTGGAACACGTTGTCGTATACGCCAATCCAGAGCATCCAAAACATGCTCAGTGGGTGACATGTCCAGTGAGTATGCTGGTCATGCAAGAAATGGGATGTTTTCAGCTGCCAGGAATTGTGTACAGATCCTTGCAACATGGGGGCATGCATTATCATGCTGCAACATGAGGTCATGGTCGTGGATGAATGGCACAACAATGGGCCTCAGGATCTCGTCACTGTATCTCTGTACATTCAAAATGCCATTAATTAAAATGCACCTGTGTTCGTTGTCCATAACATATGCCTGTCCATACCATAACCCCACCGCCACAATGGGCCACTTGATCCACAACATTGACATCAGCAAACTGCTCTCCCACACGACGCCATACACGCTGTCTGCATCTGCCCTGTACAGTGAAAACCGGGTTTCATCCGTGAAGAGAACACCTCTCCAAAGGCCAAGCCATAGAAGTGAGGCCATTTGCCCACTCAAGTCGGTCCGACGTGAATTGCGTCAGGTCGCGACCAGATGAGGACGAGAGCAGCTAGCATGACTTCCCTGAGACGGTTTCTGACGTTTGTGCAGAAATTGGTTGGTTTATGCAACATTTAAAGGGCGTTTATTGTGGCCAGGGCTAAGGCACACCGGTGCAAAAGCATGCTCCGTCTATCAGCTCGATATGCCACACCTGTAAGGTGGAGGGATTATCGCGGCAAAGGAAGAAGTGCTCACACCAACAGAATTAGACAGATTGTGAACCAATTTGAGAGAATAGTCTGAGTTCAGCTCATGACAAATGGGGGCGAAAACAAAAGTGTTGCGTTTATATTTTGGTCAGGTGTAAATAAAAGTGATAGAACAGTCGTCTGTTTACCCTTGTTTAACTCACTCGGAGTGTTGTACAATAAAACTAACGAACAAACAATACTGCAATAGTGTGTCAATATCTGAAGGCATAAGCTTGGGGCTGTTTATTTGCGCATCACCATTAGAAAACAAAATGGCTGGAAAGCCACTAATACAGCTTTCATTTAAATCACTAGCCTAAATTTGAGAAAACTATGACTAGACTAAATGAGTTACAAGCTATGCCTATCAGTAGTCGAGATTTGAAGGGATTCAAAAACGTTCATCAAAGTGTCTGAAGACCACGAATGCATTTGGTTAGGACACTTGATGAAAGGTTGATCACTCAAATGTTGAATATGGAAAGAGCAAAAAATTTTTGATGCGAAAAAATATCAGTGAAGGTATATGTGAGGTGGGGGGGGGTAAATGAAACTATTCGAAAAGATCCCAAATATACTTGGTAGACACAAAATGTCATAAAACACAATCATGCACTAACCAATCAAAGTCTGGACACACTTGACGAGCTTGTGAGATTAAAATCGGTGTATCTAAGTATTAGCTTAAATGCCTGAAATAATGAGAATGAGAAGACGTTGTCATAAACTGTAACTCAAATTAATAAAAAATAAAATAACTGTTGGGGGGGGGGGGGGGGGTGGGGATAGGAGATAGCAGGTATTGGTGGACAAAATTGGTGAAAATGATAAGGGTTAGTAGGTCACCGGTGTGAATGAAGTAACATGCCACAGTAGGGTCAGCCTCTCTAAGGGTGAGCTGTCAGGAGATGGTATATCAAATAACCATGCCCCACATTCATATAAGTATTTAAAGTACAGGTGCAAATACCCAGCTTCCTGTTTACAGAATATATATTAGCTAGAGACGGGGGGGGGGGGGGGGGTTGGGGTTTTTTTTTTTTTTTTTTTTTTTTTTTTTTTTTGGGGGGGGGGGGGGTTTTTTTTTTTTGTTTTTCTTTTTTTTTTGGGGGTTTGTGTGGTGGCCTGATTTTTGGGGTTTTTGCTAACAACAGTGCTCCCTGGAGTGACCAGCCGGTGAGTTGTGATTCATTCACATAACTTGGTTAGCTACGTAACCCCTTGTTCTATTTCATCTCAGTCAATACGCCACAGTATGGGTCAACTGTGTACCAGATAAGGTTGGGAGGGAGATAAATATTCATGCCACCTGAACATTTTATTAGTTTTCCCTTTTATTTACTAAATACTAAAAAAGGGTTACTATAGGGTGACCATATTTTAGTTTTGGAAAATGGAAAAATGGAAAATTACGCGCACTGTCCATTTCCAAGTGCGACTGGCCATCCTGTAGAAACTTAGCATCCGGTCGGCCATGTCCACGCGCCACCCATGTTGCTGTTGTACTCAGCAATTGCCACTGGTCTTGACACCTGGACATAACATTTGTCTTTTTTAGACCATCTGCTGCGTGTGTCCTGAGGCTCAATGCCGTAGGCAGAGGATGCCATGACCACTGGCTTGTTGTCAAACCACTTAATGACAGCGAGTTCAGGAGGACTTCATCTGACCACCATTTCAGATGCCCCTCTTCCTTTCTTTTTGATGGTATGATCCCCTATAACGTTGCTCTCCTTTGGAATTCGGTTCTTTATGAGAGTTCCAGTTCCTGCCAGCCCTTTCTCCATCAGGGTATCCAGAAGGTCAACAGTTGTAAAGAACTGGTCAAAGAAGAGGTGTGTTCCTCTGGGAACGGACTCGGCCAAATGAAGGACAGCTTGTTCTCGAATGCCCCTGTGACTCTGAAGGTGGTCTTGCATTGGTAGACCACAAAATCCAAAACCATACCGCTTGGTGTAGCCAAGACAAACACCTTCAATCCAGTTGGGTATGGTTTGCCCGGTACATACTGGCGAACTGGGCAGCGACCAGTAAATGGAATCATCTGATCATCAATGGACAGTTTTTGAGTTCTAGGCTGACTTAGACATCCTTGCTTCACTTTGTTCAGAAGGGGACTGACTTTCCACAAGAGGTCTCTTCTTTTGTCCTCATCTGAAACATCAAGGTCATTGATGATCTTGATGGAATTTCTTAGTTTGTAGAACTGATTTCTGGTCATGGATTCTGACACTATTTGAACTCTGCTGTTCGAGGCCCAATACATCTGAATGTTTGGATAACCTAGACAGGCCATGTAGACAGAACTCCCAAAGAATGTCTTCAACTCTTCAGGAGTGGTGTTTAGTGCTGCTCCAGACACAAGGACTTTGCGCTGGTTTGTGCACATAGCCATTTCTTTGAACACAGAGTCATCAATGTACTGTTCAAAATAATTCATTTGCATCCAGTTTTGACATGTTTTGGCATCATTACTCTGAGTAATGGGAGGATTATCGAGTTGGGGGTTGAATCTTAAGAAAAAGATCAAATAAAAAAGAAAATTAGTCTCTCACTATCATTTGAAAAAAAGCTTCCATTATACAAACACTCTTTACAATGAGTTATCAGAATAAATAACTGTTAAGACATAAATATTGTATGTAATAACATATAGATGTAAATGTTAATAGTAATATATTTAGAATACAAAGACAAGGTGTAAATTGTAGTCCTGCCCCAGAGTGGATGGCGACTGGACGTGGACGGCTCTGCTCGCTCTGTCTCCTCTGTCTATGCTTGCCCTATCTGAATTTCATCCTCAGCTTGCCCTGTCTGAACATCATCCTCTGAGCTATCTGAGTTCTCTGCCTCTTCCTCAAACACTGCATCTTCATCATTCTGATCAGACAACTCAATATCTCAGTTTTCCTCAACAATTCGCAGTAAAATTCTCTGTGCTTCTGACAGTGAATCCCTTCCTGCTCATTTGAAAAAAATGGATAACAAAATAGAGGTAATATCTACAAATGTCCACTAGAGAGGAAATTTTTTTAACACTCTCTTATCATGGTAAAACATTGTTACATTATGCTAGAAAATTAATTAAAGTGTTCTTCAGAGGTTCATAAAAATATAACAACAGCATTTCAAGACTAAATTTGTTCAATAAAAAGGATTAAGCACTTACCTTTTTTCTTTCCGTAAAAAGCCCTTGTGGTGATGGACACCATTTTCTTTGAAGAGGAAGTTCCCAAAACCCCACCCCTATAAATTGGGTGTCATTTAAAACTCCTAAATGTCCTTTAGAGTACAAAAGGAGTTAATTCAGTAGTATGCAGGAGGTGGGAGATATTTAGGTTTACAAATGTCCTCTAGAGAGGACAAATTTTAACTGCTGGTAGTCAGGAGGATGTGTGTTCCTATCCATGAGGCATCCCGTTTTCCCTGCAATGGATTGCCTCACCAGACAGTGCCAGATAGGCACTCCTTCAACACTGACTGCCTATCTCTCTATCTATCTATCTATCTAATATAATATGATAGTATATATATATATATATATATTATATGTATATATTTATATATATTTATTATAGATAGATAGATATATAGATAGATAGATAGATATAGGGCTGGGCACGATAAATCGCATGCGATATTTAATGCGCGTCTTGTCAGTAAAGCCGGTTCTGTAATCAGCGTAAATCTCCATCACCTGCGGGCTTTCACATTGAGCAGCATTAACTACACAGAGCCGTTGTTCACTGACAAGCTGCGCACAAAATTGCGTGAATATGAACATGGTTTTGCGCAGCTCGTCAGTTGATTTTCTATTTGGAGATCAGTGGCTTTCTCCTTGCAACTCTGCCATGCACACCATGGTTGCTCAGTGTTCTCCTGATGGTGGACTCATGAACATTATTATTAGCCAATGTGAGAAAGGCCTTTAGTTGCTTAGAAGTTACCCTGGGTTACTTTGCAACCTCGCAGACTATTACAAGTCTTGCTTTTGGAGTGATCTTTGTTGGTCGACCACTTCTGGGGAGGGTAACTGTGGTCTTGAATTTCCTCCATTTCTACCCAATCTGTCTGACTGTGGATTTGTGGAGTCCAAACTCTTTGGAGATGGTTTTGTAACCTATTTCCAGCCTGATGAGCAACAACAACTCTTTTTCTGAGGTCCTCAAGAGATCTCCTTTGTTTGTGCCATGATTCACTACTGCAAACATGATCAGCCTTTCATAGATCCCTGTTCTCTAAATAAAACAGGGCAGGCAATGACAGCTAATAGTCATCCAGATGGAGAAAAGATTGACTCTAATTTCACCCTCAAATTAACAGCTAATCATAGAGATTCACATACTTTTGCACCGCACAGAAATGTAACACTGGGTAATTTTTCTCAATAAATAAATGACAGAAAATATTTTTGTCTCATTTGTGTGATTGGGTTCTCTATGTCTACTTTCAGGACTTTTGTGAAAATCTGATGATGTTTTGGGTCATATTTATGCAGAAATGTAGAAAATTGTAAAGGGTTCACAAACTTTCAAGCAGCACTGTGTGTATATATAGTATATATATATTATATATTATATTAATAATAATTGATATATATGCCTGTGCGATGGTGACTGAGCAAATGCTCATACTTTGGTGAGTGCGGGAGACCTTGTACTCATAAGCATTGCAGAAGGGCAATACAGAAGGGCAGTCACTTTAAATGATGGTTGAACTTCCTAGGATTCAGAATCTTCTTTGGAATCAGGAAATAAGTTGAATAAAATCCCTGCCCTATTGATCCTGAGGGCAGGTGTTATTGCTCCATTTCCTAAAAGAACTGAGACCTCGTCTGTCAGAGACCTGCACTGTGTCTCTTCTCTCAAAACAGTAGGAACAATCCCTTGAAATTGGGGTGGCTTGGATTTGAATTGGAGCCTGTATCCAAATTTCAAGGTGCTCAGCACACATGCACATTGAGTGCATTGGCACCAGTGGAAGAGATGTTGACTGGAAAAACATGGGGCCAGAGGTTGATAACCGTCAATGACGGTTTCTTCCACCTGGTGCTTGTGTGCTGGAAGTCTCTGCTTGTCATATCCTACGAAAGGACTGCTGGACTCCTTGTCTTGGTCTTATGGGTGCCCCTTAGGCAGCAGACCCACACTGACCTACGAAGGACTGGCTTGATTCTGCCCGAGCCCAATTACTGCTCCCAGCTGTTGTCTGTAGCCCATGAGTAGCTGGTGCTCAAACCATTGATCGAGTCAGTTCCCTTGTCCTACGAGACTGCTCCAAGGCCGCTTTCGCAGGGGGTCCAACGATCTCCCCAGGCACTAATGGTGCTGCAATGACTGCCATGCAGTCTTGATCCAACAGATTAGCTTGAGATAGCCGCACCTGGCTATATTGGCCATGGATTGTGCCAGGGCTTGGGCATCCGCACTTGTTCCTCAGATCAGCATCTCAACCGCTCGCAATGTCTCTAGGGTGTTTTCTTAATTTGTCAAAGTGGTGGACAATTCCTGCAGCAGACCTTCTAAATAAACCAAGAGGAGAGAGTTTGTGCATGCAAGTCTTGCCAACAAGGCAGAGGCATGACAGGCTTTCCGCAGCTGACTGTCGATTATCCTACAATGCTTGTTAGGGCGTGTAGCATCTCTTTCAGTCCTAGCCGTAGCCCCTGTCAACATAGCAAATGTGGGTCTGATCTGATGGGCTGTAGCAAGCCCATAAGCTGTTGCCCTGCCAGGTTGCCCAGCTGTATCCTGGAGTGCAGTAGAACTAGGGCCTTCCATGAAGACTCTAAATCCATTACAAAATAGGGAAGTATTGGCAACCCCTCTGTTTTATGACACTGAGGGCCTCTATCAAACACTGAGGTTGATGTTGAAGCAGCTTGGGAAGGCAGTTTTGCACACTCAGCTGCTCTGGAAATCACTGCTTTGTCTGATGGGTCTAGTGGAATCGTATCTGAGGCACTATCCCCTGATTCTGACTGTTTTTCTGGTTCTGAAGACCCAGAATTTTCATCTTTTCCAAACACTCCAGACGCTGCCACAGACCGCTCATCAGAGTGTCAGCATGGATGTTTTGACAATGGCACCCTCAACTCTGGAGGTTCTGCAGCCCATTGTTGAGTCTGCAACAAACTTTTCAGGGTCTCTTGCATACCTTGCATTTGCTTCTGAAGCTGACTGATGTCCCTTTCTACATGCTTGCACTTACGAGCTTGTTTACATCTGACCCCTCCATCCTGAGGATCCTGTTCAGACTGAAGTAGCTCTTTGCCTGCAGAAATCTCAGAGGGTAAACCAATGGTGTCCTCCTCTTGCATCGTAACACAAGGAAAGTTAAATCAATTTTTCAAGCTTTCTTCTCCAAAGACCAAGAGGCCTCTTTGTCTGAATTATAATAATAAGATACCCACACTGCGATCACAGACTCTCTGTGACATGGCAGCTTTCACACTTACAGGTGAAGAGGCCCCCTTTGGCTGTTTGTTAGGAACTACCTCTAAAACGGCATGGTTAATTTGATATACTGTCTCCTGACAGCTCACCCTTAGCGAGGCTGACCTATACTGTGGCGTGTTGACTGAGATGAAATACAACTACTCAATTACTAAGAGTGTGCATATGCTTATCTTTGCTGAGTATCCCCAGGGAATGGTAAAGAGTTCCTGGGCACTGAATAAATGCTAGTGAGAGAGCAGAGTATTTATTGCTGTAGCATTCAAGGGTAAAGGCCTAAACTGGAGAATAATACACCCTTAATTATAAAGGTTCCAAAAGGGGCTTTCGGAGCAATGCCATAGAATAACCCAAAGAACCATGCAGTGAACAGTTTTTAAAAGAACTTAAAAAAAAGGTTCTTTAGAAAAATCTAAAAAACATTTTGTGGAATGGAAAGGTTCTGTGGATTTTAAAGGTTTTTCATGGAATCACAGATGCAAATAAAGAACCTTCATTTTAAAGAGTGAGTCTCAACAGGTAATTACTGGACAGCGGATGCAGAAGAAATGTGCTTACCTACATATAGTTCTATTTAAGTAAGTAAATAAATACATTTTTATTTTAAATGGAAAATGGACAAGTTGGACTGTTATTTTCCAGCATACATGTGAACATGCATATCAGAATGCTCTTTCATCATCCCCGTGTTGGACACACTCGTCAGGTTCTTGCAAAGAGACAAATAGGCTGTGTTGGAGTCCAATGTCACTAGAGCTAAGTAGTGGAGAAAGCAGGAAGACTTTATAACAAATGAATATTTATGTGTCAGTGTTAAAATGTAAAATTTGTTTAATTTAAATGTAATTCAAGTATGTATATAATTTTCAGTGTTAAGTGCTTTTTGGGGTCTTTTTTTATTTTTTATTTGGTCTATTTTTAAACATCCTGACACAGTAATAACATTGGCTTAACCAATAGTGTTTTAGGATGGGAATATCTGGTTGTTTGACCAATTGGAGCAGGTGGAAAAGTTTTGGAAAATAAATATCTTATAAATAAATATCTTGCTCAAAGTCACAGTGGCAACAATGGAGCTACTAATTAGCTCATCAATTTCTGCGTCATCCCTTCCAGATTTTGCTTTAGGACTGTTGTTTTCTAGACTAGATCTTCAACCTCTGCTTTTACTCCTAATAGCATTTATGATTTGGAATAATACAGCTTTTGGAAAGCATCCAAGCAGTTTTATTACTAAAAGCAATCAGCGTTGATAAGTTTACGCTGAGTCACTTTGAAATGTCATCTTGATCATCATGGTTACAAACACTAAAAAGACCAGTGCAATATGGGGCGTGGAGTCCACTCAGCTTCCTACATAAAAAGCCAAATAGTGAGACAGGTTGGTTTACAGAACCAAACCGATCATCTTTGAACATGGTGGAGTTAAAAGGCATGCAGTGCTCTAGTGACGGGCCAACCGAGGGTTGGGTTTAGAAATGGTCAAGCAACTCCTGGAGGCTCGTTGCTCAAACATTTTTGCTGCATGTCGTGACCCAGATGGGCCAAACTCTGAGGTGAGTATTCAGGAGCTTTTGAAGACAGTTCAATAACAGTTGGTAAATGTGCATTTGTCTTTTGGACTATATTTGACATCGCAATAGACAGTTTTTGGGGTTTGAAATAACATCACATTTTTCCTGCTACTATTAGATGTTGCTGATCCATGCATTATCAAAGAGTCTGCCAAAAAAGTTGGTTCTTTGCTGGGGAAGAATGGCTTGAACCTGCTTGTGAATAATGCTGCAGTGTTGCCACAAAAAAAACCATGCTGACCACCACTGTTGAGGACATGCAAAACACCTTCAACACCAACGTGATAGGACCTTTATTTGTCATTAGGGTAATGCAATCACTTTTGGGAACAAGCTGAATCTAAAATGAGGCTTTATTTCTTGTGGTGTCTGAAACACTTGGTTGTTAATGTCTTGAGTACCTGCCATATTTGCGTAGAGCAGCTAAAGCCAAGGGCAGACCAGGGATGTCATGTGATAAAGCAGCTGTGATCAACATATCCACAGATTCAGCATCTATGAGCATCATGCCAGTAATGAAAGAGCCATTCCCACTTTCCCCATACAGCATCAGCAAGGTATGCAAGAATCCCAAGACTGTTCTGATGGGCTTCATCAGAAAAATCCTCATTTGTAAGTGGTTTGAAACTCAATTAAAATCATATATTTGGAAATGTTTCAGTATGAAAAGGTCAGATTAGATTTCAAATAGTTTAATGTGTAATGTCCCTGAATAGAAAAAAGTAATTTTTTCAAAAAGTAAACAATTTGAAATTGAATGTAATATCACAACGAGTGTGCTATTGAGCTGTGTGCAAAATCACCTTTGTATACAGTTCTAACAAAAAACGTTTTAACTGATTTGAAACTTTGTCATGCATCTGTTTTCCTTTCAGTCTGGTCTTAACATGTTGACCAAATATACCACAAGGGACTTGAAGGCAGATGAGATCCTCTGCATTTCCATTCACCCAGGATGGGTGAGGACAGACATGGGGGGAGATGAGGTAAATCTAGATTCAGTAATAAAGGAATCTCTCAGGACCTAAACAGAACATGAGGCCTGAATCACAAAAGCACACTGATGCAGGCCCGGATTAGCTAATCGGGAGCACCGGGAAAATTCCCGGTGGGCCGTTCCGTTTTTTGGCTGTGAGGGCCGGTACTGTCATGCCACTGCTATGGGGTTAAAATATGGATGCCCGTATTTAAGGCATCAAAGAAGCGTCCCGTATGAAAGTTATAACACAGTTTGTCCCATATTCGCAGGCATACGCCATATGACCACCAGACCATATAAATAACAAATTCTCAAATGATAATCATTCCTTTTGCGCAAAATATTGTTTTATTTGTGAACGTAGCCGATTGAAGAAGGCTTTAAGACCAAGCTTCTAGCGCATTCTTAAACTTGGACCTCATTTTATTGAAGTAGAAATCCAAGCACCAGAAGCAGCCCACACTCAGCCCACAAGTTTTCTTTAATTGAAAAAATATGCATTTTCATTCATTCATAGGCTATATGGTTGCAATAATAGCCATTTTAGTTCAAAAAAAGGGCATAGACGTTTCATAGACGTTCAGTTGTTATGCTCAAATTTCTTGCCATTTGTATGTAATTTCACAGTATATCCACCTCCTAAATTACTACAACTCGTGTGCAGTCACGATTTTATAATGGTACAATTTACTCAGGCCGATGACTTTTTTTGTATGACATTAAAATAATTTTTAGAATATAGGTTAAGCAAAACAAATGTGATTATTTCTGAGAACTTTTTAACTGCAGGCAGACATTATGGTACAGTATGCTTACAAATATTTAGTTGGAGATATGCGAGCAAAAAATAATAGATTAAAAAATGTATAATAAAGTGCAAAGGTGTCGCTGAAAAGGCCAGTAAATAATAATAATAAAAAAACAAAGATATAGAAAAATATAATGAATTACAAGTCTGTAGAGAACAGTGTGCTATTGCACACTTATATACTGAAGTTTTAATTACATTATTGTAATAGCTATAGTCAGTCGTGAACTAAAGTGGGCCGCTCTAAGGCATGAAACTCCAGGGCTGAAAATGACTCCCACTCCGGCCCTGCACTGGTGGTCTCTTTTTTGATAATTGCTACACTATTTTAAATGCATGTTCTTCCCTGTTTGCCCACCAGGCACCTATTGATGCCAGAGAAAGTGTGGAGGGGATGCTGTGTGTCATTGGCAGCCTTACTGAGAAGCAGAACTGTGCATTCTTAGACTAAACTGGAGAAACAATGCCCTGGTAAACCAGAAAAAAACTCTTAAAAGAGGAACTTTATCAAAGGGCTGATCCAGATGACCTATTTTAACCAATATAAACAAAATAAGCATAGTCATTAATGTTTATGACGTTAAATTTCATTCTCTGTGTGTTCAATACAATAAAACAAACTAACCTAAACAATACTTCAATATTCTGCCATTTATCTGAACGCATATACTTTTTGTGCTGTATAATTTGCCATTCATCATTTAAAAAAACACCATCACAACACATATTTAGTATTTAATGTTAAGTGTTTTCTGACAGCATTTCTACACTACTAAATGCACCTTAGCAAGCAATATGGGATGGGACTTAAAGACACGTAATCAGTCTTTTTACATTTTGATCAATATCCTTAAATTTTATAAACTATTACATAGATCTACTGAGTTTACCAAGCTGCTACTTCTACTAAACTTAGCATTGTGAAAAGAGCAATAAATACAACTGGCTTTTCTGATCATTAGACATTACATATCAGTGACATATTTAAATGAGGTAAATGTAAATATTAGTAAATTATCCAAACATTTACTTTTGTAGACAACAAACTGTCCATAAAACATAACATCATGCACTACCAATCAAAGGTCTGGACACACTTGACTGAGCTTCTTGTGCACTTTAAAATTTGTTTATCTAAAGCCTTATGCTTAAATGCCTGAAATTAATTTACACGCATGACAAACTTTTGTACTTTAAATTGACAAGTCATGTCTTGTGGCTAAGAAACTTCCACTGGATTAAAAGAGAAATAACTGTTGGTGGGGAAAAAGAGGCTAGCAGTTATTGGGTAGACCGCTTGATACCGAGGTTTTGAGAAATAATTGAAAAATTAGTCACGGTCAGTTTGTGTTAAGACCATAAAAAACATGGGCTGATAACTACTCTATAAAGAGTGTGCATGGTTATCTTTGCTGAGACTCTAAAAGAAATTGTAAAGAGTTCTTGGCCGTTGAATAAATGCTAGTGAGAAAGCCAAGTCTTTTTTGCTGTAGCATTCAAAGGTAAAGGCCTAATACTACACTCTTAAATATAAAAGTTCCAAAAGGGGGCTTACAGAGCAATGCCATAGAAGAACCATTTTTCCTTCACCAATGATTCATTCAAAAGTCCATTCAGTGAACAGTTCTTATAAGAACTTTAACAAAGGCCTCTTTAGAAAATCTAAAGACCCTTCTGTAAAGAACATTTGTGGAATAGAAAGGTTTTTCATGGAACCACAGATGCAAATAAAGAACCTTTATTTTAAAGAGTGAATCTCAACAGGTAATCACTGGACAGCTAACGCAGAAGAAAATTCCATGACAGACACATTTAAAATGTGCTTACCTATATACTGTATGGTTCTATTTATTTATTTAAAAATATATTTATTTATTTATTTTTAAATTTCCAGCATACATGTGAACATGCATCCCAGAATGCACCTCTTAAGTGAGAATGCCCAAAGTGTGCAGAGTTGGAATCCAGATGAATGGTGGTGACTTTCTATGAAAATTGGCCACATCTGGTCATACTTCAGTTTGACTTATTTTATGATTTGATTTAATTCTAAAACCTGGAAAAATAGTAATTTAGTAGAATAAAAGGTAAACGTTTCCAAATCTTTGACTGGTACTGTATAACTGAAGCAGAAATACGTCAATAAAACTGGCATCACCAGGAGGCACTGTTCCATACTGCCACTCTCACAGGGCAGATCTTCAGCGGCCCTGGATTGTTCCCATTTATATTTGCCCCCGGACAGAAAAAAGGAAACATTGTCTCAGTAAAGTGGTCATTGAATGTGTAGATAGGTGTGACACCCACTGAATCAAAGAAGCTGACCTCTCCATTATTATAGTCGATCTTCACCCGAACCCTTTCCAGGTGGCCCTTCAGGTTGAGCGGTGTATGTGGGGTGGTCATGGCCGTGTACTTCCCATCAGAGAGAGCGATGGTCCAGAATCCTCCTTCGGCACAGCCTGAGATTTTGCCTTTCCTGGCTACTGATTCTTTAACCACACCAATTACCCAGTCATTATTTTGGCCCACGTCCACCTCCCAGGAATGACATCCTGAGGTGAAACCCTTGGAGCCCAGTACAAAAACAAAGTGGTCAAAGCGCTCGGGGTTATCAGGCAGCTCTTTCATCGTCCCTGTGTTGGACACACTCGTCAGGTTCTTGTTAAGAGACAAACAGGGGTACGCGGTGTTGGAGTCCAACGCAATTGGAGCTAAGTGGTGGAGAAAGGGGAGAAAACATTTTGTGTATATTTATGCACAAATGTATATTTATGCACCAGTGTTAAAATGTCAAATTTGTTTAATTTAAATGTAATTTAAGTGTGTAATTTTTTCAGTGTTAAAAGTGTTTTTTGGGAATTCTTTTAAACATCCTGACACAGTAACATTGGCTCAACCAATAGTGTTTTGGGGCAGGAATATCCGGTTGTTTGACCAATTGGAGAAGGTGGAAAGGTTTTGGAAACCTGTCTGAAAGCAATCATTTTTTGCAATTCCATTTAACACGTTAGTAATTACACCCATTTAACCGTAATTACACAACTTTAAAGGGTTAGTTCATCCAAAAATGAAAATTAGTGCATAAATTACTCACCCCCGAGGCATTCTAGGTGTATATGACTTTCTTCTTTCAGACGAATCCAGTCGGAGTTATATAAAAAATGGTCTTTGATCTTTCAAGCTCTATCATTGCAGTCAGCAGGTGTTGCATTGCTGCAGTCCAAAAGAAGTTAAATAAAAAGCGCCCATCCATAAAAAAAGTGTCTCACACGGCTCCGGGGGGTGAACAAAGGCCTCCTGTAGCGAATCAATGCGTTTTTGTAATACAAATATCCATATTCAAAACGTAATAATCACTTGAATCTAGCTTGCACTCACTGTTGTAAACGGAAGCAGTTCCGGCCGGATGACGTATGAGGTCGGCTTTGCGCATGCCCCGCTCAGAAGCGACGAACGCGGAAGTGCAGGGGAGAGATCAAAACAAAACAACGTTTCCAGAATTAGAAGTACGAAACTGTGTGATTGGGTAAAGAAGATGGCATAGGATTTCATCTAATCCAAGAGAACTGGTTTTTCCTTTGCTAAAGTTACGGAAACTTTGTTTCCTTTGATCCTGTCACAACGGTGGTTTTCAGGAGTCACCGCGTATTCCAAAGCTGAACTCAGACTCATGCTTCCCGGAACTGCTGTCTTTACAACCCGGACCGGTGAGACACTTTTTTTTTTATGGATGGGCCCTTTTTATTTAACTTCTTTTCGACCGAAGCAATGCAACACCTGCTGACTGCAATGAATAGTTTGAAAGATCAAAGACATTTTTCTCATAACTCTGACTGTATTTGTCTGAAAGAAGAAAGTCATATTCACCTAGGATGCCTTGAGGGTGAGTAATTTATGGTTTAATTTTTATTTTTGGGTGAACTAACCTTTTAAGAAAGTAAGTGTCATTGATAAATATAATTTAATAGATAATACATTTAATTAATTAAATCACTCACATTTAATGTGTCTTATGAATTAGCCTCAACTGTATTGATACAACATATGGGCTTTTCCAAAACTTCGAAGTTTTTGGATGACACCTATATAATATTAATTATCTAAATAACTGAAATAGAATAGAATTTTGAATATAAATATAGTCCTTAAAATAGTTTTCATTTTATCATTTTATCATCATTTTACAATATTTTTACATTATATCATTGTATTTGCCATGCTGGCTGAAAACAATTTCCCAGAAAGCTCTACTTTACTCAAAGTCTTCAAATTGGAGCCAAACAACATGATGCAGATTTATAAGATAAAAACGTACACAGAACACATTAGTGATACTCTGAAAGTCTTTGAACTGCAGTTCAGTAATTTCCCTTTCCTGTGCTTCTAATTTTACCTGTCAGACATTCTATTCAAATTCCAACTCCTGAATTTAAAGGGAACCTATTCTGAAATTCTAAATGTTTACACAAACTCATCCAACGCTGTAGTAACTGAACACTCACTGTATTCCACCAGGCTCTGCATTTTTTCCCACACTCTGAACTGCAGCGAGGTGATGTGCTCCGCAACGTCAATTAGAGAATTGGGGACGTTTTCTGGTTCGTTAAATGTTATCTGAGCTCTGGAAGGACATTCATTCAGGTTAGTTGTGGCTTTTATGCAAATAGATCCATCAAATTCTTTCAAATGTACAATGTACCATTACCTCTTTTTGACATTCTTGTAGTTCTGTGTGAAAAAAGTAAATCAGTTCTTGCGTTATTTAAAAAATTAAAATTTTTGGGGTTTTTTTTTTTTTTTTTTTTTTAAACAACCGTAAAAAAAAAAAAGTGTTGGGGGGGTTTTTTGGGGGGGTTTTTGGGGGGGGGGGGTTTAAAAAAAATAATATTTAAAAAAATTTGTGTTTTTAAAAAAACAACAAAATTTTTTTTTGGGTTTGGGGGGTAACATTGATAACTTGATAAGATTAGTTAACAATCCAAATACAGCAGGTTACCTGTAAAAAGAGGCTGTCAGCATTAGCAATCTCGTTTTCAATGGCCATGACAGCCTGAGAAAAGGTGAGTATATCACGAGCGATTATGTCGGTTTTTTTCTTCATCGTCTGTTTCTTGGTCTCTTCTTCTTCTGCCAGCACAGCAATCCTTGCAGCTTCCTCCTTCAGAAGAAATTGCCGAAGCTCTTCAAACTCCTCGTGAATTTGTTTCTCTGTCTGTTGTCTTTGGTTCTATGTGAATCCAACATAAAGAAGGCAATTAAGTGATTATCCCAGTTATCTGTTGATGGTTAGTGTGTCATATGATGTTTGTTAGTGTGGATCTTGTTCTTTGTTGATACCTTGATGTGGACAGTTATATCATCACATTCCTGTTTGGCCTCATAGAGGCGTCGAAGGCTTTTCTTAAGTGGGATGACAATCTGCCGCATTTCCTCCTGGACAAAAAAAAAAGTACATCTCAATCCAACAATATCCAAAAACAACCCTCTAGGACAGTTTGTAAACCGAAAACAAGAATCCCACAAGATTTTAAAATAAATTAATAACAATATAGAAATTACGCTAAAAAAACAAGTTCTAACTCTAGGAAAACACATATTTACTATTAATGTCATTGCTTTTGAAAACTGTATTGACTTTGCCTCAGTTTATTAAATTCCCAGATATTATCAAGTTTTCCATGACCATGAAAATTAGTTTTTTCAAGAACACCCACCAGATTCCACAATTGTAATTTAGTAATGGTAATTAACCAACTTCATGGATTTTTGTTTTGGCAAGGTAATCTGTATTATATCATTAAAACGCAAAAAATAATCACCTAATTATTGAATATAATGTATAATAATATATTATTTAACATAGTAATCAAACTGCATGTATACATTCTGGCAGCACTTATTGTTCTACCTTTAGTTTATGCATATTAAATATTTACAATTTAAAACAATTTACAAAATATCTATGGCATCACAGTAATAGGAATCGAGAATAATGACAAATACAATAAAAATGTCTGGATGCATTATGGTAACAAGAATTTTTGAGGGTTAACATGCGTGTCATAAATCAATTTCAAAATAAAAACAACCAAAAGCCTTATTATTATTTAGCCTTAGTATTTTGGCTTATTTGTGGTACAAAAATAAGCTTACTTTGAAAATAATTTCTTAAAAGAAGAAATATAATACATCATCACCTTGAGATCATTTGCTGCTTCCTCCAAAGGACACACACTGTGGCCTTGATGTTTCTTGGACGTTTGACAAACACAGCAGAGAACTTCTTCATCATATTGGCAGAACAATTTGAGTCCCTCTCCGTGAGTGGCACAGAGAGCCTCTGGTTTAGACGTCCCGTTGGCTGAATATGAGCCCACTCTCGCAGACGCTTGTCCTTTCAGCTCCTGTGCGATGGCGTCGCACACGTTCTTCAGAGCCAGACTCACGGTGGGCTCCGTCAGAGAACACTTCCTCCTGCACACGGGACATTCCCTCTTGGCCGCCTTCTTGTTCCAGAAGGCCTGAAGGCAGAGGCGGCAGAAACTGTGGCTGCACTTCAGGACCACGGGATCGGTGAAGATCTCGCAGCAGACCGGACAAGAGAGCTCATCCTCTAAGGGCGACTGCGTGTGGGATGACAAAGCTCTCGGGCGCAGAACTGGGACGTTTTTAAGGCTTGGAAGGGTGTTTGCTCTTCCAGGTTGCGAGGAAGCCCTTGGTCGCAAGGGCATGGCTGTCTGGTGTTGCTGGAGTGGAGTCCACTTGCTTTTGAAACCAAAAACGTGATGAGCCCAAGCTACTCCTGCAGTGTTTCATCTAGACCACAAGCCTTCCACAAGCACCCTCACGTTCCAAAAACAAGTCTGTCCTTCACCAATAATGACCTTTTATAGAGCCGTGACCATCCTTAACTTGAAATACCATCAGAAAATTCTCAGAAGCCAGTCTTTTGACCACACCTCGTCCACTAGAGCACTGGGTTTTTATTTACGTCACTCTAATATATGGTCTTGGTTCATTATTGGATCAACTGGTGCTTGAGGGGAAAACAAACCGCCATTGATCCGTGAAATGTTTGGTGTAAGCATTATTGTTTTGGGAACTCGGAGGCAACGTGAGGGGTTGCAAGAAAGCAAATGCTTTCCAAATGCTGCAGGGACATTTACGCAAAGTAACTTATACAGAAAACTCCACATATAGCCACATGAGTGGAAAAAATTGCAAAAATGTGTGTTTATAACAGGATAACTTACAAATACTATACCAAATCACTCTTAAATCATATTTTCAGTGCAGGTCACTTGTTCCCTTATATGTCCACAATGGTAATGCAAAAGTAAAGAATGGAAATATGCCCTTGGTGAGGTTGTTCAGCCAAGGAGAACGAACCCAATGTTTCAATGAACAACCGTAAGAAGGAAACACCTACTGCTTTCCAGACCATAAAAACAAAACCAAACATCTCATTTTGTTTGTTTTAATATTGTTGAGAAATCTAACAAATAACAATTTGGTGCAATAGCATTTCTGTTAATGAAAAAACAACAACACATATAACAGACTTATATCATAATTATTGCCATTTGAAGGTAGTCTGAGACAGAGTAACGTGAGGCCATCAAAACCATTACTTCATCAGTGTAAACAATTCATTCTTAAAAACAACGCTTATCTAAATGTGTTCAAAAAGCTTCTAATTAAAAAAAGTGTCCAAAGTAAATCAACGACAAGAGAGCTGTTTAAGCTACACTGATAGCTTTACAGTATGTAAAAGTAACACCAAAACAATTTTTTTTTTCCTTTTACATTTTTGATCTGGGTCCTTTAAACATTAACCTACATCTTCCATAAGACAAGACGCCCGACTAAATAATAAAAAAAAGAAATATAAAGTTGAAAGTTTTAACCATCACATGATCAGTACTTTACATTTCAAACATGCTCTGACTTTACAGATGTGAAATACTACAGTGTTGAACTGCCTGGTTAAAAGAGTAATAATCAGCTCTGAGTTCCACTAACTCAACATGTGCTCAGTGTAAGACGCCCGTGTTTGGTCATATTTGCAGTAATATTGTCAGTATCTTGGAAATGCTCACTGGACTGGCGGTTGTATAGCTTTTTTTGTAAACACATCAACACTATATACACTCAAATCAATACCATACAATCAATACCATCAGTGCTTTAATATTAACTTGTAAGTAGGGCTGGGCAATATATATATTTTTTTTCCCCAAAAGCCATGTTTTGCATGTGTGTGTATATGTATACACACAACATGGATTTTCAAATCTGAAATGAAACTAAGCCCAACTTTTAAGCCCTTCATACCTCCTCCACTATTCCTTTAAAGGATAATTACTGTAACAGGTGAAACACTATCTGTAATACTTCATGATATTTCTTAATACTGATTTTACTGATAAAAAAGAAAAAGATTTCCTTGTGTTTGGCATTATGCAGTAGTTTACCACACTACTAAAATGAAAACGGATGGTCTATTTCTTTCCAATTTCTTTTACTCTTTTAAAATAAGAGCTAAGCCACAGAACTGGAAATGTAAAGCACTAGAGGTCATTTAGAAACGGTTCACTGCAACAGCTTCAAAGCCACTTGAAATCCTTTGTATAATAGAGAACAAGAGTACATAACAAGACAGCACATGCTTTAGGGAATCATTATAGTGTTGATAAGACAAATGGTCCATGATTCTGCCATGGGACGGGTCAGATCCACACCGCAGAGGTCACTACAGTGCAAACCAGCATTGCCTTGATCTCTGCACTGCGTGTTCTGTGCCTTACCGTGCGATTTATACAGCGTCGGGCAACACAGTGCAAGTGAAAGTCACAGTATGCAACAGAGTAACCTCACAGGGGTACCAAACACGGGCCCTGGAGTAAACACCTTGCAAATTCAATGAGTCTCAGCATCTTTTGCTAAATATCCTACTAAATAAGACATATCATTTAAGTGATTAGGCTCAACCTAGTCAAATCTGAATACAATTTTAAAATGCATTCAATGTAGTGTCTTCATAACATTTGCATAACATAAAAAAAAAGTGGAGTTAAAGGCCTACATACAAGTGTTTCCAGCGTTCTTAAAAGCATCCCAGCATATGATCCCAAAATCAACAAAAATAAAACTCAATAGTGTTCCTAGAATTACCACTTTTAGCTATTTCTAAAATTACACCCGACCGACCTTTGCATCGCCGATGGCACCCCACACATCAAACACAATCTCATCTGGAAATGCAAAATCACCCAGAGTCTCATCCAAAGCTTCGGCAAATTCATCCGGGTTCTTTTTGTCCTTGCCGAGCTCCACCATCGTGGCAGCTGTAAATGAGTGTGGGAGTTAGAAACACCACTTAAAAAAACAACTGTATCAAAACAGCAATACGCAGGGAAACATACCAAGTTCACTGTCTCTAATGCCCATGTAGCTCTCCAACAGATCATCAACTTTCTCGATAGCTTTTTCTTCAAATGCTGATGGCTGCAACACAAAGAATTAATGAAATATTACAGATTACCTCACCCAGCTAAAAATTATGATTGATTAGATGATTGTGCCATTGTGGTTGATTGTCTGTGATGTTTTTCTAAAATGATGTTGCAAACTGTACTGATTAGTCACCAGAATAATGTTATCTAGCTGGCAAAGCACGAGGTAGCATAACACATAAGGTTTTGATGAATTTGTAAAAACTGTGATAGACTTGAGAGCATCAGTAAAAATAGTATAAACTACAAAACAATCTTTAACATCTCCATTACTTAGTCACAGTTTTTTATGAATATATATTGTGCATATATATACATATATATCTATAGATATATGTTTGTGTGTGTGTGTGTGTGTGTGATATATAATACCCCACCCCACCATATACTGTATTTATATACTATATATATATATATATAGGTGTGTTGTGTGTGTATATATATATTATATATATATACACACACACACACACCACACACAAACAAACACACCTATATAGTGTTGACTAAAAGTGTTTATAAAACACTTATTATATAGGGATGAATATATGAATCAAGAATAAACCCATTCATTTCATCTTCTTGAAATTTGTCTTTTAGTAAAGAAAAATATCTTGTGAAGACAATGCTGTAAAAAAGTGGATTTGATGCATTTTCATGCATACACTGCAGGCAAATATAAGATATTTATTAAAATACTAAATATCACTGCTGTTTTTTGGGGGGGGTTTTTTAAGATTATTTTTGGTTTTATGCCTTTTATTAGATGGACAGTGGGTCAACAAGGAAGCGAAGTGGTCGAGAGAAATTGGTTGGATTGCAGTGGAGCCGGGACTCGAACTCGGGATGCCCCAAGCGTAACAGCACTACATGTCGGTGAGCTGCCCACAAGGCCATCGGCTCCGACAATCACTGTTTGTTTTTTTAAAAGATTTTACAGATACATGTAAATGTGATTTCTATAATTTTTCTAGCCAAGAATTCGAATATTATTTATATATATATTTCAAGGATTTCTATGACTGTGGGAACTGAAAATATGTATATTTTTCATTACTATATATTAGGGCTGTGATGATAAATCGATGCAG
The DNA here is from genome assembly GCA_018155175.1 of Sinocyclocheilus anophthalmus. Classification (NCBI taxonomy): domain Eukaryota; kingdom Metazoa; phylum Chordata; class Actinopteri; order Cypriniformes; family Cyprinidae; genus Sinocyclocheilus; species Sinocyclocheilus anophthalmus. The sequence goes on from JADLZN010000156.1 coordinate 138,965, forward strand.
AATCGATTCGTGGATGGATTCTCAGATCTTCCGAATGCATCGTGATTCTCACTGGAATCGATTCTGAGCCTAGATTTGAACAGTAGATGGCGCTCTAATCTAGTTTTTATCCGCACTTCTCAATGCTCACGAAATACGGGCAGGCGCTTGTGCGTTCGGCCGAGTTATGCAATTTCACCTTGGCACAAAATGCTTTTATGATGTGAGATTAATGTAAACACAGCCCACTGTGAACACCCTTCCCTTGTAATTCGCTTCAACCTTTTCGAATTTTATAAATGATTATTTTAGGTTCAAGTGCGTGTAAGGATTTGGAACCAAGCAGAGTATGGCATGCAGCGCCATCTAAAACTAAGCTCAGAATCGACTAGAGAAAGAATTGCGATGCATTCGGAAAATCTCCTATTTTCCCAGCCCTACTATATATGATATCAATTAATGAAAAAGTCTTCTAAATAAGTGCAAATTCTAAGTGCTTTTCCGTGAGCGTACAGCCGCTTCTATGAGATCTAGGTTTTATTCATATCAATCACAATCCCATTATATTGTTACATGTGACAATATGCTGAATTGTGAAATACTGTATGTACTGAAGTGTGTCTCATATTGCAAGACAGCTAGACATGCCTAGACCTTTCCAATCACACAAATGAAAACACGTATCGTTTCCGCCGACTCGTGAACTGAATTGACATGACTTCACCGTGCATTTAACCCGACGGTCTTACCAGTTCCTCTACGGTGGCTGGTCCTTTAGACCTCAGACGTAGAGTTCCTCTGCCCGTTCCTAACTGTGCAGAACCCGACCTGCTTCCCGACCGCTGACTGATCATGTCTTTAAAAAAAGGGTAGAAAAAAATCATCATATCAGATTCACTGTGGCCATCAATGTCAGCTACAGGATATTCAAAAACACTTACCAAATGCCTTCAAAGGTTCCACCAGCTTCAGGAAAAATGTTTTCCCTTTAGGCAGTTCCTTCAGCATCTTGGCAACCTCATAATGGCGGCAGCCAATGAGTATCTGCCCGTTGATTGACTCGATCATGTCGCCCACGTTGATGACCTGGATCTGATGAATAATACTGCCTTCTCTTATTCTCTGCAAAGGAAACAGATGATTACAGCTTTGCAGCAGGCTGGGCGGTATGACTGGTCAAGATGAGGTTAAACTTATTATTAAGACGTGTTTGGTAGGTACAACGTGGTAGGGTGTATACTCTATACCAGGGGAGGTGAACTCCGGTCCTGGAGTTTTCTATTGTAATATATTTTAAAATGCAATTTATTCCTGTTACTCCAGTCTTTAGTGTCACATGATCCTTCAGAAATCATTCTAGTATGATGATTTGCTGCTCCAGAAACATTTATTATTATTATTATTATCAATGTTGAAATCAGATATGCTGCTTAATATCTTTGTGGAGACTGTGATATTTGTTTTGCTGGATTCTTTGATGAACAGAAAGCTCAAAAGAACAGCATTAATTTGAAATTATATTTTTTGCAACATTAAAAATGTCTTTCCTACCACCTTTGAACAATTTAAATGCATCCTTAGCTAAACAATGTATTTGTTGTGAAAATTTTTTTTCTGGTAAAAAAAAAAAAAAAAAAAAAATTTTTTTTTACAGTATTGGAATCATGTATTGAAATGTACTCAAGCTGTAACATTAAAATTTGGTCGCATAGCAAACTCTTAGTTTTACCATGAAAATCATGAACGTACTTGCATCCGTAAAAAAATCCCAGGTCATTCCTCTCACCTTAATGAAAGCATAGCCAGCTCCATTATCAGTGATGGTGAGCCCCAGTGCATCCTCTCCTTTAAAGACATCCACCTCTTTTTTCTGGCCCTTCACATGAGCAAATATAAAGTCCTCTAGTCCGATCTGGCCACCCAAAAGTTTATCCATATCCACTTTGTGAGTATTCAGTGTGCAAAACATCACCTGGCATAAGGACATAATCATTTAGTTAGTATAATCACCAAGGCCTGCTTTTATAACACAAAGGGAAATCCCGCTCACCTCTGTTGGAGGAATCCCAAAGGCCTCTCCTATCTTAGCGTAGAGCTCACGCACATTGCTGAAGCCCTCGATGCGACCCGTGGGGCTGCCGTGAGCCAGCTGGGTGTGGAAGATCAGGCGAGGTCGCAGGCTGGTGGGTGGAGGTGGTAGGCCCTCATGGGCAGCTCCTTCACCCAAGCTGACCCTGCCACCATCCAGGCCATCCAACCCTGGGACATTCAGTCCAGCTCGGATGGGCTCGGCCTCCTCGTTCTCCACCAGTGGAGACGCCTTCTTTCTGCGTCCCAATCCAAGTGGCATTTTGGATGCTGCCGTCTTCGTTTCTTGTACAGGCACAATGTTTTGATACAAGAGGGGTCTGTGCAGCACCTTTAATAATGTGCCCAAATCAAAGTACAAAGTGTCTTGAGTTCAACCCATTCAAAGGAAATCTCCAGACCTGTGATACAAAGATGGACAAACAGCGATCAAAAAAGATACATTTGTAGCAAATTTAATAGACAAGCAAAGAAGATAAATAATAATAATTTAAACTTACAAGGAATTTAATTTGGGGGATATTATAAATCATTATAAATAAAGGACTAGTTGCATACAACCAAAAACAAGAAACAGTTAATTCAAAAGTAATATATTGTACATAATTCTAAATGTAATTTCTAAAATTCTACATTTCCTGATATTTCCAGGTTTTACATTACTATTTTTTTCATCATCACTTTTTTGATTTATAATAAGCTTTAATGCATAAATGTATCTTCCATCACTGAATTCAAAATACCCTGGTACTTACATGTTTTCTATGACTGTGGGAACATATTTTAATGTGCATTTATATTTCCTACATTTCAAGTAATATAAATAAGTGCGAAATTTCATGGTCACTTCTATTAAATCTACGTTGCCATTCTCATACATTAACCACAATTAACAAACTGGGTAGGAAAAGGATGCATTTGTAATAAGGAATTTTATTTACATTTAAAATGATTTAATTTGGATAAAATTCAAAACACCAAAAATAAGAAGAAAACATTTGCTTCTGCCTTGTTTATTTACATAGTCATCCAGCATGCAAACTCGAACAGCAACCTGACTAAAAATGGCAAACTAAACTCAAATACCGACCACAGAAAAAGCACTTTTATGTGTTGAAGGTTCAGGATTAAAGCAGTCTGGCATGTTTCTATTCATAGACTGAAGCTAAAGCGGCTAACAGTGTGTATATATAGAGTTAGCATCGTCTGGACATCACGACACTTACCAAACTAACACTGACAGAGAGAAAACCATGAACCGCTGGGACGTCGGGCTTATAATCTATTCATTGTAAAAGATGACTGTTGAGGAGGGTTAAAGCGGGGGTTAGGGACTATGTTCTGGTAAGTGAGAGAAAGGCGGATAGCACATCACTCAACACAACCTGCAGTTCTTCCTCTACTGACTGAGAAACCAAACAGCAGCTCAAACACGCGCGCACTGCTGCCACCTACAGGAGCTGTAGGGGAAAGCGTTATAGGTTACCATGGCTGCGTTTCCCAGAAGCATCGTATGCCCAAGTAGATCGTAGACCCATTTGTCACCAATGGAGCTAAAATCAACTTAAGCTTACGACGCTTTTGGGAAACGCAGCCCATTGCTTAAAAAAAAAAATTCTGCATTTCACATTAAAAAATGCAGCCATTTGAATAAAAAAGTGCCCCCACAGCGCATCCAGTGAAGCCTTAGGGCCCCGGTCCCCAGTCCCCTCAGCAGATATGGCTCCTGGATGGCAAATTTGAAAAGTGAATACAACTTCAAATGAAAGTGTTGTTGTGGTACATAAAAATAAGATTACTGTTGCAATACTATTTATTTGATTTGTGTTCAACAAACATACAAGGTTCCCACATTTTTGGATCGATGAACTTCCATGATGTTTTTTTGAAATTTTAGAATAATTTTTATAAAGATTGCTGGGCAGAATTCATATACCTAAATTGTTATTCTTATTTTAGATACTTAAAACATTCAACAGGTTTTGCACTCCTCACACAAAAAGCAATAGGCTACCATCTAGTGAATAAGAATAGTTCCACACAGTTTGCGTGGTATTTGCTGAAAATTTGTTTCTTTAAAGATTTCGAGAATATGAACATTACAACTTGCTCACCAATGGATCCTCTGCAGTGAAAGGGTGCCGTCAGAATGAGTCCATACAGATAATAAAACATCACAGTATTCCACATGACTACAGGGAATTGAGTATTGCCTTGTTAAGCAAAAAGCTGTGTTTGTAAGAAACAAATCTATCACTGAAGTAACTTTTAAACTGTCACTTCTGGCCATAATAAAACTTCTTCCAGTGAGAAGATCCATCCTCTTTTCCTCTCACATCAAAATCCACCAACATATTTGTTTAGAACTGCTTTTGCTCATAAACATACTTGATATGTGCATATTTCTCTCCTAATTCAGATGAGATGACTTACTGGAGAAAGCAATTTTATGTATAGACAACTCGTATTTTAGCGGGAAACATTTTAAAGTTAGAAACATCTTAAAGGGGTCATATGATGCGATTTCAAGTTTTCCTTTCACTTTGGAGTGTTACAAGCTCTTAGTGCATAAAGACGATCTGTAAAGTTGCAAAGACTAAAGTCTCAAATCATAAGAGATATTCTTTATAAAAGTTAAAGGAGTCAGCCACGCCTACCTAAAACGGCTCGTTCTAACACACCCCCACATGTCTACCTCACTATGTGGGAAGATTTGCATAACGCCGCCCAAATGTGCTCGCAAAGAAAGAAGGCGTAACTTTTATCTTGTTGTAGTATTGTTGTTGCCGCCGCCGCCATATTGTGAAGGCGCTGTGTGTTTTGTTGTGAAAGCGAATCTACTTTGTTTGGTCTTCCAACAGAGGACGATACCTGCTTTGTCATGCTTAGAGCTGATCCATGCTGGTCGCTGAGGAAATACATCAACTTAGTGCTGTGGACCACCGGATCGGCTTTCACCGTGGACGAAGCGGAGTCCAGCCCGGGGTCGCCACATGTGGTTGCCGCAAGCCTCACTCCTTCGTCGAATCCACCGGCCGTGCTGTTCTCAAGCCCTCTGGCCTCTGCTCACTCAAGGCCACTGTGTGTGATGCTGTTTCATTGTGAAAGCGAAACTACTTTGTTTGGTCTTCCAAAAGAGGACACAACTAGAAATCAGTGGTTAAGTGGTATTTAAAACACTGTTCCAGAACAGTTCAAACCAAAATATTTAGATGTGTGCAACGCATTTTATGGAGGACTGTTTACTGATCCTGGAGAGTAGACTACAATGCCAGCTGTTCTGACTCACAGACTGTAAGTGCGTTGTTTTATATTTAAAGAATTTGCCACTGACGATTCAAACGCGAGTTTTGAGCAGTGTAGAGTAGCACTTGTTGTTTGTCATTTCTCCGATCACAAATGCAGACATGGTTTTATGTTTATGCAACGCAACGCGTAAAAACACAGTATAAGTTATTATAATGCGTAATTATGTCCCCATTGAATGCAACAAATGCCTCGTTTATAATGGGTTTTAATGTTTTTGTCTCATCGCTCCGGGACAGGGGCATCACAGTATGGTAAGGGGCGTAAAACATTTCCATCACACGCTTGAGGTATTCGGCCAATCACAACACACTGGATAGCTGGCCAATCAGAGCACACCTCGCTTTTCCGACCGATGAGCTTTGTAAAAATCGACGCGTTTCAGAAAGGCGGGGCATAGAGGAGAAACAATAATGTACAGTATGTGGAAAATAATGTTTTTTTAACCTTAAACCAATAAAAAACATGTATATACACAATACACAAAATAATGTTCTTTTTAGCAGCATCATATGACCCCTTTAAAGATGGATTTGTTTCTTACAAACACACAGCTTTTTACTTCACATGATGTTAATTGATGGACTGGAGTCATGGGAATTATGGATTATTGTTTTTATCAGTTGTTTGGACTCTCATTCTGACGGCACCCATTCACTGCAGAGGATCCTTTGATGAGCAAGTGATGTGATGCTAAATTTCTCCAAATCTGTTCTGATGAAGAAACAAACTTATCTGCATCTCAGATGGCCTGAGGGTGAATAAATGTTCAGCTCATTTTCATTTTTGGGAGAACTATATTCCTTAAGCTCGTTCACAGAGAATAGAGAAGACAGAGGAACAGCTCAAGCATTTAAAGAGGCAGACGACAAAACTGCAGAGTGCACTTACAACAAATAGCACATTATCATCTATTGGTGTGGACATTAATATTCATTATAGTTCTTGATGTGAACGGGCCTTTGAACACATCAGTTGTGTAGAAATAGAAAAAAGTACAACTTTTCTAAATACTTACAACTCCTGTAGCGCTGACAATCACAATAACACATTTCCATGATCATGTATGCATTCTTGCATACTAATACAGTAACAGACTTACTACAAGACAGCACTTGTAAAGCCTTTAATTGCAAGGAATAAAAAACAATTACGCATATGATAAAGAATTGTGAAGCATTTCACAAAAAAAATAGCCAATATCTTTTTACAGAAACGCACAAATTCCATAACGTTGTGAATTTCAAATAGCATGCTGATGACGCAGCAATAATGTGTGAGGTACTTTAAACTGTGCATATGTGCCATAGCAATCTGCATACGTTTGGCACAAATACTGTCATTCCTCATAAAATTACTTCTGGTAATGGCAGTTCTAAGATGCAAAATCCAATAAAGTCTATAAAATCGCCATTATCTCATCATTGTACATCATCTCAATATGTGCACTACAATAACAGCATAAATATGACTAAGTAAAATAAGAGTGTGTTTCCAGGGCCATGAAAGAATATTATGAATTCTTTTCAAGCTACATTTATTGCAAGCAAAAAAGGTTTAAGTTGTGTTTAATGTTTTATAGTGTAAATTCCCACAAATGAATGCTCCTTAGCAAATTAGAAGTCTTGAACGCTGAAGTGTGTAATTTTGCAGCAACTACACCCCATTTATACTTTCCAAAACATCACCCATTAATAGTTAATAGGGATGCACGATATATCGGCCACCATATCGGTATCGGCCGATAAATGCTCATTTCTTCTGTTATCGGTATCGGCCCGATAAGAAAATTTGGCCGATATCTTAAAGCCGATAAATAATGCATTATTTCCTTCAGAGACACTTCAGATGCACGCTGTTCATTTGCAGCCTTTTGTGCAATTGTACGTTGTAATATTGTGTTTATTTGATGTATATCTGATTTATCTCATATAGAATGCGTTTGGTTAAGTTAAAAGAGCGCTTCAGTTTACCGGTGATAAACTCAAACAGCAGTGCACAACATTAATAACTATGATTGGGAATGTCGTGTATATAACATTCTAATGAGAACATTATTATAATAAAACGTTGTGCATTCTTTGGGTTTAGTTGCCGTGTTTCAGTGCGTTGTTATGGGAAGAGCGCATCCACAACAGGATCACACATTCTGACTATAGCACGCAATAAATGCATAATTTTGTAATATTATGTTTATGTTGTATTAATATTAATCTCAGGATGCATTTCCTTGAGTTAAATAAGCTGCCAGCAAAACGCTTCAGTTTACCGTGTTCATTCAGCGCTTCAGCTTCAGCACGTACAGCTCAAACAGCTGCTATTTAAAACTGGTATTAATTTGTTACTTTTTCAAAATCATTGATACATTATTAATAATAACAACCACTTGTATTTTTCTATTATTATTTTCATCAGCAATATGGTTTAGTAATTAAAATCATTTAATTATTGTCCGTGCAGAGGCTATTCCGTTTTATTGATCTATGGTGCATTCATTTTGATTCTTTACACGTGTAATGATGTCCAATCACTTGTTTGCATTATTTATGCATTATTTTATTTGTAAGACTTTATGACTAAATTTGGTAATGGGAGAGTAAAATTATTTTTAAAACATACACCGTTAAAACTAGGCTGCTTATGTTGAAGTGTTTGGGATGTGGTTTTTAATGATGAGAACTTTTTTTGTAATCAGGCTCTCAAAAAGTATATACAAATTTGGATATAGATTTATCGGCCAACATATCGGTTATCGGCATTCAAAAATAAAGAATTATCGGTTATCGGTATCGGTCAAAATTTTCATATCGGTGCATCCCTAATAGTTAATTAAAGCTACATTCAGGAATTTTTAAACCTGAAATGTACTTGGCTGCAACAAACAAATAGAGGAGGGATGGTCTGAATGGAGCAGTTATGTGCTCAAAGACACAATGGCGACATGGAAATCACAGTAACCTATCATGGATCAATCCTAGCTGGAGAAAGCGAGTGTTGTCTGCAGTTCAAATGTGCGGTCACATTTACCATTGCTCAGTGAATCTGCATGGTCGAAATCCAGTTTCTCCAACAGGAATCTATGCGTTTGGGAATTCCGCGTGAACGTTTCAGCGACGGTTTCAAAGCAGTCACAGAAATTCACTGCGTTGAGCCCAAGAAAGCTGCTTCATTTGAAAATCTGCGTGGGGAAAATGTTTGCCCCCACAGATTCCTATTCTCCTTATTTTTAACGTACGAGCTGATGCAGCCATTTAACTTGAATGTGTGAGGCATCCGTTGTCTTTCGCTTCCAGTCATTTTAATGAAAAAAAACTGCTTGCTATACTGCTTGACATTGCAAACAGGTATTTCTTATCATATTATTTTAATGTATTGTCATAATTATAAACACACTGGTTTGCAGCACAAGTAGTTTTATTGTACTTATAGACCTTGTAGCTTTCGCCCCTTTTCTGCACTGCGCTCGTTGTCTTGTCTTCCGTTTGTATTTCAGCGTTACCGTAAATTCACATGAATTTATAAATTAACCACTCATTTAAAAATATTCCCAGTCTACTGACATTTACGTCAATCGCTTCAAACATTACAATGTTCATGATAAATTTTGTTAGCTCTGCATTAAGTAAACCCACCAGCTTATTAATCTTCAACAGTGATGCTACTGAGCTACCATAAAAATGGAAGTTCAAAATTCTAAAAACTAACATTCTAAAGATGGCTGCACACTTGCTTCTCTGACGCATAAGGTCTATTCCAAGCGGAAACCTTCCTGTCTCTCTCTTGAATCCGACATGGAAGTGACTTTAACTGCAATTCATCAACTGACTGCTAGAAGACATGTTCCAAAAGGGAGTCAATCTCATAGACCCCCATGTTAAAATGGCCAACTTTACAGCAGAAAAAAAAAATGTTTACAGCCTGGTACAAAAAGTGGTTTTGGTCTATATAGCTAATCTTGCCCTTCAAGACAACTGTGAGGGGGTGGATTTTTTTATAACTCATCCGTTATATATAATTATATTAAGCCTTAAAATTCTGCATAATTAAGGGCGTGGCCACTTGAGTGACAGGTGGATTGCCTGCTTGTGGAGCTAGGCAGGCTTGGTTTCAGCAACCAGGCACCTCAGCTCCACCCACGTCCTGCCTCTTTGCCCATTTCCGATTATCCAGGAGTGACGTACTGCCAAGATGGCGACGGCCGGCTCCACCCACTTGGGGCTTCAAAAATCCTCTTCAGAAACCTATGAGTGACGTCACGGACACTACGCCCATGTCTATGGTCTATTCATCTAGTTATTTACCTATAGCGCCTAATGAATCGGAAATCTCGCACATTCATAGAAAATAGCTTACTTCAACATTGACAAATGAGGTGGATTGGAATGACTCCATTTCCCCAGTGAAATTGTATCACGCAATAGTAAATGTAACCACACTTTAACATGCTCTGGAAGCACTGTGATAATGCTCAGGAGCCCTTGTGAATTTCCTGGGCTCACTCTATGCAAAGAAACTCGGCTCCCCAGCAGCCCCGTCAATGGGATTTCACACACCCACAATCACACAATCACACACACACACTTCTACAATTACTATTTGAGATCCTCAGAAATGTATAAAATCCTATTGTTCAGCATTGATATTACTGTTAAGTACAATGTTGACTGCTCAGAGACTAAAATTGGAATATTATTTTAATAAAAGAAAACAAAGGTTCAAGGGGAAAGAAACCTGAAGAAGCAAACAAGAGGATGACGGAGCATTTACTTGGAGGTACTGCAAAACTATGTGTGAAAGTCAATATATTACTTCTGAAATGTTTCACAGTGTTCTGTAAAAGTGCATGGCGATATAAGTAAGCGGGTATAAATAATCTGTTGGGAGTTCTATTGTGTTTCTCTGAGCTTGACTTTTGTGTATTTATCATTGATACTTTCAGCTGCAATAATATCTAGAAAATCAGAAGGGCCCAATCATAGGATCTGTGTGTTGAGAGTCTGTCCTCCAGTGGTTGCAACGCTCAAGGTGGTAGGATCTGAACCAGAGATTCACGGGCACTCGGTCCCAACTTGTCCGGAAATTTCACTGAGAACTCTAGCACCATGTCTCCTCTCTTTTCAGGACATTTGGACAGTGGCAGTCCTTCTCCCACTATCCTCTTCTTCATACCGGGTTTGATGACATCACGTGATGTCACTGTGACAGTTCTACCGTCCAAGGTGGGGGCGCTGATGGTGCAGCCGCATAGAGCCTGAGTAAGTGATGGTTAAGAGAGAATAACAGGATTAACAAATTTCCTTATTTAACCCTAAGGCTACATGAATAACCAAAATAATATAAAAATCACTATACGCCATACTGCCATTTATCAAAGGCTGCGATTTAAATAAATAAATGCGTCGCCTGTTTCAGAGCGAATTGCGGCACGATGTTTGTTTACACGGGAGCAGCTCATTTCAGCATCTCAGAGCTAGATTCAGAGTAAATGCCACTCCACACAAACTCACCCCTGCATCTGCACTGAGTTTGGGTCGCTTATAACATGCAACTGGGAATGCAAGATGCATCAACCATCTTCCCAAACTTGTAAAGAGAAGCACTTACAAATCATCTGTTTTCAACTAAAGAGAACATTTATTAAGTGGTTTTCCACAAAAATAAAATACATATTTTATAATGAAAAACTTTTAAAATGACAGCTATAAATATTAGTATTTTAATTTTACAGTTTAAAATTTCTGCCCAGTAATATGCTATTTTTATTTAATTATGAAATATTACAATACCTATTATCAATAACTTTCCCCCCCCCCAAATCGTGCAGCCCTAATTTAACCTTTGTATTCTCATTAAAATACGTGAAAATAGCAGTATTTTTTTAGTGATATGCTAATAGCTAGATTCTATTTATACTATGTTAAAATAGCAGGATGTTCTGCTAATTACTCATTGCAAATAGTGGCAATTATCGGCACCTCAGCATTGTAATACATTATAAAACAGTATGCAATAAAAACGTATTGAGTGTAAATTATAATTTAAATTAAAAATTATTAAATGGATGCCACCTTACTAGGACAATAAAGCCCTCCCTACACCAACCCCCCCTACCCGATACTTTATTTTAAACTTTTTGATTATTTCCTTCATTTTTTATTAAAAATAAATGCTTTTCTGATGTGGTTTTAAATTTGAAAAGGGAGAAAAAAAATGTTTGCCAAAAGGCAGATTCAAATTAAATCAGTATCAACAAAATATATCTTTGCAATGCAGAGGAAACACAGAAGCTGCACCTGAATTGGCATTTAGATGTATTTAACCATGTTTCATTCAGGAAAATTTAAGTAATAATTTTATGCATTTAGCAGATGCTTTTATACAAAGCGACTGCAGTGCATTCAGGCTATAATTTTTTTACCAGTATGCGTTCCTGGGAATCGAAAACAGACCTTTCGCGCTGCTGACAACAATGGCTTCTACCATGCATTTAACTTGCAGTTACAAATGCATAAATAATGTTTTGATGTTTTAAACATGAAATTTTGAATACTGGTATTTGAAATAATTAAAAAAATGAAAAAGATACTTTGAATGTGAAATTAAAACCGCCAGAAGGTGTCAGCGAGTCACTGTTAATAAGCGAGTCACTGCGACTGAACCGAATAATTTAAACAGTTGATTCATTCAGGAACAAAACAGTGTCATGTTGCTCAGAGACGCAAAACTGCGCTGTGGTTGTGTTCGGAATTATTTTTTGTTGTCGAAATAGTGCAAAAACAGACATTATGGTGTCTAAAACGTAAGTCTAGTTTATTGAACTGTTTTTAAAAAAATCTATATCACATCTGTATATGGTAAGTTTTGGAGAAATAAAGGCACTCTTCGTGTGAAATTGATTAACAATATGAAGTTATAAATATACATTTTCTGCCCCTATGTCTTGAATTTAAGATCATTCTAAATGCATTTTAATAGAATGAATCATGCAGCGAAAAAATGCACTCTAAATGCGCACGCGCACTAGGACTTCACTTAATGCGTGCACTTGTAGTGTTTCAAATGTTTTTTCGTTGTGAGATATTGAGCAAAATTGCGCACTGTCATGGTGTACTTAAATATACATGTCTATGAATAAACTAAAAATTAGAATTTCCCTCAGTGTGTTTCTTCTGAGTTGGGTGTGTGCGTTACGCTCGTTTGTTCGAAGTCTCTCACAAAAAGAGACAAACAGATGTGAACCTCAACAGCACGGCGACCTTTGATACCAGAAATTACACTATCCATTACAATTGCAGTTAAATTGAATGATAGGCTAATAAAATTAGAGAATAATTCGCGCGTTCGATGCTTGCTGGTTATTTTTGTCACTATGTGTTTTACAACAAAATTTTATTTTATAAATTTTATTTTTTATTGGAGAAACATAAAAAGGTAGGTCAACCTATACAGTCCTATGAGCTCGAACTGTATTCTGCAATGCGATTCTCTATGATGACGCAGTAACTTACCGCGGAAGAAAATCTTCGGTCGTCCAATGATGGTAAAGTCTTAGCGTCCGTTCAGAATGAAGATATTTTAGAGGGTAATGTGACCAAATATGGAAGACCATTCGAATAGAAATTTTACGATTTTTAAGGACCCGCGGACACCCTGCATTGAACACTTTTCAAAAGCTTAACAAAAGTTCACTGGTATATATTACTGGATGTTACGTAATTTTTATCTCAGCAGGAGACACTAGACACTCACCTCTCGGAGGGATATCCTTGCAGGGTAGATGATGTCAGAGCCGTCCCTCCTAAAAACCGGGTGAACCTTGTCCTTAACCACAAACACTATGTCGGCAGGGATGTTGGTGGGCGTCTCGTCTCCCTCTTTGGGAAAGGTAATCTTGGTCCCCTCCTTCCAGCCACGCTTGATGTCCACGGTGAGGATCTTGTCTTCGGTGCGCACGGTGCAGCCGTCCGGGTTCAGCCTCTTGCGAGAGATCTTCATCTTTTTTGTGCAACCAGAGAACACTTCTTCCAGACTCACTTTGAGCTCGTGCACTACTGGGGGATCTTTCTTCTTTACTCGGCCCCCGTGCACACCGCCTACCCGAGACTTGAAAGATCTGGGAAATCCGCCCACTCCTCCCATTCCGAAGGCTGCAAAGGGGTCATCAATGTCCATGTCATCATCTGCGCCCCCAGCAGACGCAAAAAACTGATCGAACGGGCTACGGCCACCAAAGAACTCTGCAAACATGGCGTGAGGATCGCCGTGAAAAGTATAGCTAGGGCCATTGCAGCCACCTCCGGCATGTCCCTTGAGCCCTGAGGGAGAAAGAAATGGTGTTTACGGAAAAACAGCAGATCAACATTTGGGAAAACATAAAAAGCAGCATATAGAAAGAGCAGAACCAGCTCACAGGAATGACCCAGTCACATGGTACAGTTTGAATTCCTAATCTGGAGATCAGAGGGGGTTTCATAAAGTCCCTCGTCAATTCCACCCTACACGCTCCTGTGTTTGCAGCATCCAGAGAAAACTCGAACGGTCACAAAAGGACATCAGGCTTCACTCAAACAGAGACGCTAAAACTTTACTGCAACTGTGGGAGCTCACTTCCAAATGGGTGTGATGTAATTTCGAAACAAATGTGGTCAAAATAGTGTTTGTTTGGAGTGGTGGTTTGAAACTTGCCAAAGCTAACTCTCTGGAAAACATTGCACCTTCTGGAAAACACTTTCAAATTGCCATTGGCACACAATGATTACAAAACAAGTGGGTGTTGGAAATCTTTTCAGGTTCATTTTGTCAACAATGGAGCCAGACTGCGACCTCCATATATTTGGAAATAAACCATATAGGTCCTTAAAACGAAGATACCAGAAGTTAAGAACCAGTATTTAAAATTCAATTGCCTTGAGTTACAGGCAAACTTTGGGGAAGAAATGTGAAAAGTGCTTTTCCCAATTTTTTTTCCCCACAATTGGCATATAATGCAACAAAAATGGCTAAAGTCAATCAACAGATTTAACTAATAAAGTCCATCTTTCTAAAATAATTTCCCTCTCCTGCAATTCGCCTCCAAATCTCAGGTGAAAGGTCAAAATCTCATTTTGACTCCCCTCTACAAAATAGTGTAGCTATTGCTCCGGAAATATTCCTCAGTGGCATTCATATTTTTACCATACTTTGGCATAAAAAAATCAATTCCACCAGAGACCTCTGGCTTGAGTTAACACTGAATGACACAGCTGCTCTTTTCTGTTGTCATTTTTGCATAAAGTAAATATCATCAGCAGCATAGTACACACCTACTGTACTGTACGCAACTTAACTGCAAATCTATTTCTTTGCACTCATTTACTGTATTATATATATATATATATATACTATATTATATATTCTATATCTATATATACCCATACATAATATATATTATATAAAAAGTGTAATTCACTTTTAAACTTTTTTTTTTTACCCTTGATGCAACAATAAAAAATTTGCCGTGAGTATATCGGGGCGGGGCCTTTAGAGCAGTGGTTCCCAACCCTGGTCTTGGAGGCACCCCAACACTGCATGTTTTTGCATGTCTCCTTAATCAAACACACCTCATTCAGGTCATCGGCTCATTGGTAGAGACTCCAAGACCTGAAACTGTTGCGTCAGAGAAAGGAGACATGCAAAACGTGCAGTGTCGGGGTGCCTCAAGGACCAGTGTTGGGAACCACTGGTTTAGAGTTACCAACCGAAAAGCAGAACACATATCAGGGCACTGCATGTCTCTATTATTTAATAATAATAATAATAATAGTAATAACAATAATAATAAAGAAATATCTACAATCTACACTTTTAATAAACAATACAATGTGACTTGTTTCCTTTTTAATTTTATTCCTTTCCACAACAATGTTTCCACAGCTTAATTAATAGCATATCATTGCGTGCATCTATCCTTACAAAAAGTACTAAAAGGTGTATTATGGTGCCACCACAGTACATTTTAAGGGCTGTCCATCTATCTATCTATCCTTTATCTATAGCGGGACAGTGACAGCTCTTACCATCCTCTCCACATCTGTCATAGATGTCTTTCTTCTTGGCATCGCTCAGGACATCGTAAGCTTCGGCGATCTCTTTGAATTTATCTTCTGCTCCGGCTGATTTGTTTTTGTCGGGATGAAATCTTAAAGCTTGTTTTCTGTAGGCTTTCTTGATCTCCTCATCTGAGGCGCCCTTCGCTAGCCCCAGGATCCTGTAATAATCTTTACCCATCACAACACTCGACTAAAACCCCGCTGTTGTTCAACTACCTGTTTCCATACGTCGATATCCTCCAAATATTGACCGATCGGACTAATTTTAAACGATCCTCCTCCTCCTATCCTGTCGAGCATGAAGCGCGCGGATGGAATTGATCAAACTGTTTCGAAGTTATTTATCCAAATCCTCACATATCGCGCACAGCCACTGCCGCGTCCCTGCAATATGCGACCATTTCCCCGAGACTCTTCTAACTTTAATCGATGTAAAACTTTAATATCACAGAGTTCCCGGCGAAACGCACTGTAATATAGTTGTCAACGTCGCCGAGCGTCCGCAGAAAGTCCGAGAAAAATGACTTGCTCGGCGGCTGCAGTGACAGATGCTGCAGATGTGACTGAACGAGCGCCTCCTGCGGCGCGGAGTGTGCGTTGCTATCAGTACCTTAGTTACTGTTGCTATCCCCGAAAACAATGCCGCTCTCACACCACACACATCACATCATGTTCTCACGCAGTGAAAATTACATCTCGGAGCAGAGAGGAAACTGACAACACACTGACAGACAAGACGGAGCAGGTTATTTCTGGTATGAAACAAGGTCTCAGGACTCTCAGCTTTTAAATTGTGTCATGTTAAAGGAATTCAAACAAAAGTCACTAAGTCCGCCCATGAGCAGTAGTAAGCTAGTAATGAACACGACCTTACTACTAACTGAATATTGTATAGTATACACCATATAATGCCTTTTATTTTAAAATCAGCAAGTAAAACTGTAGGTTTATGCTTTTGGTAACTGTTAATAAAGAATAACAATTTGGTCCCTCAGTAAATTCTCTTTGCCACCGTGAGAATTCCTCATTTCTTAAAGTTGTAAGACGGCCGGAAGTAAGAAAACCACAGTCAATGTATACCTCATCTTCAATTTATTCATATAAATACCGATATTATATCGGCTATGTCGAGGGGAATTTCAATCCTCTTAACCAATGAGGATCTGAAGTAACCTACATTAGGATCTTTGGCCAGAACATTGTGTGTATATAAAATAACCACAGTCCCGAAAAACAGGACATATAGGAATATACTGTTGCGAAGAATGGCCTGAACTGTCTTCATGTTTTCATCAACGACTCCGTTACCCTTGTAGTCCTACCATTCCTGCCCTTTGGGACATTTGAACCAAGAACACTAATGTATACCTTTAAGCATGCAACTTCGCATATCAGTAAGACGTATTTAAAACATAAATCAAGAGGAAGAGATGGATCCATAAGGAGGAATTCAGAGAGAAGCGTTGTATATATAAAGAATTGTAGAGAGAAGAAAAAGGAGGGGTAAGGCATGTCTGGAACATTCTCTTAACAAGACAGAGAGTGTTTTCTAACAGTTGCCTGCTTTTGTTTAAAATAAACAATGAATACATAAACACTCGCTGCAGAGTTCCCTAATCCTAAATTTATCATTCTCAGACATAGATAATAATATGGGATATAATCATTCTTTGATACATTTCAACCCATGTCCTCTATTTTAACTTCTCCTGCATTCAAAAGACAATAATGACAGCATGTAATACTTTTCATCTGGCAATATTGATAAACTCGATCACACTTGCTCAATGGAATTTCACCCAACTTCTGTTCTCCTTCAATTCTTTCTACACAAAATGAGTCAGGGATTGAACTCACGATTGTCACTCTTACAAACACTTGGGGTATAAACCATATTGTACCATTTTGTCTGCACCTCCATTGTCCAGAAGTCTTAATGCAACACTAATAAAAGAAATGCATTCCCAATCTTGCGGTGGTGGGGCTTTAACAATTACCCGAGGACCGACCGCACTGTGGGGCATTTTTGTACAGACATAACAAGACCCCTTTGTCCCTTCGGCCTTTGCCGTATTGTTAGCAAATCTCCACCACATATTCGTGGCATAGGCATGGGGTGTATCATCATGCCCAAGCCACGTTTCATTACCTGTACTTATAAAAGTGTGTGTACAAGTAAACAAACTTATCAGAATGACCAGGTATATCATTTGTCTCATACCCATGGTCACACAACTATCAGGAATGATGATTGTAAAGTCTTGCTTCTCCTTCCGCCTCTTCCGCACCTCGACTCCTCTCTCAGCTCCTCGAACTCGATCCAGCTCCAGATACGATCACAGATCCCCTCCTGTCTCCGGAGCCGCCTTTAGCCTGCTTGCATGGATCCACTGTGGCTGGAAATCAGTCAGCACCCCTGTCCGCATCACAGCGATGACAGTCGCAGGTCCAAGATATTTTGGCTCTCCGAGCTTTGGAGGTTTCAGGCACTTTATCAACACCTGTTGGCCTGGAGCAAAAGAATGAGTCGGCTTTTCTGTAGGGAGAGGGAGAGAGAGAGAAACATCACCATTTATGCTATTTAAAGTTTTGACCAGGGAATGCACGTAATCCGCGATGATCACCTCCGGGTCACCTGTGGAGAGATTACCAGCACAACCCTTAACCCAAGGGGTGGGGAACGGTCTGCCCATTAGGGGTGGTAGTTGTCAAATGTGAATCTCTGGTCTTTGTTGGCGATGAGGGGCCATTCTTATTTTTCGGGGTGGGGTTCTGCATAGCGGTCCGGTATGGGGAACGTCGCCCCAATTTCGACCTGTCTCCAGGCATGCTGGGTGGTCCGTAATTCGATCTTTTATCGTTTGATTCAAACGTTCCGCTACCGAAAACGACTGGGGATGATAGGGTATGTTCATATGCCAGTTAATATCTAGCTCTTTAGTTAGCAACTGGGTAACCTTGGAGGCAAAATGTGTACCATTATCGCTTTCTATAACCTTTGGTATACCAAAACGAGGTATAATCTTTAGCAAGTACCTTCACTACAGTCTGTGGATTTTCTCTTCCACACGGGAAAGCCTCAGTCCATTTGGAGAAACGGTCCACTATCACAACAAATATTTGTGATTTCCACAAGGAGGCATGTGTGTAAAGTCTATTTGTAAATGCTGAAATGGCAGTTCCGGGTGTGTAAGAGAATCATGTTTACTAGCTTTATGTCGATTGGTCTTAGCACAGATCAAACAAGCATCTAATAACAACAAAAGTATTTTTTCTTACATTTGCTATACAATACGATTTATTCAAATTTTGAATCACTTTCTCTTTTGACGCATGTGAGACACCATGATAGTGTTTGCATAGCAACAATGGTAGAAGCTGGCAGAGCAATCCTGCCCTGCTTATCTCTCAAAATACCGTCTTGATCCGGTTTTGCCTCATTCGCTGCCCAGTGGTTTAGATCACTTTGAGTGTGGTTTGCCTGTAATAGTTTAATATCCAAATCATTAGTCAACACAAAGGACATCATGGGCACCTCTGTGCCTGCTTTGTCAACATGTGGACTTGATAGGACATCTCTAGCTGCCCATTTAGCTACTTCGTCTGCAAGTCTGTTTCCCCTTGCCTCTTCTGACTCTCCTGTTGCATGCCCAGTTACTTTTATCACAGCTAATTTTGACGGTAACTGTGCTGCATGTATCAGTTCAGCCACAACACTGTGGTGTGATATGGGTTTTCCTTCTGAAGTCTTTAAATCCCTTTCTTCCCACAGTTTGGCAAAATCATGTACAATTCCATGTGCATATTTTGAATCAGTGTATATATTGATACACTGATCTTTTGCCAATTGACAAGCTCTTTTTAACGCAATTAATTCTGCCACTTGTGCTGATTTATATGGCAGAGAATAGGCCTAAATGACACAGTCAGGTAATTCAACAAACGAATACCCACACCAGTATTCATTATCATTTGTTTATAGCATGATCCATCTACATACCAATGTTTTCCCCTCCTCCAGGACAGATGTGGACACATCTGGCGTGCAAGCCGTCGAATTATGAATCCTGGTTAGGCAGTCATGATCGCTGTCCTCAATTTCACCCTGCAATAACAACTTATGCAAATATAAGGTTGGGCCATGAACTACGGAAGTTGGTTTCAATGTTAAATTAGCAGTAGCTAATAATATTGCTTCATAGCCAGAGCGTCGTTGAGCAGTCATATGCTGCGTAGAAATGTTGTGCATGATAGCTCCTACCTGATGAGAGGTGTGTACTATCAGTGGATGTGACAACACTATACGTTTTGCATCCTGCACCATGATCGCCGCTGCTGCCACTGCGCGCAGACAGGCTGGAAGCTCTCTAGCCACCGAGTCTAAGGTTTTAGACAAATACGCTACTGGGCGATAATTGCCCCCGTGCTCCTGGGCCAAGATTACGGCGGCTGTTCCCCCACCTTCGTGCAAGTACAAATGAAAGTCAGTTGTATATTTCAGTAGGCCAAGGGCAGGTGGCCTTGTCAAGGATGCTTTCAAATGTCTGAATGCGTGTTCCATTTCTGCTGTCCATGCAATATCATCAGAGTCCTCCGAATCAACTATTTGCAACGTTCGGAAAGATTTTGGTTGTGACAGATCTAATGGTTTATCACTTTTTGATAAAGCACCGTGGCGAGATGGCGGCGCATCCCGTTTAGGACTCAAAACATCAATCTCTGCAATCAATTCTTCCTCTGTAATTTCTGGCGGCAGTGTTTTAGTCAAAATGAAGCGATAATCACGCCCAGTCAATTGACTGTACGCAGTTAAACGCTTCAATACAGACACATATTGATGCGGACACCGTAAAGGATCTGGCAAATCTTTAGCAATCGCGACAGCATCCGACATTGCCAGCGGGGTTATTTTAAACCCGTCTGGAATCTGCACAAATGGGTATAAATCAGTCGCAATAGGTGTACAGACGATTAGGGGTTAATTTTTCTTGTTCAGGCTTTCCAACAGTATCATACCGAGGCGGATCCGAGCTGGGAGAGTCAACATGGGACATTAGAAAAAAATATTTTTTATCAGTCGTTTTAACCTGATCTGGCCCTTTATCTTTGAACGAGCCATCACGAGGAAACGGATCTAATTGTACTTTGCCTTCTGACCAACCAGCCAAATTACTCAAATATGGTTCAGTATTAAACCCTTTATTGTTTATGTACATTCAATCCCTTGGCAACTCGCCAAGAATTGGTTTGGAGATTGCCTTCCCCATCGGAGATCAAAGATGTCTCGTCAATTTTAGTGCACTTTTCACAATTTATAGAATGGCCAAACAAAACACAAAATAGAGACCGCGGTCTTATATTAACTTTTTGATATTTTTTGGCCAAAAGAAAGCTTTCAATTCTGTATTATTCATGAAATCACTTTAAGAGACCGAGAACCCTTCACGGCAAGAGTGAGCAATTATAATTTTTCACCACTACTCTATTTCTTAAATAGATAGGTTAAACGGAAAGCTTCTCACTCTTCTTCCCACATCTAAAATGTGATGAAAACAGATTGATGCCAAATATGACACAATCAAATTGTAAACGAGAATAAATTCAATTTCTCTTACAGACAGGAAGAAAAATAAAAGTTTCTTACCTGTCTTTTTTAGAAATTCCCGGAAGGACGAGCCCCCATTTGTTAATAAAGAATAACAATTTGGTCCCTCTGTAAATTCTCTTTGCCACCTTGAAGAATTCTCAGTTACTTTAAAGTGTAAATAAACGGCCGGGAAGTAAGGAAACACACAGTCCATGTATTCTCAATGCTTCAATTTATTCACAGAAATACAGATTTTATATAGGCATGTCGAGGGGAGTTTTCATCCTCTTAACCAATGAAGATATGAATAACATACACATATAATCTTTGGCCAAGAACATGTGTTTATATAAAATAGCCACATGTACAGAAAAACATGGACATATTAGGAATAGACTTTTGCGAAGAATGCTGAACTGTCTTCAGAGTTTCACATGAACTGAAGTCCTTTAACCCTTGTAGTCCTAACTTCAGTCCTTTATGGGGCCTTTAAATCAGAGAAGCTAATTATAACCTTTTAAGCATGCATACTTTCGCATATAGTAAGACATATTTAAACTAATATCAGAGAGAGAGATGGATACAGAAGGAGGAATTCAGAGAGAATGCGTTGTATATATAAGAATGAGAGAGAGGGAGAAAAAGGAGGGGTAAGACATGTCTGGACTCAACAGAAAGACAGAGAGTGTTTTTTAACAGTAACTCATGTTCATACTCATATATGCTAACAACATGACCTTATGTTGAGTGGGCACAGTTATTTTACATCGTATTTTCAGTTTTGTATAAATAATGTTGGCAGTCAAGCCAAATAATGACTCAAAAAAATTTCTTACCCACACAGAAAATGGAAAGCTTAGAGATGGGCAGATGTATGGGATTACAATTCTGCCACAATTCTGCGCACGAAAGATCTTATTTTGAGCACGCAAAAGTGCGTTTTGCACGCGCGCAAACTGAGTTTTGTGGAGAAAATGTTTGTCTGGCAAAGATGAAAGTATTTTCGAGCGCACGAAAATCAATTTTGCATTTAAAATACGTTTTTGGATGTGTGCAGACCTTCTCTTTTGCGCGTGCAACGTTTCACTAGCTTGCTCACCTGATGCCCCCCTCAGTGCTCGCTAAATGCCAACACAACCCAGCGTTACAATGTGCCCTAATTCCAGCCAATCAGAGACCGAGGCTGCTAAATTCTGATTGGCTGCCTTGACAACCAATCACAACATTCCTTGCATTACCTTGACAGCAGAAGAGGAAAAATACAGTGCATGCATAATTATTATGCAAGTTGATATTTAATATACATAACATTTTCACCACAAAACTCAGTTTGCGCGCATGCAAAACGCACTTTTGCTCACTCAAAATATGATCTTTCGCACGCAGAATTGTGGCAGAATTGTAATCCCATACAGATGAAGCCTTGTGAAGCTTTTGAGGCTTTTCCCTGATTGTACCAAAAAATGATTCAAAGCTTCAAAGCCTCAAAGACAGACCCTACCAGTGACATCTAGTAGTCAGCTGCAATTATAAATGCCACTTTCAAATTATTCACACATCATGTTGATTCCAGTGTCAACACAAAAGCAATACTCAGCAATAGCAGCTGTGTGTTCATTCAGAGAATCATTGTCCACACATGAAAGTGTTACTATGAAGCAGGGAGGGAACACCAAGCATTTCATGTCTCCTTATGAATGAAGCTGCGCCAAAGATTCAAATCCGTCACCTCGCTTCGGGTGTTTCATTGTGACGTATGAAGCCTCAAACAGCATTTTTGAGTTTTGATACAAGCCTCAACACAGTCTTTCGAACCACTCTGCTTCGATAGAGTAAAACAGGCTTCGGAGCCTCAGTGTCAAACGTCCCATCTCTAAGAAAGTTAATCACATTTTAGTATTTGTCCCATCACCTGGTAACATCCCTGTTGAAAAAAAAAACAGCATATGCTAATGAGGTATGTTTTGAAGCATGGCTGCTGGTTTGAGCTTGTTCAAGCTGGTTTTAGCTGGTTTAAACATATGGTCATGTGCTGGTTCTAAGAAACTAGCTTTTGTATTATGATGAGCGCACATTTCATTGTGTGTTAGGATGCAATATACAGTACGTATGCATTTTTGTATGCTTATTTTGGCAAATGTAAAGCAGGACATCATCTGGGTATTTATATGTAGGCCTAGACAGAAAAATCATTTAGGCCTACTGTGCACAGTATCACACACTGTACTATATACTACAGAAATAGTAAGAGTGCTATGTTAGTATGCTATTCCAAACATAGCTGGAGCTGAGCAGTTGTTTACAGTAGTCTCGCAGTCCTTATACATAAAAGTGCAGTAGCCTATACTGAATAGTAATGATAGCGTACCTATACAGAGAACAGCACTGCAAGGTATTTAAAAAAATACCAGGGTACCATGATTACATAGCATGAAATGATCTATCATTGAAGAGCTTTCATGACATGCCACTTAGACTAATCATACACTTATATAAGGAGCCTTAAAAACATATTGCTTCGAAAATGTATATTTCTCATGTTTTAAATGTTTAGTTCAGCTGTGAATTGTGGAAACAGACCAAGAGTGGTGTAACACTCATCTAGTCTCATGTCTAGACAAGGACACAGTATTACTGCAAATCAAAATGTAGTAGTCTAACTAACGTAATATGAGCTCTTGTTTGATTCCATGCATGCACGGTCAGCACACCACGATCATTTGGAGCAGTTGAAGTAGGCAAACAGATATAGGCTGTCTTCACTCTCGCTAAACTTGTCTGAGACATTTCATCTGAGCATTACACATTGACATTACACACTTCTACTAAACATCTACTAAGCTACTTCAATGAACACTGATTTTTCCCAACACACACTCATGGCAATTTGTAACTATTTCATGTCTTTGGGCCTTCATATTAGTATTTTTCTTTAAAAAAAAAAAATCATGTTTCCGTATGAATCACAACATGAATTCACAAAAATACCACCTCGTAATACAGTTACTTTATCTCATGAGACCGGGTTGATTTTTCCTGGGAGAAATAGAATATAATAGAATAGAATAGACATGGAACATTTTCTAATATATTGTAGGCCTACATATTTTTGAGTCAGTCCAGTACCATTTATTTAGCTTAATGATAAACCTTTTCTCAATGATACCCTGTCATTTTTGAAAACGTACTTTATAAGGTATGGTGTATTTGTGGTGTTGACAGTATTAGATTAGCATTTTTTTCCTTAAAAAAAGGGACCGTATATTTTCATAAAAATAAAAAAAAACACTTTCATGATTTAAATTTAAATTATGTGATTAACCTGTCAAACTAAAATATAATCTGTTGTTCTGTATTGTCAAATATAAAATAAATGTTACCTGAAATAAATAAAATAAGCTAGTTCCAAGCAACATTTATCATTTTATTTTAAATAACTTTTATTTCATTATAATGTTAATTAATTATTACTAAATACTATAATTAAAATTAAAAGCTTTAAAAATAGCTTAAAGTTTATAACATATAATCAAATCAAAAACACATACCATTTACAAAAACAAATAAATATAAACTAAAATATTTTAATAATAATATATATCTTTATCTGTACAATCCTTTACATTCCTCAAAGCTTGAGAACAGCTGATGGAAACTAAAGACGGTAAATATACCAGATAACTTAAGACACTTTACCTATCATATGTTTGTCTGATCTACTTACTGCTGACAGACACAGATGGCTTCTGTATGGCAACAACCCGTCCAAACCTAATAGGAGAACCTATAGGGACCTCAGAAGTGGCTTATTTATTGACTCCAAGGCAAGCCCAATCACTGGTGTGACCATGGTCAAACTCAAATAGATGTCCTGACAGAGCCATTGCATGACTCTGCTTGCAAGGCAGATGTATTAATATTCCTCGGACACACACTGCTGCTGTACAGATGCACGCTATCCTAGTTCAAAAAGAGACGGGGTGTGGAGGTAAGACCCACGGCAAACTGGATTGGTCCGAGTCCCACAAGGTCACGGGGCTGTATTCAGCAAAGCAGGCATATAAATTTAGCTTCATGAAAAGCCATGGATTATGTCTTGGGACTCTCAGGTTTCGTCTTCAGAGGAGTGGTTGTGATGGCCACCCCTCAGGTGTTAAGAGGTGGGAGATATTTCAGTGACACTGCACTCACTCACACCGACCTTCTCTGTCGCTTCTCCTCTCCGTCTGCACTGCATTCAACGGAGAGCTGGATTTTGGATTTATTATTAAGAACTGAGGCTTGAGGACTTAGGAGAGATGTGTGGGGTGTGAGAAAGACCTTTGAACTACAGACTAAACACAGGATTCAGTGTGCAATAAGTTGGAAGAAGTATCATGGATGCATTAGCTTTAGAGGCAAAAGGGGCTAAGAGTGAAAGCGCAGCAGCACCGGCACCCCCCAAACCCAGACCAAAACCCCCCCAAAAAGCGAAACGAATTGTTTACTTTGAGGTGGAGATACTAGACGTCAAAACCCGGGAAAAACTACTGCTTCTGGATAAGGTATGTGCTTTTCAATGTGTTTTACAAACTTAAATACCATACAAATGACAAACCATTACTTGTGAATAGTGTTCCTGCTGAAAAAAACAGGTGAAACCAGCCTGGTTGGCTGGTTTTAGCTAGTCTTCCAGCCTGTTCACAGCTGGTTTGCAGGCTGGTTTTACTGGGGTTTTATTTCTTTAGCTGATCAAGTGGGTCTTAGCAGGTTAGGACCAACCAGCTGAACACCAGCTTGGAGACCAGCTAAAACCAGTCAAAAGCTCATGCTGGTTTTAGCTTCCAGGCTGAACATAATACAGATAAGTAAAGAACTCATCTGTAATCATCAGCTGTTATAAATGACAGATAGCTAACAGTAATGCGAGAACAACTAGTGCACATGCTGTAACTTTGTAATAATAAAGCGGTCACTATCAGGCGGGTTCTGCATTAGTCATGTTGCTTTTGGAACATGAGAATCTCCTCTGAGCTTCCAGGAATTCCTATGTGAGATCCATTGCTTAGACATGCATGTTGAGAATAGAGTAAACCTGATTTATGACTGCATGAGGTGGAAAAGCGCAAAGAGTAACACTGTATATATTGCATATGTATATTGTGTATTTACATATTTATGTATCATGATTGCAAAACAGAATGTGGATATTTAGCAGCTGGCTATCCTTCTGCAGGTAGAGCCAACAGCCACTATTTTGGACATTAAGTCTTTGTTCCACAAATCAAGTAAGTTCTGCTCAGTGCTAAAGACGCTATGAAACTGCAATGCCTTTCTTTAAATAGCTTTCTACAAGGAAGATGATACGTTGATGACATAGAAATAATGGTTTTAGCAAAGTCTTACATGTCAGGTTTCAATTTTCATAGATCCACACTGGTATCCTGCCAGACAGTCTTTATGCCTTGACCCAAGTGAGTATAGCTTTAAACTTAGTAACGAGTAATATGTTAATGTTGTTTATTTACAACATAACATTAAAGCAAGTGATTGCACTGTACCGCTGTTTATTTATTTGATTTCAAAACAGTTGACGTACTAATATAACTAACCTCTGCATGATCCTCTGCATCCAATCTCCAGATCCGGTTCACCAACACCACCTCATCCAAACCTGCAAAGATAAGACTGTTATTCACTGAAATACCTCTGCATTGCTTTATTGACCATATACTCACCCGCTCTCCATGCGTATCAGCCGAAACCTGTTGTTGGATTACCCTGTTGCATTCTTCTGTTTTATAACACAGACTAAGTGAAATTAGTTGGTGTCCATATCCTTTTTTTAAACCACTATATATGTGAAGAGAACATTAATCGTTGTGTTATATTGTTGATTTCAGAAGGAAAACCCTTAAGAGATGAGGAAATCCTTCAGGAGCTCCCTGTGGGAACCACTGCAACCTTCTACTTCAGAGACTTGGGAGCCCAGATTGCCTGGGGAACTGTGAGTGTTTTGCCCAGCACACAAATAACCACTGAAACAATTATCACAGCGGCTCTCAACCTTTACTCCAAGGCCCCCATTGTCAAAGACAATACTGCTCTAATGATAAAGCTACTCATTTTCACATACTTTTTTTTTTACAAAAAAAAAAACTATGGGTGACAATATATTAACCCATCTTAATTTTAATTAGAGGCCAAAACCAAGCAAAAATATGCCATTTGGTACAGTTGCTGATATTTATATGGCCAGAAAGTAAGTACGTTTAATTTTCGGAATTTTGCCTTTTATTACAACAGCACAGTGTAGAGTAGACAAGAAGCGAAGTGGGAGAGAGAGAGGGGTGGGATTTGGAAAGGTCCTCGAGCCGGGATTCGAACTTGGGACACCCAAAGCACAATGGTGCTGAATGTCAGTGCGCTGCCCACAAGGCTGGTAGGTTTTATTTGTCTGTAGGGAGCAAAACACATGTTGTGCAATGTTCAGATACAATGGATTATAGATGAACAAATAATTTGTATCATTTTTGATACTCCCTTTAAACCTGATTTTAACTAAAACGTGTATAATCAAGTGCATAAGTTTTCATCTTTAATGACTAATAATGTAAAATTTATATTTATTAAGAGACATATTAGGCCCTTTTTTACCATATGTAATAAATAGTCTCTGTGTCCCCCAGAATGTGTCTGTGAAATTTCAGCTCAAAACACTCCACAGATCATTATTTTGAAAATGCCTATTTTGAGTGAAAACAGAAACACACCGTTTTCATGCCTGTATCTTTAAATGCAAATTAGCTGCTACTCCCCGCCCCCTTTTCCAGAATAGAGCAGCGCCATTACAGCTCGTACCTGCTAAAACATTTGTTTTGGTTCTGATTATCATGTTTATGTGCTGAAATCATGCGTTTTGAACCATATGAGTTTAAACTTCAGATAAATGTTTTTCTGAGCGCACACATCTGAAGCACATGACAGAAAGCGGCTGTCACAGCATGTTAGTACTAAACTAAGTTCTCATTCACACACAAGTTTTCACGTAAAGGTAGTTCACCCAAAAATGAAAATATGTCATTAATTACCCTCATGTTGTTCTAAACCCCTAAGACCTTTGTTCATCTTCGGAACACAATTTAAGATATTTTTGATGAAATCCGAGTGCTTTCTGACCCTGTATAGACAGCAATGTAACTACCATGTTCAAGGTTCAGAAAAGTACCAAGATGATCAACAAAGTAGTCTGTGTGACATCAGTGGTTTAACTGTAAAGTTACGAAGCTACGAGATTACTTTTTTGCGCAAAGAAAACAAAAACAATGGCTTTATTCCACATTTTTGTCTCTACTGCGTTCTCACTTTGGATATTCTCGTAGCTTCGTAACCTTACAGTTGAACCACTGATGTCACACAGACTACTTTTTCGAACATTGTGGTACTTTTCTGGACCTTGAACGTGGTAGTTGTGTTGCTGTCTGTGGAGGGTCAGAGAGCTCTCGAATTTCATAAAAAATATCTTAAATTGTATTTTCCCGAAAAGAACAAAGGATCCTTACGGGTTTCGAACAACACGAGGTAAGTAATGTAATAACAGATTGTCATTTTGGGATTGAACTAACCCGTTTTAAAACACACACGTTACAAAACAGCCGTTCTGTCTGTGAAGGTAAACGCTGTAAATAATTGCATTTACTTAGACTTTGCAGCCGCAATAGACATTAAATAAATCATAAATCCACTGCTCTCTTGTCTCCTCTGAGGCTGGGACTCTAAAAAGTGTTCTGTGCTCGTCTGTGCAGCCAATGACAGAACAGTTAGTGTGTTTTGCTCAAACTTTCACCATGGCTTTAGAACTGGTACACCGTTGTCGCTTTAGAAACACAATAATGGCACAGTGGGTGTAAATCTTACAGATTAAGGGGCGGTACTATTAATGGGATCCCTTTGCCATGTCACCAAGGGAGCGAAATCAGACGCGCTCATTTTCTCAGACGCTTTCAGAAAAAGGCTTACCTAAACAAAGTTACTGGTTTAATCTTTTTCACGTTTCCTTGGTTTATGCACTGGGGACCTGATTATAGCACGTAAAACCTGGAAAAGTCAGATTTTCACGATATGTGTTACGTGCGAAGAGACGTGAGATGTGCGCTCCTGTGCCTGCGGTATTTTACAAAGGCGTGGTCAATAAATATGGCAAAGGGTCAGATAACAGGTATATTTCAGGCAAGACAAAGAGTATTCCTAGGGCAAGCGTGGGTCTTCGATCGGCAAACGTAATCCAGAGGGTTTGACAAGAGGGGTAATCCAATAACACGAGCAATAGTCCAACATTTGCAAACTATGAGTTCGGTTCTTGAAACGATCATTCTTTTGAGCCTGTTCTCAGGAATTACCCATCGAACCGTTCCAAATCGACTAATTGAACTTAGTGCCGGGTTGATGACGGCAGGAGCACAAAAGGTAGCACGTCCAACTCAAAAGAACCGATTGAGCCGGTCAACCAACTGTTGAGTTTGCCGAAGATTACCGATGACTCACAAGAACCTCCATGATCCGTGGCAAAGTTTCAAGGATTACCGAAGATTCTGATGAGTGAGTTGACGACACTGTGCAAGCCTGAGGCGCATACTGGAAATATGCTTATTATGACTGTTATTAATTTACATTTGATTAAAACCTGCAAAAACCTTTCTGTAAATAATGTAAATAAATTTTACAATAGTTTATCGTGCATGCATATTATATTTTGCCGTGCTTAAGTTAAAATCCAAGGAGTTAATAAGACTAGAAAAAGGTTTATTCATTCTTTCTACTGTAAGACATGTAGAACATTCCCGTTGTTGCATCATTGTCTGTAATTGTGTGCTTTAAGGTTGTTAAACTTATAGAATCTTATCCAAGTTGTAGCAAGTGCCATATTGGTCAGTCAGTATCTGACAAAGTATGCACGCATGAAACTGTGACCACAAACACCATTAACTTAAGTGAATTATTTAATAATCAGCAATAACTTATTAGAATTTTTCATTGATACAACATTGCACTGCCTTTTATGGAAAGAATGCGTAGAGACGTTATTGCTTGATGACGTCAGGAACCGATGAATCGGCTTTTTGAGCCGGTTCAATGAGCCGATCTGTCCGGAAATGAATCGGACTTTACATCACTAGTGCAAACACAGTCCGAGACAGCAAGACAAAGGATTAATCCAAGAAACACAGGCAGAAGATCAGGAAACAGACAACAAGAAGTGGCTAGACTAAGAAGAGAACTAAAACTGGGAACGGCTCCATAATGCAGCTATCGCTAGAAGAGTGATATGCGCTAAACAATACTCTGCAATTTTGAGAAGGATCTGAGTGAGTGTAATATAGTGTGCGTGTGATTGGTTACAGCTGTGTGCAATCAGTGCAATGGATGATGGGAAATGTAGACCGTGGTGACGTATAACAGTCTGTGTTACTGTGGCGATCGGACGGAAGTCCA
Source organism: Sinocyclocheilus anophthalmus (assembly GCA_018155175.1). Lineage (NCBI taxonomy): Eukaryota > Metazoa > Chordata > Actinopteri > Cypriniformes > Cyprinidae > Sinocyclocheilus > Sinocyclocheilus anophthalmus. Next base: position 169,484 of record JADLZN010000156.1, read on the forward strand.
TGGACAGGATTCGTAACAAAATGTCACCTTTAATAAAAAAAAATATATATATGTTATACAGCAAAAAGACACATGTGCCATGACTTGAAGGTGGACATTTTTACAATTAAACTAAATGTAACTAAAATGTAACTTATCGATCAGACAAGATTGAGGATCTACTTTAGTAGACTGTGTTCAACAGGTGGTTTTCAGGCAAGTTTGGCTAACACTGATTATTTTATAAGCCTTAGAAATGTGCATAGTCCTTTCCACTGAAAGAAACACATGCAAGCTCAGGTGCACACTAATACACATGAACCATTCTCTGAAAACGGTGCTGGGTGAGTTCCCATAAATCACAGATAATAAACAGGATACTGAAGTATCACATGTACAGTATTTTATTATTTTCGGTGAAAGTTGACCCAAAATCGAAAATGACAATTCCATCTAAACACAAAAGGTCTTCTGAACAGTAAGATAACTGACTCCACTGGAAATCTTTTTTTTTTATATATATTGTATGGTAAAGAGCAGCCTGGACATTCTACTAACTTCTTTTGTGTTCCAGAGAATAAAGAAGTTAATAATATGTGGTCACATCTGTGCAATTAGTAGCATTTTACAATGGCTTTGAACGTGGCTCATCAGAATTTAGCTTCAGTATTATAATCTTTCACTGGCATGTTATAGGCCGTTTGGTTCAATGTAAAAGTCAGATCAGTGGCTGTACAGTGTGTGCACAGGCCTCTGGTTCAGTTTTCTTCTCAGAACTTGTAATCTCTCTGGCACCATTTCCCCACAGGTGTTGATCCCGTTCACCTTCTGCATGCGAAGCCCCCTTTGCCCACTCCTGTCCTGACTCCCACGGGGCAGGGATGATGTCAGCACATGGGAGGTATGCACTACACTTCACTTTAGAGAATTAAAATGTGTTTGTGAATGTGTGTTTGCAGGTGTTCCTAATCGAGTGCATTGGACCACTTGTCATTTATCTGCCCCCCTTTTTTGTTTTTTTTTTTTTTTTTAATTTCGACTGCCTTTAATCTACGCTCCCAAGTACGAGTTCACCGCCAGTAAGCATTTGGTTGTGCAGTAAGTATCATGAAGAAGAGTGCCGTCACATGTTTAGTCTGTTGGATTCAGTCCAGACAGTGGGCACAGTGTCTCCTAACAGCTGACCTACTGGTTATCCAAGATACTGGCCCAGAAGTGTATTTTGGGAATTATGTTGAAAAGCATTTGATTGATGTGTCTCAGGAATACACTTTTATTTGATGATCTGGTATTAAACTGAACTGAGCTTCTGTCTGTTCTCCACAGTATTGCCTGTGTGTGTCATTCCTTCCACTACATGAAGCGAATCTTGGAGACGTTGTTTGTCCATCGCTTCTCCCACGGTACCATGCCATTTCGCAACATTTTTAAAGTGAGGATGCCTCGCAATTATGTTTTCTTTTTTTGGTGTAATTTATATTTATATACATCCCAGAAGGCAGCAGTGTGTGACTGATACATGTTAGGATTTATTTCGTTTTTTAGCAAGTTCAGTTATGAAATAATAATAAAAAAAAGATTGTATGTTGGTTGGAACTTTGTGGTCATCTATACTCCTAAATGTGAAAAATAAACATCAAGCAGACATAATTTCAAATACAGACCTTCACATCCAGGAAAACAATCAAAGAATATCGATGACTCCTAGACAATATTTTTTGCAAATAAATAATGTTCAGGGCTGTTGATGCATGTTTAAAGGGGTCCTATTTTGCTTTTTCACTTTTTAAACTTTAGTTAGTCTGTAATGTTGCTGTTTGAGCATAAAAAAGATCTGCAAATTTACAAAGTTCAAAGTCCAATTCAAAAGGAGATATTTTATTTAACAGAAATTGCTTTTCAAAAACTACAACGAACGACTCGTTTGGACTACAACGCATATTTTTCCGGGATTTGTGATATCACAAATATCGACGAATGGGACGAGACCTGGTTGAGCTGCACTAGAGAAGCCAACGAGTGTTATCACTATGTCAGAGACATGGTAGCTTTCCCAAGGCAGACGAACTTAGAGTGGTTACAATCATCCGGGTTTAAATCGCTATGGAAGTGGCATGACATTTCCCGACCAGGCGCCGAGTGTTGCCAATCACAACACACACTGGCCCATCTACCCTTTCACAGCACACATCTGGCGCCATCTACCATCACAACACACCCTGCACCATCTAACCATCACAACACCCACTGGCCCAGATCACCATCACAACACCCCTGGCCCAGATAACCATCACACCACATTGGCCCAGCTAACCATCAACAACACACCCTGGCCCGCTAACGCAATCACGACCCGCATGGCCCACTAACCTCCCCGACACGCACTGGGCCACTACGCAATCGCGACTGCGACTCACTGGCCCCGCTACCCAATCACTACACGCTCTGGCCCAGCTAACCATCGCGACAACCCACGGCCCAGCTACCAATCACGAACATGAACTGGCCCAGCTAACTCACTCACAACACACCCTGGCCCCGCTAACATCACGACGCACTGGCCCAGCTGGCCATCACGACACAGCACTGGTCCAGCTAACCAATTCGCGACACGCCTGGCCAGCAACCAATCACATGCGACACGCACTGGCCATCAACAACCACCCACGACACGCACCTGCCCACTAACCAATCACGCTACACCGCACCGGGCCCAGCTAACCAACGCGACACTCACTGGCCCCATCTAACCAACACATCACACACTTTGCCCAGCTAACCTATCACTGCACGCACTGGCCCAGCTAACCAATCCCGACACGCACTGGTCCAGCTAACCAATCGCGACACGCACTGGCCCAGCTAACCAACCACAACACACACCGGCCCAGCTAACCAAACACAACACACACACTGGCCCAGCTAACCAATCACGCCACACACTGGCCCAGCAACCAACCACGACACGCGCTTCCCCATCTACAACCAATCACGACACCCCTGGCCCATCTAACCACCCACGACCACGCACATGCCACTAACCATCACGACACGCACAGGCCCATCTAACCAATCGCGACACGCACTGCCCAGCTAACCACCCACGACACCACAAGGCCGCTAACCTCACGACACGGCACAGGCCCAGCTTAACCATCGCTACACGCACTGGGCCCTAGCTAACCAATCACAGCAACATTGCCCATCTAAACCAATCACAACACCCCTGGCACAGCTAACCATCCCGACACTCACGGGCCAGCTAACCAATCCTCGACACGCAACGGGCCCAGCTACCCATCACGACCGCACTGTGCCCAGCTCACCAACCACGACACCGCACTGCCCAGCTAACAATCACGACACCACTGGCCTCAGCTACCACCCCACGACACCGCTGGCCCAGCTAACCAATTCAGCCCGCATGGCCCCACTAACCAACCACACACGCACAGCCAGCTACAATCACCAATCCACGCACAGGCCCAGCTAACCATCGCGACACCACTGGCCCAGCTAACCACACACGACACGCACAGGCCCATCTAACCAATCACGCCCCACAGGCCAGCTAACAATCTCGACACGCCTGGCCCACTAACCATCACGACCCCACTGGCTCCACGAACCAACCACGACACAGCACTGGCCCAGCTACCCATCACGACACTCACTGGCCCGCTAACAACCACGACAGCGCACAGGCCCGCTGAACATCCCGCCACGCCAGGCCCGCTAACCAATCGCGACCCTCCCTTGCCCCGCTAACGCAATCACACCCACATTGGCCCCGATACTACCAAATCACAACACACCCTGGCCCCAGCTACCATCACGACCCCACTGCCCAGCTAACCAATCTCCAACACCACTGGTCCAGCTAACCAATCGCGCACGCACTGCTTGCCCAGCTACACCATCACGACACTCACTGTGCCCGCTACCAACCACGACACGCACTGGCCCAGCTAACCAATCACGACACGCACAGGCCCAGCTACCAACCACGACACGCACTGGCCCCGCTAACCAATCACGACACTCCACATGCCCACTAACCAATCACGATACCGCTGGCCCACGACCAATCACGGACACGCCCTGCCCAGATAACCAACACGCACGCAACTGGCCCCTAACCAATCACAACACATTTCGTGTTTCAGATGGCGGGCCTTCATTTGATACAGGAACGATTCGAGCCGTTCATGCCAGACTGGGGAGAGAGGTGTTGTAATAATGTAAAATATGTGAAAAATAATGTGTTTTTCGAACAACCTATGAGAGCCGGTTCTAGTACACCCCCAAAACAAAATCAAGATTTTGTAAAAGAGCATAATAGGACCCCTTTAATTAAAAAACTGCATCAAGAGAGGAAAGAATAACACTCATTCAACAGTGTTTTGGGGTCTTTAAGTGCATTTCACTTTATGAAGATTAGATCATGCCTTCAATATATGCCGTGATAAAAATGCAAAAGAAAAGAATAATATCTTAATCTTTCAGTTAAAGACAATCAAACAGTTATGTTATGTTGCAAACAGGGAGTCTGTAAATCACATGTGATTCTTTCTTTAACAGATCTGTTCCTATTACTGGTGCTCTGCTGCATGGATGGCTTATTACATCAATCACCCTCTCTACACACCGCCATGTATGTAACATCTCATTCAAATGCTCTGCACCATGTTTATTGTCGCTTAAATTATTATGGTATGTTAAATGCATTGAACCGTTGTTCTTAAAGCCAGTTTGTTTACATGCAGATTATGGGGAGAAGCAGGTGAAGGCAGCACTGGGAATCTTTCTAGTAAGCACTTTGATGGCACTGACTTCTGTCATGTGTCATGTATTTGTCTCATCAGCGTTCTTTACTAACTGATTTGTGATTTTTGCAGTTCTGTCAACTTGGCAGCTTCTCGATTCACGTGGCTCTGCGCAATCTCAAACTACCTGGTAAGATCTATAAAAGAAATCACAAATCTCAAGTCAACTACTCTGACTTTGTTTATATAACGCAGTCAATTGTTCTTTATGAAGGCTGTAAGACGAAGAAGATTCCTTATCCAACCAAAAATCCTTTTACATGGATATTTGCACTTGTTTCATGCCCAAACTACACATATGAGGTGAGACCCATGGCTGATTGCATTGTGAGTGATTCCATGTCTTTATAGAGTTTTGCAGTGATTATGATTATTTTTGTAGGCCGACATTTAAGTTGACATCTGTCTGGTTCTCTTGACAAAAACCCTTTGGGATTTTCCATTGGCTTTTGGATTATTGCAGAAAATATGCTCAGCGGCCAACAAAAGTTTATGATTCTTACACATTTTGTTCATCATGATAATCCTCACAAATGAAAACAGATTTGTATCAATTTTAAAGCCTAAATACAGTCAGCAAAATGCTGAATGTAGGCTATAACAAACTGCAGCATGGGCATATTTCACCCATAAATGAGACTTTGGTGGAAATGTACTCACCCTCAAGCCATCCAAGATGTGACTTCTTTTGTGGTCTTCAATCGGAACAGATTTGGATTATTTTATCATTACATCACTTGCTCACCTCTGCAGTGAATGGGTGCCGTCAGAATGAGAGTCCAAACAGCTGATAAAAACAAATTCTTTGTCTTTATTTAAAAAAACATTTTCCCTGAAAGTTTAAGTTATAATAGTTTGAAAGAGTGTGATTATAAACACAGTGAGGCTGTAAAAGTGGACTAGTATTTACCTGTTTGGTGTGATGATGTTTAAAAGTGCTGTATGTAATTTTTTGACAGTACTGAAGCATAAAAAATAGGCTACAATGTTTGCAGATATTAAAGAAACATGATAAGTTTGCTACTCGTTTCCCCGAAAAACAACGTTACAGCCAGTTGATCCATTTTGAAATGCCGTGTTTCCTTCGGACTGTCCAGTTTTTTGTTTTGATCTGTCGATTCCGCCCACTTAATATACCCAATTCAACACCCCGGGTTTGGCTGAAAACACAGCTCTTTGCAGTCAGTGGAAGCCAATAAACTAACTGGGTCAGAGATTGCAGATTCTACCTACCTAAAAAAAATATTCATTACCTGTTGCGCTTGTGTTCTCAATCTGGCAACCCTCATGAGCGTCGAGTCTGAGGAGGAGGGAGCGGGAGACAATGTTTTGAATTTGGACTGCAGTACCCATTTCAACCGCTAGCTGGCAATGCTGCATACTGCAAAGGCAGCCTCTGTAGTCCCAGTTATCCACTTGTTAGCAACTGCCAAAAATAAATAAATAAAATAAAATAAAAATAAAGACAAGTAAACGCTTAAAAAAAACCCACAAGGGGGTTTTACTGATGTATTTTATGTCATGGAATAAAATGTGACAATAAGCTTGTGTGAACCACATACCTTATTTCAGGCATTTCACAAAAAAAAAAGCCCCGAAGAGCTACATTCTACTCTTTCCCGATTTGGCCTACACAAATATGTCATCCCTGCAGCACTCTAAAGATCTCCTTGACAAGAATGTGTCCCGTGTGAACGGGTCCTCTAATGAAATGCTGACCCCTGCTGGTCTCATTGAGTATAGGCCTAAATAACAGACACTAAAGCTGCACTGTTGCTGTATTTCTGTAGATGGGATCTTGGCTCGGTTTCACACTCATGACCCAGTGTGTCCCTGTGTTGTTCTTCACTGTGGTGGGATTCATACAGATGACGGTTTGGGCCAAAGGAAAGCATCGCAGCTACCTGAAGGAGTTCAAACAGTATCCCACACTGCGCTCCCCTATCCTACCTTTCATCCTATAGCAGGAAAATACAACACTAAAAATAAGATATACAGCAGGTTTTTTTTTGTTCTTTTTCAATCAAATCAGTCAGAGTTTGCTAGCTTACCTATAAGTCTTATATATATATATATATAATATAATATAATATAATTTTTTGAGGTACTGTAATTTGTATTTCTCAAGTAAATCCTTTTAATTTTAATACAAATTAAAAATATACAGTATATTGTATTGTTTATATACATGAATTCAGAAAATTGTGCAACATTTTGGAAATAAAAAGATATTGAATTAGCAGACAAAGTACCACAGCCTAGAAATAAAAAGTGACTCTTTTTGTCTGAGAGCTTCAGTCTTTATGAGATGTGACTAAAGCAATGATGTGAACTGAAGGGCAAATCTGTTCCTTTATTTTGAGGTAAATATAACACACTTAATTCCTTCATCGAGTGAGACGGACGCAAATTCATTTGTCTGTGCATATATCCATCACTATCAACGGCCGGAGTGGGAGTCATTTCTGCCCTGGAGTTTCATGCCTTATAGCGGCCCACTTTAGTTCACGACTGACTATAGCTATTACAATAATGTAATTAAAACTTCAGTATATAAGTGTGCAATAGCACACTGTTCTCTACAGGCTTGTAATTCATTATATTTTTCTACAGCTTTCGTTTTTTTATTATTATTATTTACTGGCCTTTTCAGCACCGCCTTTGCACTTTATTATAAATTTTTTTATCTATTATTTTTTTGCTCGCATATCTCCAACTAAATATTTGTAGGCATACTGTACCATAATGTCTGCCTGCAGTTAAAAAGTTCTCAGAAATAATCACAATTGTTTATGTACAATTATTCTAAAAATAATTTTAAACGTCATACAAAAGATGTCATCGGCCTGAGTAAATTGTACCATTATAAAATCGTGACCGCACAAGTAGTGTAGTAATTTAGGAGGTGAAAATACTGTGACATTACATACATACAAATGGCAAGAAATTTGAAAGCATAACAACTGAACATCTATGAAACGTCTAAGTTGTGCACTTAAATTTTTTGAACTAAAATGGCTATTATTTCAACCATATAGCCTATGAATTAAAGAAAACTTGTGGGCTGCTTCTGGCGCTTGGATTTCTACTTCAGTAAAATGAGGTCCAAGTTTAAGAATGTGCTAGAAGTAAAAAAATGTTTAAATTTTTTAAGTGCAAGTCCTGCTCGCTGTGATTCCGCTTGGTCTTAAAGCCTTCTTCAATCGGCTACGTTCACAAATAAAACAATATTCTGCGCAAAATTAATGAGTAATTATCAATTGAGAATCTGTTATTCATATGGTCTGGTCATATGGCGTATGCCTGCGAATATGGGACAAACTGTGTTATAACTTTCATACGGGACGCTTCTTTGATGCCTTAAATACGAGCATCCATATTCCGACCCCATAGCAGTGGCATGACAGTACCGGCCCTCGTGGCCAAAAAACAGACCGGCTCCCGATTAGCCAATCCGGGCCTGCCTATCAATTATATTTTTATGTTATATTTTTCTTTCAAAAAAAAAAAATTATTTTTTGAATCACAATCAACTATGTTTCTATCTCACTATGAATGCCAATATGAATGCTTCTCTCAGAGTAAATGTACTGGCTGTGCAGTGCTGGAATTAAAGCATCAATAACTCACTCCATATCTCTGCTTAGCAGGCAAAATGCATAACAGAAAAGACTGATGCCACAAATGCAATTTCAGATTCTGAAACTGGAATTTATTTCCTAACTTCGCAAGACCATTTTAAGACTGCTGTAAAACATCGCTGAACATCGTACATTTAATTGGACAAGAACAATGTTTATATAATATTGCGACACTGTAAATCATACCTGACAAAAACGGAAGGACAAAACACTGGTGAATGAAAAGCTCCACCGTAGACAAAAAATAACACTTCTACTAAGACGAATGGTCCCGTCAGCCCTGCGACGGATGGATAGAAGGACACCGACAGAACAGAAGAACAGACTGCAGGGCTGAATCATGCGGCATGTCCTCACACGGAAGAAGAGAAGATAAGCTGAGGAGGATTGTGCAAATCAAGTCTTAAAGAGTGAACGTTTCCCCTCATTTCGTGGCCAGTGCAGGAGAATTTCCGTCTGTTTTCGCTGAAAACACAAGCACTATGAGAAGAGACGGCTGTCGTCCTGAAAGTGGCTTCTCTGCAGCACCTTCACATGATTCTCATAGATTTTAAGCGCAGGGCCGAGTCTGATCGACAGACCAGTCAACACGTCACTGCGCTGCATCAGCAGTAGGGACTTCCCATCTACTTCCTGTTAGAAGTGAAGATACAAATGTGTAAATACTTTTACTCAGTAAGGACACAGAAAATTGATCAAAAGTGACAGTAAAGGTATTTATAATGTTACAAATGATTTCGATTTCAGATGAATGTTGTTCTTTTGTACTTTCTATTCCTCAAATAGTGGGGGGGGGAAGTGTCACCGTTTCCACAAAAATTTAAAGCAGCACAATTGTTTTCATCACTGATAATAATTGCTTTAGTAGCAAGTCATCATATTAGAATGATTTCTGAAGGATCATGTGACACTGAAGACTGAAAATTCAGCTTCGACCTCAATAGATTACATTATAAAATATATTACAACATAAAACAGTAAGCATAAGATTGTAGACTTGTTTAGATTTTAAATTTCCTTAGCCAACTTATTCACATAATTACGGCCATATGATTGTAAGTAATATCTATTGAGGTTTGTTTAAAGTCACCATATAACTCATACTGATGCTTTTTTTTTTCTTTTAGTCAAACAAGCTCTATTTCTAAAAACTACTCTAGCTCAAGTAGTTGGATTTTCTTGTTTTTGGGAAAAGAAAAATGTTTAGGATAAAGTAATGATTTAATTATCATAATGTGTACAGTTGTTTTTAATTCCCAGTATTGTATTCCTATTGTTGTTATTCAATGGCGACTCTTGACAGAGGAAAGCTTTTTTTTTAGTGTTCCTGCACCTTTAAAAAAAATACAAAATTTCCTGAAATTGCACTTACAAAGTAAATGAATATTTTAGTGACATGACATGTGGCCAAGTATGGTGACCCATACTCGGAATTAGTGCTCTGCATTTAACCCATCCAAAGTGCACACACACAGCAGTGAACACACACACACCGTGAACACACACCCGGAGCAGTGGGCAGCCATTTATGCTGCGGCGCTCGGGGAGCAGTTGGGGGTTCAGTGCCTTGCTCAAGGGCCCCTCAGTCGTGGTATTGAAGGTGGGAGAGAGCGCTGTACATTCACTCCCCCCACCTACAATCCCTGCCGGTACGAGACTCGAAAATTTTGGGTTATGAGTCCGACTCTCTAACCGTTAGGCCACTACTTCCCCTGCACAGAGCTGAGCATAGCTAGAAAAATAAATATTCACTACAGAATTTAATTCATTTCATTCATTTAGATGAACTTTACCTGGCCTGGAAATAACAATTTAAAATGGTTTTTCCAAAGCCATGGGAAGCCTAAACTCAGCACAAGTTAAAGAAATGTCCTGCACATTATCTTTGGCATGAAAATATGAAAATAACATATTTTGCATTGTAAAATTAAGATTTCATTTTTGCTAGGCAAACACATTTTTCCATGTATTTCTTTAGGCTTTGGGTTCAAATGAAAAAAAAAACAAAAAAAGATGTGCAATCACTGCGCTCAACCAACAGTTTGGGTGCATAGATCAATAAAAATCGTAATGGCTTCGCAAGATCCGCACTCACTAGTTTACTTCCTAATCATTTGTCGATTTTTTTATTATACAAAAAGCACAAAAATGGATTAGTAGACTTTGGGTTAAAATATGCTCTTGATAGGTTTGGTTCACTACAGTACTAACCTGTGTTCTGAAAGCCAGCGCCTGCTCAGGGAAGCCCACAGACGTGAAGTAACTGGCCACATCAGCCACGCTCCAAAGCAAAGGGTCCTGCCCGATTTCTTTCTTTACCACATCACTGAGAATGACCAAAAACAGATTAAAGCCTCATAGTTTATGTCCAATGGTGTGAGTTTGATGGCACATTGCAAAGTGTTTGATAACATTACACTTATTCCGTATGATGCCACAGAAATGACACACTAAGTTTAAGTCTATTTATTAACACAAGAAGACACAAAGAACATGTTGGCTGTTACTCACTTTCCAATATTCATCCCTCCATTGCTAACAATTTCTTCCTCTGTTGTGCTCTTAGTGCACATTTCACCTGAGAAAGCACAGATTCGAATAAAAATGTAACATCCAATGAGTTGACAGATACGGTGTGAAATTTAAAGAGCACGGGCAGAATCCTCACCCTCCTCAACAGGATCAGGCCCTCCGTCTGACTTCAGCGCCTCGTCCTGATGACAGACAGACACAATATGACGCAGAGGAACAGGACAGATGTGCTGTGATTGGAGGCGCAGGGCGGACATGCTTACCGGCGCGGCTGTGCAGTGTGACAACAGCGGATCCTCGACGTGAAGAGTGGAGAGACAGATGGCCGCTGGCTGCTGCACGAGCGCCACAGATCCTGTGGGTTACAACGACAGACACTGCCAACTCAAATCTCTTACACATTTAACCTCGGCTTCTTCTGATGGAGGTCTGTCACTCTCAACAATTATTCAACTCTCCAACTCCTTGACAGGCAATGCAATGCCTGACTTTGGCAGAAAATGAACGAAATGAGAACAGGAATTGTAACAGACTGATGGGTGCAAACACTTTACCCTGTCAAAATGTGTGCTTGTATGTTTGTCTCTTTAGACTTACAGTACCTTTCTAACAAATTCAGTGAGAAAAAGATGTATATTCAAGAAAGACTTGATTATTTTATTAGTCACTTAAGTGTAGGAGAGCTAAAAAAAAAAAAGGTTACACAATCATCTTGGAACATCTGCGACAGGGATAAAATAAGTTATGCTTATTTATAAATAAATATAGATAAATAAAAATTGGCCACTAAAATTTTTCTATACTGCAAAAACATCCATACTTTTAAATGACCCTTTGGACAGACGCAATTTGCCATTCTTAAGATCAAAAGAATTCATGCAAATTCAGCAATTTGTTGCATTGTTTGAGAATGCTTGCGTTTTTCTTTCTGGTTTAGTTTGGTTTATTTTGACGCTTTAATTTTTTTTGTTCTGTTTTTGGTTATGCTCAACCAAGGCTGCGTGTTGGAATGTGAGTGGATGCAATAACAAAAAAAGTTTTTTAATCATTCATCAGCAGGAAAAAAATCGTTCTGAAAGTGATTCCAACGATATCGTTTCTCTGTGCCTTTATCGTTATAGCTGTGGTGTGGACTCTGCTATTCTTTAATATTGAACTATATCGTTACCGTTGTTTTTATAGTTATCGTCCTTGATGTGAACGGGCCTTACGTGAAGTTTCACAAGACTTGCTCTTTAACTAATCTTGAACTCATTTATTTGAATTACTATCTCTATTTAAATGCTGGTTAGTTTGGCATTTTATCTTGAGAAGTTCATTTAAAAAAATGACCAACAGGACTTGGGTACCTGTGTCTTGCTGGGCTTCTGGCTGTATGTGCTCAGGTAGGATGCAAGCGCTGTCGGTGTCCTGCCTCAGAGCATCATGGGTAGGAGAGTTCTTTGAGGATGTGGGTGAGGGAACAGGCTGACTGGCGTTACTGCTGGTGATGGGACTCATGCTGATGCCCGAGTCAGCGGTGCTCTGAGCGCACATGGCATCCAGACTGCTCTCATCCCCCTCCTCGTCCATGCTGCTGTCCATTCCCGCTGTCGTGGACATCTCGTCCTAAAAAGATTGCAGCATTATTATTATTATCATGATCACTGCCAGTACTGCATAGAAACGAATGCAACATGAGGATTCAACAAAATGCCTCACGTGTGCCATTTGAAACAGTGTTTTCTACAGTTTCTATGGAACTTTATATAACGCTCTATACAATAGATATTAATACTTTTATTCATCAGGGATGCATTAAATTGATCGAAAGTGACAGCAAAGATTTCGAGTTCAAATAAACGCTTTAACCTTTTAACCTTCTGTTCGTCAAAGAAAGATATCTTCTAAAATATACCGTTTTTCAACACTGATGATAATCATAGATGTGTCTTGAGCATCAAATCAGAATATTAGAATGATTTCTGAAGGATCATGTGACACTGAAGACTGGAGGAATGAAGCTGAACATTCAGTTTTGATCACAGGAATAAATTATATATTAAAATAGAAAACACTTATTTAAAATGATAATATCTCACACTATTATTGTTTTTACTATCTTAATGACCAAATAAATACACCCTTGGTGAGCATAAAAGACTTCTTTCAAAAACATGAAAAAAAAAATCTTTACTGTTTGAACAGTAGTGTATAAATAATCATATACTGTTTTAAAATAATACTGGCCTCTAAATAGATTAAAACCCTTTTACTTTGATTACAAGCAGTACATTTTTACAACTACAAGGTTTCAACACAAGTCCAATATTGCAAAAAATGCTTTTCCCTGGCAGTGGTTTAAAACATCTCATATTAAATTAGCACGATCTTCGTGAAATTCTAGTACTGTCATAGTTTTTTACTGTTAAATGACTGAACACAAGAAGAGTGACTGAGTCAACTTTCTAATGAAGGGCAGGCAGATTTGAATGTTTGATTCTGAAAGGTTGAATGTTTTACACAAATGTCCCCATTTTTCTTGGGCCAAGTTGTGCGTTTTAAATCTTGCCGGGTTTTTTTTTTTATTCCATTTGCTGTTTTATTTATTTTTGTTTCGCAAACTGTTTTGTGTTTCCTAACTGTTTACATTTTTCTGAAATGATAAACTATGTCATTGCTGACTCCCATTATGTCAACTTAATCCCCATTTAGTGTGCAAACCTGCCCTGCTACTGGTTCACTGAACCGTCCGGTGCAATAACGCAGGAAATGTTCACAAGACCAGGAATATTTCCACTAAAAAGCATAACAAATACCAAGATGATGGGAGGAAGAAAACATCTGCAGTATTAGCAGGCAAGCAGGGGCTTTGAACAGGACTTCATAATGATTAGCAATACTAGAACGAGCCAGTATTTCACATTTAAACCAACAGATTTCGACAACCACACTTCGTGATTATGCTCAATCCGTCGCTCTGCAAAACTGGATTATCATCGACTCGAGCTTCAGTATCTGAAGGCCGGGCGCACTGTTTATTCAGTCGGGAGTGAGCCAGAAATGCCTCTTCGCCCGTTCTTTCGTACGCTTTGAACCCCGGTTTTGGTCGCCACAGTGGTGTTAGGAACGTTACAAACACATAGAAATAACTTAATCATACAGTATGAGGAACATTACGGAGTGAGTTTGCTGAACCGAGGCGCGCTGAACTCCGACTCACGCGCTGAGAGCGAAGCGGGGCGGGGCGGGGCGGGCTCATGAATATTAAGTTACGCCAGGTTCGTCAGCGCCCCGAGAGCGAAGCGTGGTGAGTTCATGTGTATTAATGAGGCACGCCACTGGCGAAGTTCACGCAGCCTAGTTAATATTCATGAACCCGCCCCGCTTCGCTCCGAGGCGCGCTGCCTGCCTGAGACAAGCGCGTCCCAAAGCAAGCTAATGTTAAACGTGGCTAAAGCCGACATTTTCTCCCTTAAAACACATCCAAAACTAACGTTCACCTTTGCTCACATGTTAACCCGCGATAAAATAAGTACGGCAAGGTCACAAGCCGCACTGACGACTTCGGTCGCACTTCGCGTTCACGGACAGAAAGGACCATCCAGCAGCGCGTCTAATGACTTGCGCTTCAATGATCCCTAGCAATGGTCGTGTCGACTCGGTCACGACACGCACAAGCGCAAAATAAATAAATAAATAAATATAAATGGTCTCTCGCCAGTACGTTACGTTCAATAATCGCTAATGCAATTGTCTCCGGTGTCGCTCCTTGTGCGAAATGCGTCAGTCGGCTGAACCGTGATGTTTTTGGTGACTTTCCCCCGCCGTGCAAAAGCGAGTTCGGATTAATTGACAAGGATTGCATCGCGAAAGTTGAGTTAACGTTACCGGACTCATCCAGCGCACACAAAAACTCGCTCCGAAAGATTTGGACCTCGCAGATCGAGCGCTTCCATTGTTGGCGATTTCCCGACGCTCGTGAAGCATCGCGCCGCTCCCCGTCTGCGCCAGTCCGCGCGCGCGCGTCTCTCTCTGTGTGCGCGTTTGCGCTTGCTTTCACGTTCGCATACGCCGGAGCACTCCAACTAGTGATAAAAACACCAATACTTCACATTCCGCGTCACGTTTTTGCCGGAGCGCAGCCGCTTCTCGGTTCACTTACTTCCATGTCCTCCATGTGATCCTCATCCACGGGACCCAGAGCGCTGTCGCCGGTGCTCCAGTCCGCGAGAGAAGGCTGTTTCACCGCACACTTGCTCTGCTCGGTTTTTCTCCTGCCTCTTAGCACCTTTGCCGCGTTGCGATAGGAAACCGAGCCTTTATAGTTGACTTTGAGCACCGTTTGCTCCTCTATCAGTTTCTCTAGTTCTGACCGGGTTCGGTCCCAATCCGAGCCGTGTCGTCTTTTGACCATCCTGCAAATTCTGTCCAGGTCCGGTCGCGCTTTCCTCGACCTCAGCGAGTCTATGGAGCCCAAGATCCATTCGCGGTACGGCTCAGACATTATTCCTAATGGGCTTCAAGCTTGATAGAGTGGATGAAGTGCGTCAGTGTTGCCTTCGACGTGACGCTCGCAGTCTTTCGAGCCGCGGTGCGAGCGCGCTGGGGGAAAAAAACGGAAACATACTGTACGCGTGCGTTGATCGCATTGAGCGCTTTTAAGGTGGAATGCGCGAGATGCGCGGCCCGCCGCTAGGAGATTTAAGGAGGCGTTGCTCGGTTGCATGTTTCCGTGCGGCTTAAATGGCTGTTGTTGCTGCTTTGGAATGCAATACTAGCAGGCTGCATTATTGCGTTTTGTTTTTAAGTTACACTTGAATAAGTCCGTTTTATGCAATGATAAACTTTTCATTTACGTTCCTTGTTTAATCCAGCCACTGATTTTGGAATCAAAATGGTAAAAATTTTCGAAGGAAGTGCGCTGAGTGGAATATTAGCTACTTACCGCATACTACACAGTATATACTGTACACTACAAATAGTTTGTGAAACAAGGCGGTATGCAACAATACATATTTAAAACAGTAGTATGCTGAGCTCACTGTGATTCGTGTTTAATCCGGTCGAGATAAAAACATCATACTCATTGTTAGTTTTAATTGTAATTGTAATATAATTTATATCTAA
Organism: Sinocyclocheilus anophthalmus; assembly: GCA_018155175.1. NCBI lineage: Eukaryota > Metazoa > Chordata > Actinopteri > Cypriniformes > Cyprinidae > Sinocyclocheilus > Sinocyclocheilus anophthalmus. The sequence continues at coordinate 185,571 of JADLZN010000156.1, forward strand.
ATATATAGAATATAGATACACACAAATAAACACATACACACAAACTCTAGAAGGCGCGTCGATAGGTCTAACTCAATCCTGACCTAATGACATCATCCATGGACACAGCTGCTTTGGTTCTCTCTGTATCGAGTAGCCAAGAGGGGTCAGGCTACTCACACCTTTCAATATCATGACTAGCTTAGCTGTAGCAGTGCAGCTGACCTTAAGAAAACCTCGCTCCGCATCTCCACCGTAGAGATTGTACGATGGGGAGTCATAGTATGTTGATAGGGAGTTATTTCAATGCATGTTCACCTACTTTGCAGCAGCAATATTATTCAGCTTAGTAGCAAAGTCCGGTACTGCTCATGCCAAAATCCAGAGCGGAGATGCTCTAATTCAGCCAAGACCATAAACAGTAACATTGTCATGTATTTACCCATGGCCAATCCCTCAGAGTCTGTCTTGCCAGAAATATATCTGATGTTCTGTCTGTCCTGCATGATTAGGTAGACTGGATCTGCATTAGCAAGAGCAAAGAAGTCGAAACCTTTTAATTAAAGTTAAAAAAAAATGTGGGTGGCGGAAAAGACATTAGAAATAATCTAATTTTTCTCATAACGGTGAGGACCAGTGTTTGAGTGGCCCAAGGATCAACAGGGCAGAACTGCAGAAAGAGTAGTTGAGTCTTGAGGTCAGAAGGCTAAAAACAATTTTGTTGGAGGGTTTCAAGAAAAAACTACTAAAGAATACGCTCTTACCGACAAAACAAGCTCCAAGCATGATTTTATTGTCTTAGAACATGACGTGGAAAAACATTTAAAGCGGACTGGGTTCAATGGATCAGAGAAAAATAAACCAAATTAGCTTTAGCAGCCCAACACTCAGATGGGTTGGGTGCCTACGAGGATGAATAAAGTATCCCATTGTACATGCATATACGGCTGTATTTTTTTATGTTGGTGGCCCTATTATTTCAGGCCGCGAAGGGCCTCAAAATCTTTTTCAGAGTAGATGAATGAATGGCTCTATTAATTTTTATTAAACGATGTCCATGCTAGACATTATCATTGGACATGGTTGGATCTTACACCAGGACAATGCTATACAAAGACAAAATCAAGAACCAAAACGAAAAAAGGGTCACTGAAGAAACAAAACCAAGCTTGCCCTGGCCAAATCAGTTCCCTGGTTGGAACCATAGAAAAGAGTGAGGCGAAATGAAGAGGAGAAGCATTCAGAATGGAGTGGAAACTGAAGGTCTGGAGTGATTCGGAAGGAAGGACTTTCTTGATCTCGTCAGATGTTCTTCTAAAAAGAGTCTTCTTCAGGCATTAAGGGAAGACGTCAGAGCGTTCTCTGGCAAAAGGAGGTTGCACAAAAAGTGATTGGATAAAAGGGTATGATAATTGTGGAACAATGTGTATTAGAGAAAAATATCTAATGAGATTTCTTCTCCATTTTAAATCTATACTCCAATGAAAGTTAATTTAAGCAAGTACATTGTGTTATATATCTAGGATACCTAAAGGAGTGATCAAAATAATTTCACAGCCGTCTTTGATAATATTTACCAAGGGTAGAATAATTTTGAGCACAACAGTGATAGATATTACACACACACACTCAAGAAAGCTAAAATAAAATTTGAATATCATGAAAAAGGTCAATATATTTTGTCACTCATTTCAGAAAGTGGAACCCATATATTATATAGATTCGTTACACATAGAGTGAAATATTTCAAGCCATTATTTCTTGAAATTTTGATTATTATTTGGCTTCAGATACGTGACAACCAAAATCGGGTTCAGAAAGATTCGAATTTATAAATATCAATAAAAAATAAGGTATTTAAAACGAAAGCAGGCTTCTGAAATAGTATGGTAATTGGCTATGAAACTAAATAGCTGGGTTGGGCTCCGTTTGCATGAATGTCTGATCAATGCCGGCGTGGCATCGGAGCAATCAGCCTGTCGGCCCTGCTCAGGTGGTAATGGAAGCCAAGTTGCTTGAAGAGGCCTCAGGACATCTGCCATGTTGGGTACGGTGTGTCTCATCGTCCTTCTTGAATCAATACCCCATAGACTTCTGGGATGGGTTCAGGTCAGGCGAGTGCTGGCAATCAGCACCAGTGAACACCAGTCAATGACCCAGCAGTTTGGTACGTTGGGCGTGTGGGCAGGTGCCAAGTCCTGTTGGAAAATGAAATCAGTATCTCCATAAAGCTTGGCAGCAGAAGGAAGCATGAAGTGCTCTAAAATTTCCTGGTAGATTGCTGCGTTGACTGTGGACTTCAGAAACCACAGTGGACCAACACCAGCAGATGACATAGCACCCCAAATCATCACAGACTGTGGGAAACTTAACACTGGACTTCAAGCAACATGGTTTCTTTGCCTCTCCACTCTTCCTCCAGACTCTAGAACCTTGATTTCCAAATGAAATACAAAATTTACTTTCATCTGAAAAGAGGACTTTGGACCACTGAGCAACAGTCAAGTTCTTCTTCTCCTTAGCACAGGTAAGACACCTCTGACGTTGTCTATGGTTCAGGAGTGGCTGACACGGGAATGCCGACATTTGTAGCCATGTATAGTGATTTGTCTGTGAGTGTGGCTGACGCAGCCTCAGTCCACTCCTTGGAAAGCGCCCCCAAATTTTGCGGTTGGCACCTTGTTATACCCACACTTGGGTCCTTCCACTCACTTCAATGTATATGCTTGGAGTACAGCACTCTGGAACAACAAAGCTCTAGCAATGAATTTTGTGGCTAAACTCCTTGTGGAGGGTGTCAAGGACTGTCTTCTGGAATCGTCAAGGCACGCAGTCGTTCCCCACTGCGTGTAGCTCCGGACCCCAGGATGAGAGACATTAAAGGGAGGGGGAAAACTTTAGGTGTTGTAGTGTAATCACCTGATAGGGTGGGACACATACTTTCCAATATGAACTTTTTCCCAGATTCTACTTTTGAGACACTGGAATTGGGTATGTTCCATTTCTGTAAGCCCATAATCATCACAAATTTTCAAGAAGAAAGGCGTGAACTATTTAACTCCTATGTCGTTAATTAATCTATATAATATGTGGGTTTCACTTTCTGAAATGAGTGAAAAAAAAATATTGGCCTTTTTCATGATATTCAAAATTTTTTTAGATGTACCTGTATATTAGGGGTGTAACGATTCATCGATATGGATCGATACGATGTCTGACGATACGATGCATCGATGCCACACGTAAAATAATATCGATATCTGTAGTATAAATAGACACTTTATTTTGGCACTGTCCACATTTTTCACATAATGTCCGTCTATGCATTACCGACAACGCGTGCATTCTCGTTCAAAATCAGTATCATGACTCCATACAAGGGCGTGCCGAAGGCAATGTGAGCATACTAAGACGCTAGAGATTGTTTGCGGAAACAGTCGAGCGCGTGTGTGAAGAAGTTTCTGCGCACGACACAGGACAAGGCTGGTCTTACATCAAGCGCGAAGTAATTAAATGAGCTCTCTTCCGGTCTTTTTTTGTTCAGGGATGAATAAAATCGACAACATTACAGCAAAGATGGCGCAGTTTGTGCGAATAATCATAGTCTAAACCAAGTAGGTTAGGCATATGTCTTAATGTAAACGTTTGCGAAAGAAAAAAGGATGGGTATCAGGATATTAAATCCATGGTTCGTTCTTGAAGTGAAGCAGAAACTATAATAATACAATGCTTAATCTGTCACAAGAAAATTACAAGGGTCATGCTATGACACCTATAATAACTTTGTAACATCAAAACTGATTCATCATCTTTAATCTCAGTGAAGACTATGCAGTTTATTTGACATTTGATATAAATTTCTGTAGGTACTGAAATTGATTGACGGAGCTGACAAACCGACAAAGCATGGTTATTGAATTGGTCTTTGTATTTATTTTCGCTGGGCTTGTAATTGTTTCTGTAGAAAAGGATTTTAGCAAGAGAGCCACAGAGTAGCAGCCCAGAATTGTTTATTTTATTTATTAAAAAAAAGTAGATAATAATAAAAAAAGCACGACCTGTTTTGTTGTGTGAAGTCCCAATTGTGGCACAGGATGTGAAAATTTCAGATACAAGTTGAATGTAATAGATTTGGTTGTCATTTGTGCGTTCGATGAAAAAGTAGATGGTTGTTTAAAATATATAATTAATAGAGATCGATATATCGACCGAGTAACTCCTGTAATCGAATGAATCGTAGAATTTTTGAATTGATCGGCAAATATGCATATCGGGGTATGACAGAACCCGCTATAGTATCGTGATGGAACCATCGATTACACCCCTCTATCACTGTATATTATATATAATCATCTATTAGCTAGCAGGCTATATACAGACTCCTGGAGGTTAAAGTTAATACCTCTAAGACCTTGTAAGGAACTTTCCCTACATTTTAAGACCTCATTTGCCACTCCTGCCAAGTTTCATGGTACATCGGCGTCCTTTAAACCTACTTTACTATATATGTGATTGTAAGATAGCGCACCTAACGCCTTACTGGTACTCTTCTCACTCCCTCCTTCCGGCAGGGGGGAACGGAAGCCACAAGATTAATTAATGCGTGTCCCACTGCAACCCACGAAACAAGGAATTAGGACCAATAACACCCAAAACAACGACAAAACTTACTGAGGGGAAAACTAAAGCTCTCCAAGCTAACGGGGCACTGCGTTCCAAGATGTTCAAAAGTTGTATTTGTCACATCAACTCAAACCATAGTTGTTTTGTGGAACACTTCTCATGACAAACATTTGACTGATCAGACAGTTTACCTGTGAGTGCTTGATTTGATGTAGACTTGACAGAGTGTCAGTAATACTGCAAGTGATCAAGTCTGAATGATCATGGAAGGGAAAATATTGATCACAACTATTACATAATTTTAATTGTGCATTCCAAGGCCATGCCAGGAAAAAAAAAAAAAAAAACAGCCAAAGTAGCTCAATTACCCTGTCCCAAATATAAAAAGTACTTGCATCCCTAAAATACATATTTTACAGTCACTGATATGCATATTTATCATAAACACAGCTCAAATGCTTGCTACTAGTGTGGCCCAAAACATTTAGCAGTTTTATTACAGGTAGAATGCAAAATGTTTCAGTACAAGCATTTAAACCAAATGTAATGTATGCAATATTTCAAACCTTTAACCCACTTCAACCAATGGCAACAGTTTAAAAGCAGCCCAATTTCGTGGGGAAAAAAACTAAAGCAATCCTGCATCCAACACGAGCTGCAGAAGTCAGATTTGACTGATCACGGGTCAAAAGTAAGGAGAGATCATTGGCAAGATGTTGGAGGATTTGCTCCTCAACACATCCCGAGCTCATTGAAAAATATCTTTTATCGTTAGATGTGCTCCCTTTACACAGTGCGCGCGCGATCGCGAAATCGAAAGTGAACAGCGCGAGCGCTCATTCAAAAGGGATTTAAATACGCCACATATTGATAGCGGTGCCCTGATGTGCGAAAATTATATACAGTATTAGAATGTTTGCGGGAGCGGACACAAAAATCGTGGGAGCGGATGGGAGCGAAATGGTCAGAAAGTGAGCGCCTTAACAGATTAAGTAAAATCTTGCAGGATTCCATAAATAAACTACACAGAACCCCACCATTCAGACAAATATACATAATGAAAAGATAATACAAAATGCAATACCTTGGAAAATGGCGTTTAAGAATTTTACAAACTTTTTAAGGGCCTTAATTTTCTCTAAACTGATTTATCAACTTTTAATACTTTTTAAGGGGGGGGGGACACCCCCCGCAGGACCTTGGGGTGTATATACAGTGGGTGTGAAAAAGGTCGACCCTCTGATTCTTTTTTGTTGCATGTTTGTCATACTTTAATGTTTCAGATCATCAAACAAATTTAAAAGATAACACAAGTGAACACAACCTGCAGTTTTTAAATGAAGGTTTTTAGTATTAAGGGAAAACAAAATCCCAAACTACATGGCCCTGTGTGAAAAAAAGTGTTTGCCCCCTAAACCTAAAAACTGTTTGGGCCACCCTTAGCAGCAACAACTACAATCAAGCGTTTGCGATAACTTGCAATGAGTGTGGTTACGGCGCTGTGGGGGAATTTTGGTCCACTCATCTATGCAGAATTGTTGCAATTCAACAACATTGGAGGGTTTTCGAGCATGAACCGCCTTTTTCATGCCACAGCATCTCAATAGGATTCTGGTCAGGACTTTGACTAGGCCACTCCCAAGTCTTCATTTTGTTTTTCTTCCGCCATTCAGAGGTGGACTTGCTGGTGAGTTTTGGATCATTGTCCTGCTGCAGACCCCAAGTTCGCTTCAGCTTGAGGTCACGAACAGATGGCCGGAAATTCTCCTTCAGAATTTTTTGGTAAACAGCAGAATTCAGGTGCTCCATTTATCAAGCAAGTCTTCATGGTCGCTGAAGCAGCAAACATGCCCAGGACAATAACACTACCACCACCATGTTGTACTGTTGGTCATGATGTTCTTCCTTCTGATAATGCGTGGTTACTTTTACGCAGATGTAATGGGACACACAACTTCCAAGAAAGTAAAAACCTTTTGTCTCGGCAGTCAAACAGAGATTTTCCACAAAAGGTCCTCTTTTATGTTCTTTGTGCTCAGCAGCGGTTTTCGTCTTGGAACTTGCCATGCAGACCATTTTTGCCCAGTATCTTTCTTATGGTGGAGTCATAAACACTGAACTTAACTGAGGCAAGTGAGGCCTGCATTTGGAATGTTGTTGTGGGGTCTTTTGTGACCTCTTGGATGAGTAGTCGCTGTGCTCTTGGGGTAATTTTGATCGGCCGGACACTCCTGGGAAGGTTCTACACTGTTCCATATTTTTGCCATTTGTGAATAATGACTCTCACTTTGGTTCGCTGGAGTCCCAAAGCTTTAGAAAATGGATGTTTATAACCTTTTCCAGACTGATAGATCTCAATTACTTTCTTTCTCATCTGTTTCTGAATTTCTTTGGATCTCGGCATGATGTCTAGTTTTTGAGGATATTTTGGTCTACTTCACATTGTCAGGCAGGTCCTGTTTGAGATTTCTTGATTGCGAACAGGTGTTGCAGTAATCAGGCCTGTGTGTGGCTAGAGAAATTGAACTCAGGGTGTGATAAACCACAGTTTTAACAGGGGGGGCAAACACTTCACACAGGGCCATGCAGTTTTGGATTTCGTTTTCCCTTAATAATTAAAATGTAAAAAACCTTCTTGTAAAGAGAAAACACTGATGTGTGTTATTGTATATCTTTGAATAATATTTAAATTTGTTTGATGATCTGAATATTTTAAGTGTGACAAACATGCAAAAAAAAATAAGAAATCAGGAAAGGGGCCAACACTAGTTCAAACCAGTAGGTATTATATATATTATATACACCTACAAAGAGATATATATGATATCTATGATCCCCCCCAACTTTTCTGTGCGGTTAAATGTCCTGTGACAGATAAATCAAAATTCAGAACAATAACATTTTAAGACGTCACCACATTTTTGTAACTTTAACAATTAAAACTTTATTGGAATGATACATGTTGCAAAATATTATTCTGTGTATTTTTTTTTTAAACATACTTGATGTGTCCTACGGGTATCCGTCAACTTCTCCAGAAGGTAAAATAATTAAGACTGTTAAAGGCAGAGAATATACAGTATTGTTTCCCGAGAAGGTACAATAAACTACACCATCACCATACCCATGTCGGGAGGAAAGAGACTCCTGTTATTGAAAATACACTTAGAAAATATGCAAAAGTAAATCAAATGTTTTCTTCATGATTTTTTTTAAAAAGCAAATAGAAGAGTGTAGGAAACTGGATGTGTACAAAGGCAAACTGTATAATGGACTGATGTGCACACACACAAAAAGATGACTGACGATGTGAATGAACAGACTGAAGGATGTGTGACACCCATGTATCTGAAAGGAAGGGATGGGACCCAGACATAGAGGGACGACATATGAATACCGCCAAAAATGTCACATTTTTCCATGCTCTGACAAAAAAAAAAGGTGTAATGAAAGGTGCATTTGAGCCATAATTTCCCAAAAAGTCCGTTTTAAAACGGTGATGCTTTAGACAGAACCCTTCCATGTCACGATCGAGCTCAAAGATGAGGAAAAAAGCTCACGTGAAGCCAACCTGTACATTATAACTCCGTACACCAGTTGAGGATAGTCTTACGTTGCTTCTAGCATCACGAGACCAGCGCAGAAGAGCCCGCTGGGTAATCTAAACGTACAGACGCATTCTTTAAACACTGATTGTTTTGTTCTCCAGCTATTTAGACCAAGAGATGGAGCTGTTTCTCCTGTTTGTACAACCATTTTATGACAAAGTCTCCAGAAATGGGGCAAGAAAATGTCCCAGCAAAAGCTAGGCATGCAGGGAGAAGAATGAGGGAGAGAAAATCAAACCTACCATCATGTTTTGAGAAATATAAACTCATGCCCTCTGCTCATCTATGTTTCTAAAGCTACACCAGCACCCGAATGATCAAAAACGGACCCAATCCGGTGTGTTTTGGCTGTGAATCTGGCAGAATACATTGACATGACATTTCCCAAGAGGGAAAAGAACAGTAATTTGATCTCGTACTGCAATTTAAATGGCATCAAAGCCGTTTAGTTTCCAATCGATACTTCTGTTATTAAAAGAGTTGTTTGAAATACCAATTTTAACCTGGCGCCAATCTGTAGTTCGCACACATTCAACAAAATTAAGTTACATTACTTATCATAACAAACGGAAATAATAAACCAAAACAAACCAAAAATCAACTTTGCACGATTTTGAAATCGGCACCTAAAGAACAGCCGACTCCTGAAGAACTGAGCTATAAGCGATGGTGGGCATCTCAGTTTTAAAGGTGAAGCGTGTCAATTCTGCGCAACTAGCAGCAGCAAAGAAAAACACACAAAAATAACGACTTTGATCAATTCTAATATATTATGTCCTTTCTGTAACTCAGACTGCGCGCAGTTCAGTTTGGTGCCACTATTGGAGCCAGAAGTTACACTTCACCTTTACAATCGAATTAAATATTCATCGACGCAAAACTTTTCAAGCACAACGAAATAAAATCTACGCAACACACTACGCATTACTGCACACTTCTGGAAACTAAACAACAACATAATAATCATGGGGACTTTTGCGTTTAGATTGTCTTGCATCCAACAAAGTTACAGAGCAAGATAGAAAGCGAACAAATTTTGATCAGTTCGTCGGACGACCGAATGGAGCTTCACTAACTGGTCGATATCTTAACACACAATAAAGTCAACATGAACAAGCTTATTTGAAGCAGAACGTATTGGAAATCGGCCTAATTTTCAAACAACTTTCATGTCAGGAGAAGATTATTCTTATCGTCGGTAAGGATGAGAAATACCAGACTGTTCAATTAAACAAAGGGTTTGGTCACAGCAGGTGACATGGCAGAAAAAGAATAATAATAATAATAATAAAACAAACAAAAACACATCCATCAGGAACCCAGTGTAACCACAGAAACAGTGCTCTCCTTTAACATTTTCCTTTAAAAGCATCTTTTTAAAAACAACCAGCTGTATTACAAGCCTTTGTGCTCGCTGTTAATTCATTGTATTCCTTCAGTTCGGATTTTTGTTAGTTTATCTCTGGAAATGTATCTTAGAATCAAAGCCATCTGCGAAAACGTGTAAAATAATGGATTTGGAGCTTCAAGTATGCTTACATGCTACCGATGTGTAATTTAAAGTAGTGTTACGGTCTTTTCAGTGGCCACTTTCAACCCAAAGCACATTCTATTGGCTTAAATACAAACATACTGGCTTAAAATACACTAAATGATCTAGAGAATGACGAATGATGATCCAAATCAACAATCTTTACACTAAGCGCTGATTGCGTGTTGTAATCTTAGTTTTTTTTTTTTTTTTTTTTTTTTTCTTTTTTTTGTTTTTGTTTTTTTTTTTTTTTTTTTTTTTTTTTTTTTTTTTTTTTTTTTTTTTTTTTTTTTTTTTTTTTTTTGGTTTTTTTTTTTTTTTTTTTTTTTTTGCGCAGGTAGCCAGTAATATGCGATGACAAAATTGAAGAATGGTAGTGTGATGCTTGAAATCCAAATGAAAAATGGGTAGTGCAAACAAAAGACCAGAAATCTGAACGGGTAGTGTTGATTGGTATTGGGTGCCAATAGGTGCACAGGAAGTAAACATGATGTGACAGGGTGGAGAACTACAGAGCAAGGACACCTTTGCTAATAAAAAAAAAATTTATCTGGAGATGCCAAAATTAGATACCAGTTAGAGGAACTCTATATCTCTGGAAAAACAAAAAAAAGAAGAAGTCCCAATATTACCATGCCAGACAGCAGAGAAGTGACAGACTACTCGTGACATGGACCCTGGTACCAAAGAAGAGGCAACATGAAAAGGTTAGTAACAAGTGAAGAAGGATCTGAAAAGGCAACACTGCTTGCGTCTCTCTCAGGCGTTTTTCTCCCGCCCTCTGTGTCTGAGGGTCTACGTTGTTGTTACCGATTAAGGCTCAGTACAGTCCAAATATCTCATCAACTGGAACACGTTTTTCTCTTCTGTTGCCCACATCTAATTCTCTCCAGCCCTCTCTCCATGCTGTTCTAGAATTCGAGCAAATCCTTCCACCTTTCTCTGAGAAAGAGGACCCGGAATTTCTTTTCCTGTAGTCGTCAAAGCTTGATGGTTAACCGGGGCCTTGGCATTAGGGATGAAGGGGCTTTCACTGAAGCACAGGTTAGTCTTATGAGGAATATTATGAAGACCATAACTGTACTGAGATGCGTGTTAAAATGGGGCTGCGTGGAAGATTGGGGAATGGTGAGGACGTTATAAGAACCAGTATGTTGAGGTAACTTAGTCGGGTAGATTGCGATCAGTCGGTGGTTGCAACCACATTTGTGGCCTTTGATGTCGTTGACACCGTCTGAGGTACCGAAGCGCGTCGTAAAGATCGACCGTAGCAGGTTCCTCCGCGGTCTTCAGGTCAGAGTAAAATGTGAGGGGCAGCGACCTAGAGAAACGGAGTACTAACACGGTAGTTGGGTTGGGATTCACAGCCCATTACCAAATATGTACTGTTCAATACCCCAGAAAAGTTAATCATAATGACACGAAGGGTAGGGCTGCACGCATTATCGGCCCTAATCGGCAATCCGGATCGATAATGGCGTAATGTAACATCGGCATCTGCCCGCTATGAAAATTTAGCGATATGCTTGAGCAGATAAGAGGAATACAGTTCACATGTGCTTCAGGGGTGCTGGCGATTAGATCAGCAGCAGGTGCTAATTTTGAAGCAAATTACTTTGTCTGAACTGATATAAATCACTGATTTTGCGATCGCTGCCATGAATCTGTCGAACGCAATAAAGAGAACTTCAGTGTATGTAGGTCAACATTAAATAGCACAGGCAGCGGCAGCCTCCCACGGGTCGATGCCCGTTCGGTAAGAGTTTTAATCTGTTAAGGGGGCGCTGTGGCTACTTTGAACAATGAAAAGTGTATAAATTAACAAAAACATTTAGAATGTTTTGACCAAAGTAAAGGCAGTAATTGAGTGTCATAAAAATAATGGAGTATGTTTTTGATTTCAGGTAGAAGCTATAGTGACATCAATGAAAAAAGAATTACAAAGCACTTAAATAATTTTATATAGCCTATACCAGGGGTGCCCAACCCTGCTCCGGGCGATCGACTGTCCTGAGAAAGTTAGCTACCAAGCTTAACCAACACAATGCCTTTAATTTTTAAGTGATAGAGAAGACACGTAATTCGTTGCTCAGTGTGTTTGATTAGGGTGGAGCTGAACTTTGCAGAACAGTGATCGCCAGTAGCAGGGGTTGGACCTGGCTATTACGATTTATTCATTAATGTGTACTATTGATATTTTTTTTTAAACTGTGAGCTCTAACAGATTTTCAGAATGTTTACAACTCTTTGTTTAGATCATCTACAAATGTTAAATCTTAAAATAAAATGTTAAGGTTATGCATCTTTTGAAAAAAAAATGCAGCGATTGAATACTAGTTTATTTTAGTTATTTTAAAAAAGCTCGATTGACGTCATTATTAAAAAACATGTGGTTAATATAACAAATAAACCAAAATGTAAAATAATGGTTATAATTTCCACACAGGAGAGACTCGGTTTTGTTTCCAAACAAAAGAACAAGCGCGGTATCGGCATGGCCCAACTATGTTGGAAAAATTTGGTAAAAATCCAATATCGTGCATCCCTAGTTGTGACTTGAATATTTAAATGTAAAACCATGTAGAAGACAGCTGATGTTGGACCCAAACCACAAAAACAATGAGAGCAACAGCAGAAGACTGCAAGCTAAAACCTTTAGATGACTTAGAGCTAAAATGTAAACTTTCATTTTTAAAATTCATATCAGCATCAAAAGATATATTCATTGCAATATATATGCAATCAGATTTCTTAATACACCACAATAACAAATAAAAACGTTATACATTTGTTTCAGTTTAATACTGGATGAAAATTGTGAATTCATCCCGTTAAAACTTCTATGAGTTAAACTATTGTCTAGTAACATTAAAAGCAAAACAGCCTAATAAACTAAAATCAATACAAATTAAACTAAAATAACGAGCCTTGCGAATAATCAGGGAAATGTAAATATGCGGGTTATCTGAACGCCACACACAAACCTAGCCAAAGAGAGAGAGAGAGAGAGGAGAGCGAGAGAGCGAGAGCGAGAGCGAGAGAGAGAAGCGCGAGAGCGAGAAGCGCGAGAGCGAGGAGCGAGAGCGCGAGAGGAGGAGCGAGATGAGAGCGAGAGAGCGAGCGAGAGAGAGAGAGAGAAAACAAAACATACAAGCACATAGGTCTGACTCCAAGTCAGCATTTTTAGTATTATTTATATACTCATAGTATTTATTAAAATTTTGGAATAACTTTTTTCAGTTACAAATTTGTAATTTTGTTATGCGCCTTTGTGATTTTTATTTGGTTTTGTTCTTTTTTTATATTATTTAGGTTTATTTTTTGGGTGGATGTATTGACAGTTGTATTTTTATCTTAAGTGTAAAACTCTATAATTTAGTTGTCAAAGGCATCATTTCTCATGTTTAAAGTTTTAATTATTTTAATTGTATTTATGTTTTAATAGTTTCAGTTAACTATAATAACCCTGCTGTGTTACCAAAACCACAAATAAAAACATTAAAAGACACAAGACATGTTTCAGTATTTATTTTGTTTATTATTTTGTAGTATTAATATTTTGAATCAGCTTTCATATATATGTGCGTACCTTAAATTTAAATATTAATTAGTTATTACGTTTTTGTATATTCTTATTTAGCTTTATTTTTATTTCAGTAGACTTTGTTTTAGTAGACTTATTTTATTTCAGACAGTTGCCCAAGCAAGTTTTTCCATCTAATATTTCAGCTTTATTTCAAGCAATGAAACAACACCGGTTTAGATTATAACTGACACGCGTGTGCAGTGCAGTGCAGTGTGGCCACTGCACTATATGACATCCAGCACCAAAAAATGTGATAATCTCTCGCAGCGCTCACCTTCCCAGAAACAATCTTCTCGTAGATCTGGATGGGCTGGTCGGCAAAGAACGGAGGGTAACCGGCAGCCATTTCATAGATCAGCACTCCCAGAGCCCACCAGTCCACTGCTTTATTATAACCCTGACAGACAGAGAGAGCAGGAGTTATGCTGAAATGGCTTAAACTGCAGTTAAAACAAGTAATGCAGCTTCGGTACTCACTTTACTGAGGATGATTTCTGGCGCCAGGTACTCGGGTGTGCCACACAGTGTCCAGGTCCTGCCCTTTACACGTTTAGCAAATCCAAAATCTGTTACCTGAGAAAACAGCAAGAATGAATATTGCATGTATTCTTTTGTTGCAACCTGTGAATGAGCCTGGATGGTCTTAAAGAGACACTCAAACACAAGGCAGGTATACTCTTTGCAGTCATGTGACATTCTTGGAGCTGCTATCATGGCATTTCATGAAGTCATCTGGTTTTATACCCTGTGTGTTTACCTGTATGTAGCCCTGCTGGTCTATGAGCAGGTTTTCAGGCTTCAGATCTCGGTAGATTAGATCAAGTGAGTGAAGGTATTCAAAGGTCAGAACTATCTGGGCGGCGTAGAATCGGGCATGAGGCTCACTGCATCGGACAGAGACAGATAGACACAACGTAAATGTACAGAGGTCACAGGACCTGCGTGCACAGTCATTATACAAGAATGATACGATTGAATAGTTTTAGATGAAGCAGGCCTACTGCATGTCACGTATCAGGACACTGCTGCCACTGTTTGACGTCACGTCAACTACCCTAAAATAACAATTAACTGAACTGAAAATAAACAAATCTAAACCTAATGTGCACAGCAATTCTCATGAATCTGCATGGTTTTTCAGGACGTTCAGCACATAGGCACTTGTTACTGGCGTAAGGCTGTGTGACAATCTAATACCATGATAAAAAAAGGACGAATATACAAAATAATCAATGGCTGTTCTGCTTAGTGGATGCACCAATCCGATATTCAATCAGGATAGTGCCGATTTTGCGATTCTTTTTCCGATTGTGCAAATATGTTGACCTGCCGCATACGATAGCTTAAAGGGGTCATATGATGCGATTTCAAGTTTTCCTTTCTCTTTGGAGTGTTACAAGCTGTTTGTGAATAGATAAGATCCCTAAAGTTGCGAAGGCTAAAGTCTCAAAACCAAAGAGATTATTCTTTATCAAAGTTAAGACTCTGAAAAGTCCCCCTAAAACGGCTCGTTCTAACACGCACCAACATATCTACCTCACTATGTGGGAATATCTGCATAACACCACGTGCACGCAAACGAAATGTGGTGTGGTTTCAGTAACAGCGTTAGTGTGGAAGTCATCCCATGTCATGGAGACGCTGGTGTTTCTAGGCTAAAGAGCAAAAGCATCGTATTTGGCCTTCCGAAGTAGAGCATTAGTATCTTTAAGTGACGTTACACCAGAACAGAGCAAGGCATTCATGGATGACCGTTTCGTGAACCCTAGGAGAGGATGGTAATTCTGACTTTGAACAATCTGTGTGATTCGAAAGAGTATGTTTGTTATTAGTGAAGTATGTTGCTAGTGATGTTCAAATGCGGAGTTTGAGCAGCGTGTGTGTGTGTGTGAAGAGGAGAGAGAGAGAAGGGTAAAATCACAGTGGAGTCAGCTGTCTAACCGTGGCTTGTGTACTGCACCACATACCGGCTTCATCACTGTGTCTGTCACACGAATCTGTTGCCCTTTCGGGCTGTCTTTACAGTTATTTGAAAGCTGAGTCTCGGATTATGGTAAGGGGCGGTTACAGTTCCGAGAGTGCTTGCGGTGTCGGCCAACACAAGCACTGGGTCAGCTGGCCAATCGATCAGACTGCGCTGTCAGAAGGAGGGAATTGTAGAAAATCGAAGCATTGGGAGGGAGGGGCCATACGATAATAATCGTCCCGCATTTGAAAAATAATGGTTTTTTAACATTGAAAGCTGTCAACATATTCCGTTACACACATACACAAATAATGATTTTTAAAACGCATATTATGTAACCCCTTTAAGTGAGTACATAGGAATAGTTAAGTCATACATTACAGGCACACAAAAACTCTTTTCTACGCTGCGGCGGTCAGTCATCGTTCAGCCTGTAAACCTGGGCGCGTTCGGTTACAGCAGTCGCTCTCAGTAAAGCTTCTCAAGATATCTGTGTTTCCCATGATACGTGAATTTTGCAAACTCATAGCAGGTATTTACAAAAGGACTTTATCTTCTGCTGGAGTTTAAGGTTGTTTTGGTTACTTGCACAGGGTGTCTGATGAGAACAAAAACAAGGGCGTAGAAAAAGGACTGATAAATTGTTTTAAACATGCACGTAACTGAAAGTGAATGTTAAAAGAACGGCTTTGAAACGGGAGAACAAAACTGTTGCACATGATATACATACACCTACGCATCAATTTGCTCTACTTTGGCTTTGCGTTTTTAACGAAGCGCTTACATGTGCGCAATACGGTGTGCAGAATGATTGTGATCATGGCTGTGACTCCTGTTGCTTCAACGGATCATCTGCACACGGAGCGCACATTTTTGTAAAGCACTCGTTGCTCATAGACTGTATCAAAACAGTTTGTGCTGTACTGTATTTGTTTTGTCCTATCGTATGATATGTTGTTGTCTTATTAAAAAATATGCTATACATTTTAAAAGAAATGTATTTTAATTTGATAGTATATACTTCTTAGGGCTGTGTATCACCAGCAAAGTCACGATACGATACGTATCACGATACAGGACTGCACTGAATTTCACCTCAGCAGAATTTAGTAAAACAGAGTTTATTGACACTGCTTTCTATAGTGCCATTTCTAACTATTGGCAGTGCAGGCAGTTGACCTCTGCATTATGATGGGCCTCCATAACTGTACCACAGTACAATATAGGTAAAGGCATATGTTTCATGTTTACATTGGGCACCCACCAGGTACAATATTCTGATTGTTTGCATCTTGTTTTTAAGCCCATAAATAATAATGTACTTGTTCTAATACATTTATATTGTAATGTACTCATTCTAATATGTTTAAAAAATAATTTACATTGCTGGTAGGTTATCATAGCACAAATTAACACTCTCTACAATAAAAAAAAAAAATGAGAAGAGTTCTAAACTAACGCGCTGTGTTCACTGTATCTAACGCACACACGCTCAGGTGATTATGTTGATTATACTCGAGCGTCCCCCCAAGCCAAGTTCGCCTTGAGTGCGCGCGGCGTCGTTTTGCGTGGCGGTGTGCACAACATTTTTTTTGTAACTTTCCGCGCAGCTCCTCTTCCGAAGATTGCATGAGTTCAAAGCGACTCTAGCCGAACATGCACTTCTGTGCCAGCATTTATGTGAAACAGTCAGAAGCAGTTTGGTGCAGTCACACAGATCACGTTGTGGCCAAACTCAGACATTCAGGAACAAACTTTTTAGCGCTGCCCCGCAATTTTATCAACTAAATAGCTTCCTCGCTCAAGGTCCATTATCTTTCTCCCCACGAGTGGTCGCATATGTTTCTACAGGAATTAAGCCACAGCTTCGTTATAGAGAAATGCGTCAAACGGTGGTATGCATACTACACAGCCTCTCTCTTCCTGGTACATGCACAGTTGGTAAAATTCCACCTTTTGCGATAGGCCTTGAAGTGGAGCCGCTACCGCCCAGTAACCGGTTTTCCGACACCCAGCGGTCTCCCCCGGGTCGAGCGCGGTAGCGCCCCGGGTTGTCCAGTCGCCCCGATCGTCGCACGTTTCGCGCTATTTCTGTATTGGACTGTGCCCTCTTTTTTGTGGCTCGTTTTTTCTCTGCCCCCCCTTGGTTCTTCGGCTCCTTGCTTCCCGCGTTCGTTTTTTTTCGACACCCGTCGCCAGGCGCGCCGCGGCCGCCGGGCGCATACCGTGGGAGTTTACACCAGGGGAACACCGTTGTCAGCGCGGGACGACGAGTACACCACGGGACGGTTGACGAGGCAGGGCGGGCGAGGGGAAGGTCGCGGGCGAGACGCGCCGGGGACAAGGTGGCCAGGTACGAGACGCTGGGCGACACAGTCACGGCTACTGCGGCGGCATGAGCGGCGGAGGTGCACGACTGGAGCGGTCCCCCGCTGGCTGCCTGCAGCGAGCCAAGGCCCGCGCGCACGGTACGCGCGGTCGTGGCACTCGTCCGAACGCACCCCGCCGCACCGCACGAACCATGCACATTGATAGCCGTAAAAAGAAAACATGCTTTTCTATACATACCATTTATCCTCTATACCCCTCGCGCTTTGTCCCTTTTACCCTCTTTGTGCAAAGTGACGCACGATGTCATATGAGGAGTTGTAAGATAGGTGTTTCTCGGGGTATAGGGTTTTGTTGCATTTTACTAGGTGTTGTTATGTTTTTTTTTAGATTTGTTGTCAAAGCAACAACAGTTTGTAACCTATGTGCCCATGCTTTTTCTAGACGCCCTTTTGCTTGCCGCCTTCTCCCTCCACTAGTTATGAGACATTTTGTGTCATGTTAGATTATAAATATACTAGGCCTATAATTTTTAAGATTTATAGGTTATTTGTGATTTATTTTTAAGAGTGTAGTCTGTATCTAGTAGATTGTGAAAGCATGATTATCAGTTCCACACAGAGATATACAAATTCTACATTTATTTAAATGAGGGAAAAAAAAACTTCACTGGTATCGGATCGGAATCGGCCAATAGATGTAAATAGATTAGATATGAAAATTTCTTATCACGATTATAGTGACCAAAATTATCACGGTTATCGGTATTATCATGGTATTGTTAAAATGTGCTGGAGATGTTTAAAAAGTACCAACACATAAATCACTTCAAGTTTTTTATATTTAAAAATCAACAAACAACAAATAAAATTACTTTTTGTTTGCATAATCACTAAAACAATAACATTACCAATGATGTTCGGATTTTAAATGACAACTTGACTGACAACAGTTTAATAGCATGTTCAAATATCTAATGTAAATGTTCAAATAAAGCTTTGAAAAAGTTTAATAAAATGGTAAACCTCACATTTCAGCCTTTAAATAAAGAAAAGAGTAAAGTCAAAATGATAATTGATTAATAAATGATTATATGTATTTTATCTGCTCCATAAATAATTCTAGATAACTTATCTGAATTGTTTAAATGTGTAGAATCCACATAAGCTTGTTTTCATCAACCGGTCAAAATGTACAGCAGGGCATGCAAATTCGGTCCATTTTTTGGCCAGACAGAAACTGCACACAGGCTGAATGTAAATATAGGTCTCTGTAAATCCACTCGCTGACACTATGGCGCTGATGGAAAAGCTGAATTAGAGCTGTTTCCCGTAACCTCCGTGGACAAAGCAGTATTGCGATTAAGAACACTTCTTTAGGTATTACATGGAGCGAAGATGAAAACAAAATGCCATTAAATGTTTTCTGAAGACAGTCAGAACCTTCATAGGTACATTCATATAATTAATTAATTAATTCATATATTCATTTTTATTATTCCCTTAGCACTCTTTTAAAACCTCCCAGCTTTTCCGCCCCGTTTTCACTCAAAACGAAACTACTCTGCGTGCTGTGCGCACGTGAGACTGTTACTTAAAACTGTGCTTTATGCTGGACAGTATTTATTTATCGCGAGTTGTTCAAATCGCGGTAATCCAATACGGTTTTAATGAAAATTAAAAGATGAAACGGTAATACTAACCGTGGGGAATTTGATCATGATTTATCATCAAATTGGTAATCGTTACATCCCTACGACCAATACCGAACCCTAGGTATCGAAACCGGTATCGGAGACGAAAAAGGCGGACCGGAGCATCCCTAGTTATGCTATGTTTTAGGTGATTATATAAATGCTAATAATTTAAACAGGCCAGTTTAAATGGCAATTGAAATATCTGAAGCAAAAGTAGAAATAAATGAATAACTTGTGAATCTGACTCAGGAAATTCAGCTTGATTCCCAGTCTGGTGTAATATCCCATATCCAGTATCACTTATTCAAAGCATCAGTCAGTGCTGCAGTCTCTGCACAGACAACAATGAATGTTTTGAATCTTGTAGAGTTGCTATAAAGTGCCTTCAAACTATGAAATTATGAATACATTTTAAATGTTTGGCAAGTGACAATTTGGCCTCAATGTTCCCCGTCTAAATTTGACACTGCAGCTCAAGGAAGTTAGTCAATGTAGCCAGTAGTAGTAACTTAATATTTATTGCAAAAATGACTGAAATCACTGTCAGCAAGAATGCAGCGCTGCTCTAGATTTGACTAATAAGTCTCTAATCTAGTATTATTTCGAGTATGAGGCCATTTCGAAATTGTGCGTCATCATATAGATGTGGCACAATTTGTAGTATGACACTAAAAATAGTCGAAAACAACAATAAATAGCTATAAATCAAAATAAAGTCTAAGAGTGACTTAAAATCATCTAAATTTAAAAACACTAAAGTAACACAAATTTCCACAAGTATAATAAGCCTGGTTGGAGTAAGCTCATGCAGCTAGTGCAATATAAATAGAGAAGAAAAAAATAAAACTCACCTAAACCGGCCGATTCTACGTAAGTGAGAGAACATCTCTCCTCCAGGAACATACTCCATTACCATATACAGGTTAGTATTGTCCTAAGAACAGAACACACAAAAGAAAAGAGCACAAAACCATTGAGATATTCATGAAGGCTTAATCAAAAATATAGTAAAACAGTAATATTGTGAAACATTATTATGATTAAAATAACGGTTTTCTATTTAAATATATTTTAAAATGTAATTTATTCCTGTGTTCAAAGCTGAATTTTCAACATCATTACTCCAAGTCTTCAGTGTCACATGATCCTTCAGAAATCATTCTAATATGCTGATTTGCTGCGCAAGAAACCTTTATTACTATTATAAATGTTGAAAACAGCTTAATATTTTTGTGGAAACCTGATACATTTATTCTCAGGATTCTCTGATGAATGGAAAGTTCAATAAAATTGCATTATGTCTTTACTGTCGCTTTTGATCAATTTAACATGTGCTTGCTGAAAAATAATTAATATCTTTAAAAAACATCTTACTGACCCGAAACTCATCTAAAGGCTGAAAGACTAAGATATGTATATTTTTTGCTGTATCATCCTTGTCCAAATCATGCAAGTATACATATACACACACAGAGAGCTGGTACCTTGAACGAGTGCTCCAATCGCACAAGGAACGGGAAGCTGACGGCCTGCAGGATGCGTTTCTCGTTCAGTGTGTGTTCTATCTGTTTCAGTTTCACCACCTGAAAGACACAAGAAAATGAGCTCCAACACACAGACACACACCTTTCAGCGCCGATTCCTCTGAGAGTGGCTTACCTTCTGTTTGTCGAGGATCTTCATGGCAAAATGCTGGCCTGACTCTTTGTGCTTGACTAGCATGACTCGTCCAAACGAGCCAGTGCCTAGAGTCTTCAACCTCTCAAAATGGTCCAGAGATGCAGTATTCTGAAGAACAGAAGATGAAAATGGTTGGTAAATACATGTTGTTTTTATTTTTTCAAAGACACATGTGACTGTTCCTGTATGGTTTATCTGGAGCACAGTCAAACTTACATGACTGATTATTTCGCTTATTATCTGAATGTTCACTAACAAGATCTACAGTTTAAGGTATGATTTTTCAGAAATGTGATGAAATACAGCAAATAAATCCCATTCATTATACATCAAATTGTACTTTTATTACTTCCTCAGGGTCTCTAGTACAAAAGCGGTCTACTACTGAAAAATCACAGACACTCCGGTGTTAAAGAGAAAAACAAACAGCAGGTCAGTTCACCTCGTGTCCAGAAGGGGGAGCAATGCAACTCATTAGCTCATTGGTTGACAAAGTGATTGTATGCAGTGCAGAAAATGGGATTAACTGACCTGTGCTGGGTTCTCCCATTTCTTTAGGAAATCTTCTTTGGCTTTAGCAAGAAACTCCTTAACTGAAAATGAAAAAGGCAGATATAATGTGCGTGTTATTATTTATGTGCACAACAGAACAACATTGCACTTAGAGACAGGCTAATATGCTAAAAACGAAAAGAAAAAAAAAAATCTGATGAGATATTGCCATTGGAATCTGTTAATATGTCAACAAGTAGGATATGTAAAAACAGGCATGCTGTATGGCAGTCAACATCAACCTTTTACAGCCCCTACAACACATTAAAGTCCAGAGTTGCTGGTCTACCCTTATTTATGACAGCAATTTAAGACATTTCGTCAGCTGTGCTGCGTATGAGCTGCAGAAATGCCTGGGAAGACTGCTGAGAACTACTACTTTTTCCACACGTCACGACTATGTACACAAAAGTGAATCTCCTGAAAACATTTCACACTGAAATAAAATGATTCTCATTCTCAGTTGTGCTTTTTATTATACTGTATTGTAGTACATTAAAAAAATGGACCATATTTTTTACAATTTTTGTAAAAAAAAAAAAAAGTTTTATTGCCGAGTAAAGTTTAAATCAGCGGAATTCTACAGACTGACTCTGTGTGGGCATATATACATGCAATTTAAAGGGACAGTCCACCCAAAAATGGCAATACTGTCAATTACTCACCCCTCGAAACCTGCACAAGTTTATTTCTTTTGTTGAGCACAAAAGAAGATATTTTATAGAATATTGGTAACCAAACAGTAGCCATTGATTTCCACAGTATATATGCTCTGTCATGAAACTCTAGATGGTGCAGGCTGATGGGTCGTTAATGCAAACTGATGATATTTACAGCGTTAAACTACTCTGCACAAGCTGATTGATTCATGTTGCATATGCAGCCAATGAGCTTGTTGCTTTACATTTAAATGGCTGGTTAGCATTCACCAGAGCATTTCGCAGAGCACTTTCAGAGTTCCTCTGAAACACCCCACCCTCCCCAGCTCCACCTTTCTAAATCTGCTAGGGGTTATTATATATGCTACTTGTGCAGCAGCAGTATGTCTTAAATACCTACAGTACCGTATCGGCGTATGTACTGGCAGTAGCTAGCCCTAGTTCCTGTACTTTCTTTGCAGCAAAAGAAACAATCAACAGCAATTCAGCAGCGTAGCAAATCTATTCTGCCAAGATGACAATGTTTTTTATCCATACTATGGATATTGATGGCTACGGTCAACTGTTCAGTTACCAACATTTTTCAAAATATCTTCTTTATATTCAACAGAAAAAAGAAACGCGGAGGTTTGGAACAACTTACATTTACACTTAATCATTTAGCAGACGCTTTTGTCCAAAACGACTTACAAATGACGAGAACAATAGAAGCAATCAAACCAACAAAAGAACACCAGTATACAAGGGCCATGATACGTCGCCGTTATCCTACACAGTAACACCGTAGCTAGTTTTTTTTTTTTTTTTTTTTTTATTACCAAGTAATAGAATGGATAGAACCGGTAAGTGCTAGTATAGTAAAGTGAGTAAATGACTGAATTGCCATTTTGGCAAACTATCCCTTAAAATTCCAAAGCAAATTCATATTAACTGTTTAAGATCACATTCAGCATTGTTATGTTGTGAATAATGCAAAGTGAATTCTCCATTACTATCAATTTTAAGTTCCCTACACAGAAACAACACAAACAACTCAAACTGTGGGTCCCCACAGTATTTTTGGGGGGGGGGCCCCCCACTTCCGTTTTTCATCATGTTTGTTGTGTGTTCAGAGCATGTGGCAATCATTCTCATTGGCTGTTCGAGGTAAGGCCTGTTCTAATTTCCACTGTTGTTAAAACCACATTGACTGGGCTCATGTTATCTAATACTTCCCGAGCCCACCATGACAGAACAACAGCTTAGACCCAAATCAATATCCACTGACTCTCTCTCACTTTATATTTCTCTCGCTCTGTGTGTGTGTGTGTGTGTGTGTGTGTGTAGTATGTATAGTGAGAAGTCCAGGGGCTCATAATTTCTGCTTCAGAAACAGCGAGAAAGAATCAAGTCAGCAATCAGGCCAGCACACCAATGAAGAACTAGGCCTACTTTCCCCTCTATTTTCTTTATAGAGTTGTGTGGGAATGTTCAGATTACAGACTCTTCCTCATTCCACACTACCAGCGCTCCCTCTGGGGAAATGCAAGCTGTCACAGCAGCTGAGAAGATCCAACTGTTGCGCCCAGAGGAGACATACAAAGAAACGCAGTGCGATTGCTGCCATTGAGGACTCTACTGCAGGACACACCCACATGAAGCATTGCAAAAGTGCAATGCTTTTAAATCCGAAGAAGGGACATTAAACGATCTCTTTCTGTGGTGAAAGAGGCAGACGCTGTAGAGCAAGGTTAGTCACGCTCAAATCTACTGCCATTATCTCCAATCCACAGGCTCTGGGCAGAGCCAGAGTGAGAGCAAAAGCTTCACCCACAACATCCCCTCAATTCCCCTGCCTTATTATCTCGGAGAGAGATTCAGGAGTGTCTCTCTCACAAACGCAGTGGTTGATGGGACTGCAAATACTCCAGGGTCATATTTCTACTTCGTTTAGATAATCTGTAGAGGAACTACAGTAGAAGATAGAGGCAGGGGAGAGGACAGTGTCCGAAGTTCACCTAAACTTGATGCTGATCCAACGGCTCCATAAAACCATGCAACAAAAACAGATTCGAAACAGATTCAAAACAAAGGTCAGGCCTCAGCCGCTATGCCATGCAAACAACCCTAAAGAAAAATCAAAGAATTACAAAAGCCATATGCATAAAATTAACCCTGCTGCAATTTCATAAATGGCTCAGGATATGAATGATCCTTGCCTTTGTGCTAGCTTCCCTAACAAATGGGTGCCATAACTACTGGAGGGAAATGACCAATTCCCACACAAAGTTAGCCGTGCTCTTACCGTCCACTAGGAGCGTGGGACCCTCCACTCCTCCTTCACCACCACCACTACTACTACCTCCCCCTCCTCCCTCCACTGATCCTCCTGAAGAACGAGATTCCCGCTTCCCACCATGCTTCTTTGAGCTTTTTCGGTCACACATGGGCCCTGCGGAGACGGTTCCTCCTTTCTCCTCTTCCTCACAGCATCAGGCTCATAGCCCTACACCTCTGACCCTCACATCCACTTTAGCTAAGAGCTACAGGTGTGCTTCCAACGCTGATTTTGTCTCCAAGTGTGGCCAATGATTCAGTCTGCTGTTCCTGCTCTTCCTCGAGTGCTGAATGCTGAACTAAAGCCCTCGATTTCTGCGACTCCACTGTGCGGACATCACCCTGGTAAATCAATCCCCCTCATGCTCCGTTTGTATCAATATTTATTCTGTACACAGTACCATTCCACTCACCCTCAAGTGGAACACACACACACCTAAAATGCAAGCACATACACAAACAGGCGCACTACATTGATCCAAATAGGGACCTGGTCGCTTAGGGGAGGGGCAGACCTCATAACAAGCATAGTGTGCTCTAATGAGAACACGGAGAGAAAAAAAAAAAAAAAAAAAAAAAAGAAAAAACAATAAACAGAGTGTAGCAACTTAAAATAAGCAAAGAAATAGTAACTTGTTATTAAAAGTGGAGAAATTAGGGACAAAAGACTCCAGTACCTAGAAAAATTAAGTGGGAATAAAGGGTACCGCATAAATTGCGCCCCGTTGGTCCCTCAAACCCTGGCAATGTCCTCTAGTGGACAGAGTCCACAATTGATTAGTCAGATCAATCAGTGTGGCCCTTGGCTGCTGATGCTCACTCTGACGCACACCAAAGGGGGTCGGCTAGTGGTGCATTGACCGCAAACTCCCTCGCTGGGTCACACAAACACACACACATATCTGAGAGCAGCACCCATTTGCAGACAGTGCAGCCCCAGGCCTGGCATTTCAGCCTCTTTCAGGGAATAAATGCAGTGGCAGAGCGAGAGTAAGGCAGAGACACAGGAAGAGTCAGGGACAGATGGATTTAAAGACTGAGCCAGATCCAGCCACCCAGTCCAGGTGGAGACTCAAGGGACAGTGAAACCTTTGGTAAGTCTCTCCCTCCTCCATGACCTAATTTCTCAAGACTATAGGTGCTGCTCTAGTCTAGGTATAATCCCTTTCAGCTCTCAGATACTGGGCACGCTTCCACGGGCTGACTTTATGGATACAGAGTTGGTAAAGGTAGGGTATTTTAAGCAAATGTCCACATGCCCTGGTGGGAACTTTAAAGATGAGACTTTAAATGCACAAAACAGTCGACCAAATAAAATGCAGGAGAGTTGACAAAAAAGGACTGATTTAACAGATGCCATGAAGACACCGCCTGTAAAACACGTCAAATTGCATATCAAATGCTTGTAGAGCAATCGGCAAATTTTCAAAGAGTGTGGAGTCTGACCCTACAGTCATCTAAAAGAGTGTATAAGCGCTGCATGAACGGGTAATGCCGTTAGCATTAGTTCACAATTCAGTCTGGCAGGAACAGCAGAACACTGGGACCCCAACAAAGCGGGACACACTGACAGGTTTCCCAGGAGACAGACAGCCACCTTCCCTGGAACTCCTGTATGACGCAGCCAACGCCAGGCAACAGCACAAACATTAGAAGATGAATAAAAAGGGCTTTGTACCCAGGATCTGTGTCTCGGCAGTCCAACATCAATCCATGAAGCACAGCGAGAGGTGCTAATCTAAACTAGATCTCCATATCACCCATGACTTATATTTACAACATAGTTTCTGTTAAACCCAAATCTCTCTTTGATCCCATTATGAGAAACATCTATAAATTGTGGTCAGTCAATATGAGTAATATTAATATTCATAGAGCAAGATAATCAAAACAATGACATTTAATGGAAATTAAAGCAGATTTCTAAAATAAGGACTTATTTTAAACAACATTTACTTGACTAGACTTTAAATGGTCAAGTATCAGCCTGGTGGATATATTATCCATAATCAAAGGTGAAGTATTCAAAAGGATAATCAGTTGATCTCACACACTCATTTTGAAGTCAGGCCAGCACTTCCCTATAGATCAGATGGGGAGGTAAAACCTTTACACAAGCAGGTTTCTCCACCCTCTTTGCCAAGCGCCGCCTACAACAGTTATGTCCAAACACTCACTGTGCCAGCAGCCTTAACCCACATAATGCCTCAGGTCAGACACTCACTCCAGCAAGAGGCCTCGGACTCATCCTGGGACTGGTAGTGGCTGCCCTCCCCACAGCTAGAGTCTCCGAGACGGGGGCCGGCCCGCTGGAACAGCCTCTCTGCCAATCTCTGCAGCGCTGACATGCTAGACAGCCGTGAAAATAAGCGTGGCGTAGAGGCATCAGACTTTGTAAAGCTGCGTTTCCAAAATCTTTTTACAAAACAGGAGTTAGGGTCACTTCTTGCAAGAGACTCTTCTATTTTGACCTCTCTGAGGATTCGGGACTCAGGGCAGGCAGGGCTCAACCTTCTCCGTTTCCTTGCCTTCCTGTGCCGGGCTCACACACCCCGTTTCGTCCCCTGGGCTTCCTTGAACTGTCAGGGACTACTGTTTCCACCACAGCCCACCTTGGGGTTAACCCTTACTGTTGTACCTTGATCTGATCCACAGCATTGTCTGCCATGTCGTCCTCTCTTGTCCATGCACATGATAAAATATGGCCCTCCCCAGCCTGTGGCCCCAGATGCCATCCAGCACCTGTCTCTGGGGATCAGGGCGGTCCACCGGCGATAGAGCAGATATGGATGTGAAGCATGGCATGAATAAAGCCCCCCATTCCAACCAGGGGAGGGTGCACTAAAACCCACCGCGAAAAGAAAAAAAAAACACTCCCATTTTGCAACTGAATGTATCAAGCATATTCAAATGACATGCAGTCACATGCAAATAGAAATGCACTCTTCACACATAGATTCTAGCAGCAGCATGCCACTGAGGTCCATTTCACACATATCTGTTTCACCAACACCAACTACGCCTTATGCAGGCTGGGCTCGAAAGGGGCCTTGAAAGGTTTTTGACTTTGGAACAAACGGAGCATCAAATATATGGCAGAGAACCTGTATACTGGGTAGATGACAAATAACATGTACTTAAAATTTTCCCAACATCATTTGGGTTTAAACGGTGTAAGAATATAAATAGTTCACTGAAAAGACAGGATACACAACAACAACAAAACACACACACACACCCTATATATATATATATAGTTATTATATACACACACACATAGACACCAACATGTATATATAGTTATATATATTTGTAATTTTTAACCATTTAGCTTTTTTTTCCTAGAGACGACCGATATAATGATTTACTCGATATTCTTCCGATATTTATGCATTTACATCCTTCGGTATACCGGTTTTTATATCGGATTCACCGATAAATGCCACCATCTTGTGGATGTTTTGAGAATTGCGTGCAGGATCGCCATTGCAGCGTGTCTGAGGGGAGACGAGACAACAACAAAGGCGTGCGGGTACTTGATTTGCTGTAGTTAGTAAGCTTTATTTAATATAACAGCCATTTATGCACAAATTAGATTATACATTACATAAATGCCTGATATGTTTATGCAGCTTGGCTCTAAGAAATGGAGACCAACTCACGGAGTCACGTAAGATAATCCATCAAGTCCTGTCCCAATAAAGAAGTAACTTTGCCTGAATTAAATAATATACATCCATGAATGAGCGGATGTTGGAAATAAAAGCGCTTAATTTAATTCTCTCTCTGTTGTCCTATATGTTTCATCGTCTCATGAAGGGCGGATCACGTAGCTAAAATAATCCCGTCCATGTCCTCGTCCTCACTAAGACGACTTTGCATTAATTAAACTCATACAAGCCATGAAGATCGCATGTGGAAATAAACAGCTAAATTACATTCTCTCTGTTATTATTGCTCATCATTAGGCTCGTGAACCGCTTTCATATTTCTGTTCACTCATCAACACTCACAGGCGGGTTGATGCATTTGATGCTCAGGAAATGCTCCAGCACGGCCACCGTATGTAACTTTTAACAAGATTCACTTGTTTAAAACACCCCTAAATTGTATTAACATTTACTATATAATCATTTCACAAATAAACCTCTAAATAAATACATCTCTATGGAAACTAATTTATTATCTCCGCGAGCGTAACATCAGGCTAGCCTATAGTGTGTACAAGGTTATATTCCACATTCGCACCCACCCGCTCCCGCTATATATTCACTCTTTGTTCAACTGCAGTCCGCTTAGAATAATTTTCTTCCTGACCCGACCGTTTCCGCTAAATGTAGATCTCGTTTCCAGAATCTAACATTTAAATTTCCACTACTGAAAGAGAGAGAAATAACAAATAAAAATGTAGTCTGCACTACACCTCTAGAATGTAGATCTCTAGCTTCCTCCTGCAAATACCTTGTGATGACAGTGATGACCTCAACATCGCAGTCGGCCCTATGACAAATTCAATTTTAAAAGTAGTCACTCAATTAGTATGATTTCATAAAAATAAACTGTTGTTTTAAAGTTTCCAATTAAGTACAGATACATCTCAAAAAATTAGAATATCGTGAAAAAAGGTCAATATTTCTTGTCACTCATTTCAGAAAGTGAAACCCATATACTATATAGATTCATTACACAGAGTGAAATATTTCAAGCCTTTATTTCTTTAAATTTTGATGATTATGGCTTACAGATAATGAAAAAACAAAATTCAGTGTCTCAGAAAATTTGAAAATTACATAAGAGCAATAAAAAAAAAAAAAGGATATTTTAAACAGAAATGTCAGGCTTCTGAAAAGTATGTTCATTTCTATGAACTCAATACTTGGTTGGGCCTCCTTTTGCATGAATTACTGCATCAATGCGGCGTGGCATGGAGGCAATCAGCCTGTGGCACTGCTCAGGTGTAATGGAAGCCCAAGTTGCTTTGATAGCGGCCTTCAGAACATCTGCATTGTTGGGTCTGGTGTCTCTCATCTTCCGCTTGACAATACCCCATGGGGTTCAGGTCAGGCGAGTTTGCTGGCCAATCAAACACAGTAACACCATGGTCATTGAACCAGCTTTTGTTGCTTTTGGCAGTGTGGGCAGGTGCCGAATCCTGCTGGAAAATTAAATTAGCATCTCCATAAAGCTTGTCAGCAGAAGGAAGCATGAAGTGCTCTAAAATTTTCTGGTAGATGGCTGCGTTGACTGTGGACTTCAGAAAACACAGTGGACCAACACCAGCAGATGACATGGCAGCCCAAATCATCACTGACTGTGGAAACTTCACACTGGACTTCAAGCAACATGGTTTCTGTTCCTCTCCACTTTTCCTCCAGACTCTGGGACCTTGATTTTCAAATTAAATGCAAAATTTACTTTCATCCGAAAAGAGGACTTTGGACCACTGAGCAAAAGTCCAGTTCTTTTTATCCTTAGCCCAGGTAAGATGCTCCTGATGTTGTCTCTGGTTCAGGAGTGGCTTAACAAGAGGCATGTGCCATTTGTAGCCCATGTCTAGATTCATCTGTGCGTATGGCTCTTGATCGCGCCGAGCCAGCCCTCAGTCCCACTCTTTGTAAGCTTCCCCCCAAATCTGAATGGGATTTTGCCTGACATCCTCTCAAGTCTTGCGGTTATCCCTTTTTGCTGGTGACTTTTCTTCCACACTTTTTCATTCCACTCAACTTTCTATGAATATGCTTGGATACAGCACACTGTGAACAACCAGCTTCTTTAGCAATTCTGCGTTTGACTTCCAGATTGACTTTTTCCAATTATTCTAATTTTCATGAACTTGAATTTTGGGATGGGGGGGGGGGGGGGGGGTTTTTTCATTATCTTAAGCATAATCTCAAATTTAAAGAAATAAAGGCTTGAAATATTTCACTCTATGTGTAATGAATCTATATAATATATGGTTTTCACTTTCTGAAATGAGTGACAAAAAAATTGACCTTTTTCATGATATTTCATTTTGAGATGACCTGTATATAATATCCCGACTAAATACACTACTACGAACTCGCCAATTAAGCTTCTTCATAAGCGTCGGTTTTCGTATTGTTTCCCATGTGGTTGCAATGCACTATCACACTTCACTTCAATCTGATTTGGGTGGGGGCTTATGACAATTTTTACGAGCTTATTTTATCCAAATTTTTTATTTAATGGGGGTGGGGTGGGGGGGTCTATAATAACCCCTCATAGTTCATAATTAATATGTGTCTGGGGACGATTAAATCGCTTAATGGATAATCTCTGTGACTTTTCGAATGCTCGCGATTCTTCTGTCATCAAATCAGCCAATTTTAAAGTAATACTTTCAATTTTCGTCCCACCCCTATATTTTAATTGAATATTATGGGACATAACCAGTATAATTATTCCTGTGTAATACTGAAGCCATAATACGTAGCTTTATGTGAGCTACACATGAAGATTTAACAGTCCTATACATTAAGTTCACACAACTCTTTCTCGCTGCTGTCAGTCATATCTTTCAGACTTTAAACCATGGTCCTGTTTCGGTTACACAGTCATCGTAAAGCTTCTCTCCAAGACATTCTGTGTTCCCGTATACTTGATTTGTTTAAATACCAAGTCTAATGATTTTTGCAAAAAGACTTTATCTTCTTTGCCGTGAGTTGTTACTGATTGTTTTTGTTCTTGCTACAGTGTTCCTGTGAGAACAAAAACGGAGCTAAAAAGACTATAAATTGTTTTTTAACCGTGGCCCATAAGTTAAATGTAAAACTGTTAAAAGAACAAGGCTCATACCTGTTGCACATATATACACACCACGACATCAATTTCTCTCCTTTGTGCTTTGCCATTTTGTACTACACGAAGCGCTCTACATGTTCGTCGGAGACCGTTGTAAGCGCTTCGTGCTCCTAGACTGTATAAAAACAGTTTGTGCTGAACTGTATTTGTTTTGTCCTATCGTATCTAGCATATGTTGTTGCCTTATTAAAAAATATGCTATACATTTTAAATAAATGTATTTTAATTTTATAGTATATGCTTAAACATATATATGAATGTTTTTAATGAAGGGATTTTATAATACAAATAGCAATGTGTAACATTTTACCATAATTAGTGCAACACTTTTATTTGTTCCCCCCAAAATAGTTTTTTCACTAAATGTTTGAATTTCTAAAATTATTATACACTGATTTTTCTAGAATAACTTTTGCAGCTGAATTATCCACTAACCTAGTTTATACCATAAATTTGCCATTATGAATAGCCATAGGCCTATATTTTTTCATATATTTTATAATGAAGTAGTCTGTATCTAGTAGTTTGTGAAATAATGATTATCAGTTCCACACACAGAGATATATTAATTCTACATTTATTTAAATGAGGGGGAAAAAGTACTTCACTGGTATCGGATCGGTATCGTTATCGGTCAATACTGAACCCTAGGTATCGGAATTGGTATCGGAGGTGAAAAAGGTGGATCGGAGCATCCCTAATATAAAGAGATGCAATCCCTGACACATAGCTTCCCACTTGCACAATACAGAAATATCTGCTAAACGTGCCACTTATCTTTGTCAACCTGGCAACCACGTGCACACGCGCTCTCTCTCTCCACTGAGGATAAACGCGCTTGCTTTCTGAAAACACCGGTTAGCGTGCAGTTTAGCGATCTCCACTTCAATAATTTCGATTTGCAAGACAATTAAGCAAATTTCTATATTCCGGACTTACAATTCCGGATGCCACACTTACATTAATCGTTCAAAGTCCACTTATGTTTTTCTGCACGCTTAAAATGTTTTTTTTTACCACTCGCATATTTTTTTCTTTTTTTATATTAAAGAATAAAAACCAATCCAATGTATAGCTGAACATTTGGGCTTAATAATTACTACAAGAACACAAAAAGTTTTTCATTTAGTGTTTTCAGCTTGTTTATTTTCAAATAAAAATAAAAATATGTCATGCAGTTGCTTTAAAACCAAGGTGTAAAACTTTAATCGTACCTCAATAACCGCAATACAATTTTCAAAGGAATAAATCGACAATATGATTTTTGTCATAAGTGTGTCAGCCTTACATCAGGCTGTTTATGTTGAATTCCCCCCGTTTTTTTCCACGTTTCTCTATTAACTAGTGAACTGTGGCTTTAATATTTTGCCTTTAGAAAAATTAAAGTTCCATGATGTTACCAGCTTCTGGTGAGAAAGATACCTGTATCTTTTGAGTGATTACGCTATTTGTTGTAAAATTGCGGGGCAAGCGCTAAACGTTTGTGATGCTGATTATGTGCGCGCACATACAACATGATCTGGTTTGAGTGACTGACCGCGTGTTTGCGTTAGATACAGTGAAGACAGCACATTAGTTTAGAACTCTTCTAATTTTTTTTTTTTTTATTGTAGAGTGTGTTAATTTGTGCAATGATAGCCTACCAGCAATTATTATTATTTTTTAAATATATTAGAATGATTACATTACAATATAAATTTATTAGAACGAGTACATTATTATTTATGGGCTTAAAAACCAGATGTAAACAATCAGAATATTGTACCTGGTGGGGATGCCATGGTAAACTGAAAACATATGCCACACCGATATTGTACTGTGGTCCAGTGGGAGGCCCTTCATTAATGCAGAGGTCAGCTTGCCTGCTCTGCCATTTAAATGGCCCTATATATGCATGTTAATAAACAGCTGTTTTACTAAATTCTGCTGAGGTGAAATTCAGTGCAGTCCTGCACTACTTACTCGTCTGTGCCATATGTATGTGATACATACGTATCGTATCGTGACTTTGCTGGTGATACACAGCCCTAGAACAAACCACGTTTGATGGCATTGAATACCTAGCCTATGACATAAGATGAATTTTCCATTGAGGCAGCAAAACAACTAAACTCTGTTATGTCTAACAAACACCCCCTTAGTAAGCTCTACCTTGCTTAACACACTGTATTTTCTGTTTACTTCATGCTACCCAATCGTCCTCACATGAGGTAATAAAGTAAAGCAGACTTGCTGCTTGCTATGTAGTCAGTACCGTGGTAAACGGCATAGCAAAGTCACTACCAGGTGAAACTTTTCTGCTGTCGCACTTTGTGAATATATATAAAAAAATAAAAAAAACAAACACATGCCACCCATCCCTTGCGGGCAAAAAGCGCTTATAAAATGAAGGACTACCCTAGAGACATCTGATGCTGTGATTCAAAACTCACAAGAAAGCAGAAGCAAAGCAAACTTTTGCAACAGGAAAAGAGAGAAAGCAGAGATTACATCGCCTGAAGATGAAGACAGAAAGCCACACACAAAGTGGTCTTGTTCATAACAGTGGTCATCACATGATGTTCAAGAGACTGTTCAGCGTCAACACTCCAGGCTGGCTGGATCACACAGGCTGCATCATATGACCCCGCCTCCATGACTTTACCAGCCCGGTCCTCCTCCTCCTCCTCCTCCTCATCCTCGCATCGGTTCCCAAGTGCTCTCTGAAGACTCATGGCAGGCCTGTGTTTATGTTTCAGGTCCTCTTCACTCACATCCCCCTCATAAATACAGTTATTGCTGGTTTGACCTTTGGGGTCAGAGATTCTTTTCTCATGCTCTGCCATGCTCTGCACTGTAGCAGCCGAATTAGGGCTCCTTTTCTCAGCTGTTCCTGGAACATGCTTCCATTTACGATGATCTCAGCGCTATGAAGTTCAAATGGGCGAGGACATCAGGCTATTTAGCTTAGAGATAAATTCGATTTAATGAGGGACGGAATAAACTGATATCTAAGAGAATTGTACCTATGAATACTGCCTGTGTCTTTATTATAGTTTAACGGCAGTTCATTGTTTCAACTGCCAAATTAGCAAACACTAAGTTCGAGAGCTATAGTTCTAAATCTTACAGCTATTGTTCTCTAATAACTATGGCTCCAAGAAGAATGTTCAGTTGGTTCCATGGAACCTTTAACACTTTGTGGAAGTGGAAAAAGGTTCTAAGGTGTTCTTTACACTGAGAAAAGAAAAAGTTATTTTAAGAACTGTTGACTGAACCCAAAATGGCTCTTCTATTGCGGTGAACCCACCACCTTTTGGAAACTTTATTTTAAGTGTAGTTTACTTTGTGTCTTGTGTGTACAAAATAAGTTTCAAGCCGACAAGCAAAGCAACTTGTGGACAATATTCTAAGTCTTTTGAAACCATAGGATAGCTCGGTCTGACAAACGGACACAAATTTAAGTGAATATTATTCAAAATGATTGCCTTCTACCACAGTTCTCATTCACACTTCCAAATATTCTAGCTTGGCACTAGAATGTGACATGAAAAAGTCACTAGTTACATATCTGTAAATATTTTGAAAGTTAATGTGACACTGCCATCTTCCTTTGAGCTCCACATAATGAAGTCAAACAGGTTTACAAGGACATGGGTGCGAGTAAATAGCAGTTTTGCCACTTTGGGGTGAACTATACCTTTAACTGTGATGTCAGATCATGTTAGTCATTCATTCAATGGAAATGAATGGCCCAGATCAGCTGAGGCACTTACCGCTCTCCATCTCATTGCCCTTGTTCTTGGCGGTGGGCGCGTTGCCCATGATTGCAGGCCAGGTATAACAGATCTAAATCGACTTGTCTTGACGCCAACTGTCTTCAGACTCCGTCCCCTTACTGCTCATACGATTTCTGCGTCCGTTGCACTAGCTATGTCTGATCATAACTCGCTGGATCACAGTACGCTGTCAGACCACATCAAGTCTGGAGGTTGATAGTAGCTGGTTAGTTGGTTAGCTAGCTAGCGAGCGAGCGCTAGCTAGCTAACAGTAGCTGTCTGGTTGCAGAGCTTCGGTTTTGGTAACGTCTCTCAGCTCTCCTGGGTCGGGTCCGCTGAAATAGCACTAAGAGCCCGTCTTCTTCTCCTTCTCTCGCTCTGCTAACCCTCAGCGAGGCCCTCGGCTTTCCTCTTGAGCGCCACGAGCCCTTGTTTTCACCGTCCGCGCGCGATTCCGGTCGCAGCACGCCGACTTCGCCGCACCTTTTCGGTAGCGTGATCGTTTGCTTGTTTATGTTGATGCAGCAATTCGGTCGTGTGCGCTATGTAGCTCGCATATTTCGACAGTCAGACCCCTTCCATTAATCCTCGATCCACAGCTACAGGGAACTCCTGCTTCAGCGAGACCTACGCGATGCCTATTGGCCGTTACGCTTGTGACGCGCTGGCAGAGCGCGCAGCTGATTGGACAAGAGCTCAGCAAGCCAACGCAGGGAGAGCGATGATTGGCCAAACGCTATCAGTCTGCAGGATTTTATCCCACCCCCGCAAATTGACAAATAACGTAATCTATTTTCATTTTATTAACACCGGTTTCTGTTTCGCGTTCCGTCTTTGTAAGCGGGCGCGGTGTTTTGCTTTCTCAATACAGAATCGGTTTCACTCATAATCCTTTGATGGTCCTCAGCGGTGTGTTTGTTAGCGAAATGGCCGCGCAAGCCCCGCCCCCCGGACTAATCCGCGATAGGCTGTATGACGTCAAGACGGTCTATTTTTAGGAAGTTGGTCAGAATTTGAAAACGCGAACACCCTACGTCTATGGAATATTAAAACGAGGTCTGCCTTCTGCGAAACAACCACGCTGAGGTCATATACGCAGGTCTAAGCATTGCATTTTGGCAACTAACGTTAATGCGCTTGCACGGAAAACGCAGTTGTGTGATGCACATGTACGAGCAGGTTGCATGCTTTACTGTGCATAGCAACCGCAAATGCATTAATAATGCCGTGCAAGAACACGAAGAGCAAAACCCACAATGTGACACTAAATTAAACACCGATTTAACAAAGAAAGACGCCACTTTGAGGTCTTGTCACAGATGCTGCAATAGTCCATGTTGCCAAGCAACAAGCAAGCGGCTTGTCACTCCAGACATGGTGAACTCCTGCATAATGCAACACAACAGCTTTTTTTTTATGAATGAAAAGGCTGCACAGCTGCATCCACTCTGTGCACAACGCAAATCAAAGTAAAACAACTTCAATGACCATTATCACGTAACAAAACAGGTATTTCATTGAGAACTGGCATACAAAAAAGACAGATATATATACACACACAATATATAATACAGTCCCACCTACAAAAATATTGTCTGCTGCAACCTTTTACACAATTTTTCTGATGGCATCTGCTAAATGAATAATGCATTTGACACCTTGTCTGCTAAGCTGATCTTCCATCCCCTTTCGGTTTGAGAAAGGATCCGTTTTGGATCAAAAGGTTGAAGGCATTAGATGCAGCACATCCTAACACCTAAATCATGTCTTGGAATCATGACTCACCAGCTCTCCATTCACGTTTCGAACTGAAAAGCAAACATGTTTATTGCATACCGGAGGATTTGCCATATTCTGCACACCACTGGTTTGTTTCGAATAGGTGACGACTGTAAGAAATTAGATTAATTAGATTAATTTTTATTTCTGATGTGTTTGAATAATCCCGTCTCTCCTCCACAGTGTCCAGATTGACCCGAGCTCACGGATGAGCCTTGAGATGTGAGGATTATTCACAGGAGCCTGCGTCACTACAAACAGTCCATGGAGTTGTCTGGCAGCAGGCCGAGTGGAGGTGCTTTTCCCAGAGTGCAGGATGGGGGCAGCATGCTGTTGGGTGCAGGGTCCACGTTCTCTGAATCCTCCATTTTCTCAGCACATCCCTCCCAGTTGATGTGAAATCTGGTTACACGTGGGTTGGAAGCCAGAATGTTCCTCTGGAGCTGAAAGCAAGCAGATAAAAAGGGCTTTGAATACACACTTTAATTTTACAGGGATGCATATTCATCAGAGATGAAAAAAAGTGACAACACAACACCCCCTAGGGAAAAGTTGTAAAATATATCTTCAAAATGTTTGTTTACAATCAATTTTAGCATGTTGTCTCTGGCCACATTCACGCTTTTGTTTTTATGGAATCCATTCAATGTTTATGAAAGCTTGTTTCTGCCACAGAATAACAAAAATAAAGGTAATTGTAACATTTTATCTGACGTTTTTCATGCAATTCTGAGATAAGTCAGAGATGTGAGATATAAACTTACAATTGCAATACAAAAGTTGTGGGATAAAAAGTCACAATTACCTTTTTAATTAATTATTTTTTTATTTTATTCTTTGGCAAAAACAGATTCTATAAAATTTAACGATAAAAATAATAATACAAATTAAATAAATAATATTGTTATTTTTATTTTATTACATGATCATACATTAAACCATAGAGAATTTAAAAAAAATCACCGTTGTTTTCAATGCACTCTTTAATATTACAATACACTAATAATGAAAATTATTTATTATTAGTATAGTAATATTAGTATACTTACGTAAGTTAAACAAGGAGTGATCATGTGTATTACTATCGTATAATAGGAGACAAACCTTTATTATACAACTATATTTATTTATTTTACCCAAAATATTATTTTTGTTATTGAATCCTCAAAGCCCTGTGACTTACGCCATCGGTTCTCAATCCCATCCTCCTATTACCCCCCGCTCTGCATATTTCGCATGTCTCTTTGTTAACACCTTATTCAGATCATCATCTCGTTAAGGCATTGAGTCTCCGTCATGAACTGTGTTCCGTGGTCCTGCCTCCCTAAACAACAGTGTCCATTTGCTCCCTAACTCCCTGAGCAAGGGACATCCTTTT
Organism: Sinocyclocheilus anophthalmus; assembly: GCA_018155175.1. Classification (NCBI taxonomy): domain Eukaryota; kingdom Metazoa; phylum Chordata; class Actinopteri; order Cypriniformes; family Cyprinidae; genus Sinocyclocheilus; species Sinocyclocheilus anophthalmus. Next base: position 223,832 of record JADLZN010000156.1, read on the forward strand.
CTCCGTTTACTTCACTTCCGAGTATTCATTTAACTAGTTTGCGCTGCGCCGCTGCCTGATGCGTCTTCACACACAAACGAAACTTATTAGAGAAGCGTGAAGTGGGACATAATTTACCTCTGTAAATAAATACAATTTAACTTCATGTCTCGCACACTTAAATGCCCTTTGTATGGAACATATACGCTCCCTTCAAACTGGAATCATGGAGGAATATCCGGTAATGTCCACTTCGCAGGGCACTTACAGTCAAATATAGCAAACGTATGAAGCAATAAAAGAAACATACAAAATGTGCAGAGCGGGGGTACGCGAGGACTGAAATTGAGAACCGCTGACTGTGCGGTAACCCTCATAATATCCACGACCTTTTTTTGCACCTTTTATTAGCATTGCTACTAAGGAGTGATATTATGCACTACTCAAATGAACTACAGCTGTACATTTGACACGTTTTATTCAGATAAAACTGAAGATACCTCTTAATAAAACTATTAAAACCCAATGAAATGGCTTTACGGTTACAGTGTTTCGTTCTTGTATTGCCGTACACCATATGAAACAGCAAGTTGGGGCCAGATATATTGAAGAACTCATCTGTTTTTAAAATAACCAATGGCCTTTAGTTTACATAGCAGCCATTCATTTTCTACTTGATATTGGTAGTCCAAAACAGGTGTTATTAAAGTCAACAGTCTTTTCTTTCCTATTATGAGATACACTACCGGTCAAATGTTTGGGATCAGAACGATTTTTAATGTTTTTACAGGAGTTTCTTATGCTCATCAAGGCTGCATTTATTTGATCAAAAATACAGGAATAATGTAATATTGTGAAATAGTATGATGATGTAAAATAGCTGTTTTCTATTTTAATATTTTTAAAATTTTAATTTATTCCTGTGATCAAAGCTGAATTTTCAGCATCCAGCATCATTCCTCCAGTCTTCAGTGTCACATGATCTTCAGAAATCATTCTAATATGCTGATTTATTATCAGTGCTGGAACCTGTTGTGCTGCTTCATATTTTTTGGAACCTGTGATACTTTTTTCAGGATTCTTTTGATGAATAAAAAGTTAAAAAGAAGAGTATTTATTTAAAATAGAAATCTTTTCTAACAATATACACTAGTGTTTAAAAGTTTGGGGTCAGTACATTTTTAATCTTTCTTTTTTTGAAAGAAATTAAAACTTTTATTCAGCAAGGATGTGTTAAATTGATAAGAAGTGATAGCAAAGATTTTTATTGTTAGAAAAGATTTCTATTTTGTATAAATGCTGTTCTTTTTAACTTTTTCTTCATCAAAGAATCCTGAAAAAAATATCACATTTTCCACTAAATAATCTTTGGCAGCATAACTGTAGCCAACATTGATGATTCTAATAATAAATCAGCATATTATAATGATTTCTGAAGGATCGTGTGACACTTCATACTGGAGTAAATGGCTTTATGGAAATTTCCAGCTTGCTCACAGAAATAAATGATTTTTAAAGATCTTAAACAGAAACCAGTATTTTATTTGGTAATACTTTGCAAATTTAATGTTTTTTTGTATTTTTTGATGAAATTAGACGCAGCCTTGATGAGCAGAAGAGACCTTTAAAACAAACATTAACAAATCATACTGATTCCAAACTTTTGATCGGTAGTGTATATCCAAGCTAAATGGCTTATTGAGTGAGATTTTTTTTTCCTTCCATTTGTCAGGGATTGATTGGATCATAGAAAAGTGGCCATTGCAAGCTAAACAGAAGCAGATCAGAGTACAAGTGTGCAGTCAGTTGTGGAGTGACAGGTTGCTGGAGAAAAGGGATTAAAACATGTCTGGCCATTGGACAACCTTACACTAATGTTTTTGATTAAAGATTACAAGGTCACATGAATTAAAAAAAAACCCCAACACGTACGTTCAGATAAATCAATTACCTAAATACTGCAACACCTCCATTCATTACAAAATTTTAGTTTCCAAAGTTTAGGAACATCTTATTCTAAACTATTTTTGGAACACAATTTATAGTGAACTTGTGAGTGAAAAATGAGATGATATTTTTTGGTTTCATTTTTGTTATGTATATTTCCTATAGCTAGAACACAGATGGATGAAAAGCTGCAAAACTCTAAGAGCAGTGTTTCCCAACCGGGGTGCCGTTTGTCGAGAGCAGGGGTGCATTGTAAAAAATCCTTTTTTAATTTAAAAAAATATATATTTTTACAATGCTAAAATGTTCAAAAAAAGCATCTACTATATAATATCAATTTTCAAAAATCCATTTTCTGATGTCCGCACATAATTAGAAATATCACCGCAATTTTGGCTGCAGAAAGAGTTTCCCGCCGTCAGTTTCACTTTCACGTTGGGGGACGCTCCTGCGTATTATCCCCGCTCTATGCATTATCCTCTCTCTATGCGTGTGTGTTATCCCGCTCTATGCATGTGTGTGTTCCGCTCAGTCGCTCCACTCGTATACCTTTCATGCTCATCGGAACAGCAAAGTCCACTCAAAAATTTAGCCGATAGGAAACATCGATGTAGTACAGTATTTTTTCTGTCTGCAATAGCCCTACTGTGTTGTAACATATGGGCAACTCTGGTAACGCTGCCCCTCTCATTCATTGATCTGCTAACCTTTATGTTATGCCACACGTGTTTTCTGATAATAGATCTTTCTAGGACTAAAACATTATTTGATAATTGGTTACAAACAAAAAAAAAAAAAAAAAAAAAAAAAAAAACAAGTTAAATATCTTAACCCTACTGTTAGACCTACCTGAAAACTAAAAAGCAGTTTATTTAATTCGAAAGCCTGTCGTTATTTTTTATTTTTGCCATCATTATTAATTTCTTTATTTTTTATTTTATTACTGACTGCTTACTTGTTATTTTTTTATTCAATTCAAAGTTTGAAACCAAGCTATCTCGTGCTGCTGCACCAAAATTACCCAACTGTAAAAAAAAAACACTAGCGAGCAAAAATGGTGTGAGAGAGCAGTTATAATGGTAATAATACTTTATAACATTATGTATACAGCCTACATTAAATCGGTCCATAAATAACCTATCTCTTCAATAGAAATTAGCCTACTGATTGCCACCATTGATGGACACATTTTTTTAATAATATCTGTATGACATTATATTCTGCAGTTCTTCCCTGTTGTACCGAAGATCTATACTTTTCAAATTATCATATCGAAGTTAGGAATTCAAATACTGTGACAATTAATTTTGTCGGGTGCCACAAGTTTCCAAAAATGTCCAAAGGGTGCCACGACTAAAAAAAGGTTGGGAAACACTGCTCTAGAGTGTAAGAAACATGGTGACATACCTGTCCATAGTCAGGTTTGAGGGGCGGATTCTCACGAAGCTCAGTGTCTGTGTACTCATTGTTAACATAGTAGCCAATGCGTATGAACTCCTGTCCTCTGTATGTGCATGTGATCAGAACAACAGTGACACCCACAGCATCACTCTCAGGTATTAGGGCGGTGTTTGGAGCTTCTGCCTGTTGCATGAAAGACAAAAATACCATAACAGAAAGTAATGAGGGAAAGAAAAGTATTACTTTGAATACGTGCATGACTCTAACTGGGTGTAACTACAGGATAAGTGCAATAATTAGCTTTATGTGTGTACATTTAATATAGGATAACATTACAGGAATAGTTATCCTATATTAAATGTACACACATAGGACACAAATAGGAATAACCTATAAACCACACTCATGTAGCTTCAAATGTACAACACACAAAAAAAATGTTTACTCATGTTCTGCTAGCTAAATCTAGTTTTGTGTTGCACATAAGAAAGTTAGGCAGGTTCACATAAATGAGTTAATTTCCAAATTTTGAATGAACTACCCCTTTAATTTGAGTCCTTTTATTATATTTTAATAAGAGTTTTGAGTCCTGAAAATGTACAGGTGCGGTTGTCACTCCCATAAATAACCGAAATGTGTGAATGCAGCCATATGAATAACTCAAATACAGGACTGACAACTTTACTCTGCTGCTGTGCGACAACATGTAATCTTTATAAATAATCTCAATTATAGTTTTGGTGAGATTGTGGCTATAAAAGTACCGATGAAATGCAACACTTTGAAAATAGCTCATTTATACCTTTATTTGTGTTATTTACAAAGTAGAATTGTCCTAGAATATATTTTAAAGGGGTCATATGATGCTGCTAAAAAGAACATTATTTTGTGTATTTGGTGTAATGAAATGTGTTTATGCGGTTTAACGTTAAAATAAAAAACACATTTTCCACATACTGTAGATTATTGTTTCTCCTCTATGCCACGCCTTTCTGAAAACGGCGATTTTTACAAAAGCTCATCAGTCTGAAAAGCAAGGTGTGCTGTGATTGGCCAGGTGTCCAGGATTATAATGACTTTTACTGTCTTTTTACATGTTGTGTTGCATCGCGCCGCGTAAACATAAAACCATGTCTGCATTTGTGATTGGAGAAACGACAAATAACAAGCCTACTCTACACTGCCCAAAACTCACGTTTTAATCGTCAGTGGCAAATTCTTTAAATATAAAAAAAACGTACAGTCTGTGAGTCAGAACAGCCAGACTGTCCTTGCAAAGTTGGCTGCTCCACTTTACAGAAACCGCCTTTGTGCACAGACACATTGTAACTACTAGCTACTCTCCCAGCAACAGTCCCCCATCCTTCTTAAAATGTGCTGCACACATCTGGATAATTGGGTTAAACTGTTCTGGAACAGTGTTGTAAATAAAACTTAACCACTGATTTTTAGTCGTGTCCATTTTTGGAAGGCCAACCAAAGTAGTTTTCGCTTTCACAACGAAGCACACAGCGCCTTCACAACATTGCGGCAGCAACAATACTACAGCGAGAATAAAATTTCCGCCTCCTTTCTTTGCTTGAACATTTGGGCGGCGTTATGCAAATCTTCCCACATAGTGACGTAGACATGTGGGGGCGTGTTAGAATGAGCCCTTTTAGGTAGGCGTGGCTGACTCTTAACTTTTATAAGAATATCTCTTTGGATTTGGACTTTAGTCTTTGCTGCTTTACAGATCTTCTTTATGCACCCAGAGCTTGTAACACTCCAAACAGAAATTTAAAATTGAAATCGCATCATTTGACCCCTGTGAAATCGAATGCAAAGCATTGCTTTTTTACTGTTGAGAATGATTAATCTTGTGTTATGATCTCCCCTGGAAACCACATAATTCGGCCCCTGCAGAACTGACCAACCCAGGACTGAGTCAAGAGTCCTGATCATGCGCTTCACTTTCTGCTGAGCCCCTTAAATAAATCCTTCATTCAAGATCTTAACAGAGAAACAAAAACATGGTTTATTCAAAAAAAGACAACCTTCCCTCATACTGTGTAATTACATACACAATTTTTTTTCCTTCACTATTCACAAAAAAAAAAAACTAGAACATACACTACTAGCCAAAAGTTTTAAATAATTACGATATTTTTTGTTTTTGAAAGAAGAGTTCATGTTGAAAAGTTTTTTTTCAACGTAATTTATTTGTGGAAAACAAAATACACTACCATTCACAAGGTTGGGGTAGTCCAGTTTTCAAAAAAAATTTCAAACAAGAATTGATACTTTTTATTCCGCACAGGACACATTAAATTCAATTGCATAGAACTGACATTTATGATGTAAAGAAATTATGTACTTTTAACTTCCGATTCATCAAAGAATATAGTATTATATATATATATATATATATATATATATACCCCACTGATTCCCAAAATAATATATTACGCAGAAAAAAATTTTTTCAACAATAATGAGAAATTTTTTCTGAGCAACACATCAGCAATAAAATATTTCCGCCACGTCAGGACCCTGAAGACTGGGAGAAATTATGCCTGAAATTCAGTTTTGCATCCACGGAATACATTACAATTGCAAAATCTATTCCAAATAGAAATCGGGCATCATGATAAATCGCATGCGATATTTAACGCACGTTTTGTCAGTAAAGCCGGTTCTGTAATCAGAACATATATGATCGTGGTTTTGCACAGCTTGTCAGTGAACAACAGCTCTGTGTAGTAAATGCTGCTCAATGTGAAAAGCACGCACATTAGTGTTGTCACGGTACCAAAATTTCTGTATTCGGTACCAATACCAGTGAAAACCCACGGTTCTTGGTACCAAAGCAAAACACAAAAACACGCTAATTAAAAAATTTGACTATACTTAAATTTAATCCAAACTGTTCACATATTTAATTTTAAAGGGCGTTTGAAAACCTTCTAGAGTTATTCAGCCAATAATAACAACTAAGATAGCTAAAAAACAAACAAACCCAGAACTGCTTTTCTGACTGATATGACACAAACATGTTTAACCATTTGTACGTCCTACACGCATAGTTTAATTCACAATTTCCTTTAAAGCCTCTGGTGTGTTAAAAATATTAATATCATCATGTCCTCCATGTTTTTTCTTTACCCTAACAAAAGTTATGAGAGCATTAATAGTTAATAAAGAACGTCCATTCTAATGCTAATTATATTAGCGAGCGCTTATGCTAACGATTAACTACTCTAATAAAAGCATTCATTTCAAATTAAAATATTGAATGATATTCATAACAGAAGCGGTGTTTCCCACAGACTTGTACTCTACTTGTGGCGGCATATATATGCAAATTCATTTTCTGCCAGCAGGAGGCGCTTGTAGAGCAGGAGAGATAGAGGTTTCCCCAGTAATGGCTAACAAATAAGCGCTGCGCTCACAAACGCTGCTTTATCAGGCATTACAGGCAAGATGAAATGAAAATGACATCCATAATTTTCTGAAGACAGTCGCTTTCCTTCAGAAATACAGTGATATAAAAACACCCGCACCGGGTTTCGACTTTGACACATGCAGTGGTCATGTTTATTCAATGAAGTCAAAGCATTTTGGAAAATGTATTTGTGGCGGTCAGTTTTGATATTTGTGCGGACCGCCACAAATAAATCAATGTATGGGAAACACTGAGAAGATCTAAATATTAAAAATTAAAATGAAACTTACCTGCTTGAACACTTTCATTTGATCTGGGTGTCTGTCTTTAAAGTGTTTTGTTAGTTTGGTGCGTTTCCTCGTTTTGATTTGCTTTTATGAAGAGAGTGCATCTGAGCACCTTTCGGATAGCGCATCAAGAACCGGTAAGACCACCGGTACTTACAAAAAACCTGGTACTGTAACGGTTTCATTTTTTTTTACACTAACGCACATGATGGAAATTTACTGCTGATTATAGAACCGGCTTTACTGACAAGATCGCTTTTAAATTAGCTCATGCGATTAGCCGGAGCCCTAATAGAAAACACTTCTTTTAAATTCTAATAATATTTTACAATATTACCGTTTTTGCTGTATTTTTTAATTAAATAAAAATGCATCCTTGGTTGCATGACTAGTAGTAGTGTATGATTTTGTTGGAATTAAAAGTGCAGATTTAACATTTAATTTTCTAGTACTGGGTCACACAGCTAAGCAAAGTGATCTGACCTGTATTTATGTACATTTCATCAGGATGTTTCTTGTATTTGATAAATCTATACTGTTGTTCAGAGATCAACTTTTACAAAAATATTACAGAAATATTAACGTTTCTACTTGGCAACCCTGTAGCACAGAGGAATTAGAGTAATGCATTGCATTTACTCATTTGTGACCCTGGAGCACAAAACCAGTTTGTCTGTAGCAATAGCCAACAATACATTGTATGGGTCAAAATTATAGATTTTTTTTTATGCCACAAATATCATTAGGATATTAAGTAAAGATCATATTTTGTAAATGTCCTACCGTAAATATCTCAAAACTTGAACTTGAAAACTCCAGGGTCACATTTGAGCGATTTTAATAAATAATATCATCAATATGTATTACTGCAGATAATTATTTGCAAAGATTTTTTTTTTCTTAGAAATACACACAAATAGAAAACGACAACAAGAAGAGAGACGATTAGCTTTGGTTTTAACTGAGAAGCACAAAGGATAAGTTACAGCTCGGCGTCCTCGCGCGCCATTCTGGCCTCATCTGGAGGAGTTAGCGCGTTAGCTAGCAAGCTAATGAAGAAGCAGAAAACACACCAAAACTCAATCAAACATAATGCTCACCTTCGGGAAGATCCTCCATGCACTCAAACGTTACTTCGAATTGAAACGGGTTTCCAAATGGACTCGGGTTGTCCAGGACAGCTACATTTAGCACTTGCACTTTTGCCATAGCTCTAACGTTACTGTAGTAACAAGGAAATTGACACGGTTTACCCCCAAAACAATGCAAGACCGATAAACCGAGAACAAATTCAAATACTCAGCCGACGTTTCAAGTAAAACTCTTGGAAGGTTTGTTTTCACTTCTTAGCTTGCGAGCTATTAGTCGGATACCGCGGACTATACTGTTAAAGCAGGAGAATAGAGACGTCTAGGTTGCCTCTCCTCCCAGATTAAAAGGAAAAAGAATTCAAAATATGACCTAAAGTAACGTATAGACGTAAAACAAATATTATTTCACGAAACCCGTTACTTAAGCTGACAGACAATACAAGCAGCGTTGTCTCCCGCCAGAGCTTTCAGACAGCGCCAGTACGCGTCTCGGAAAGCGGATTGGTTTGTGCGCTGATTGGTCAGTAAACCGAAGGTCCCGGATTCTGCGGACGATGATTGGACGGCAGTGACAGCTGTTATGTGGACGAGCCCTCCTCTGGGTTTGATTGGCTGCATCATCTTTCCTAGCTAAAGTTTAGTTCAGCGGGTGAATGTGTAGTTTATATTATGGTTTTAAAAATACAGAATTATATTTGACTGTTACCTGGGTAGATAGTAGTAAGGAAGCCTATTGGGTAGAAAAAAGAAAATCAGTTGCTGAGTCTTTCAGACGCATATGAACCAGCAAAAGAGGGTTTTTTTTTTGTTTATGAATTGTGAATTGAATCTGAATTGTGAAAGATGCCAGAAAAATCACTGACAGTCTGCACAGTTTGTAATTGTCTGTGTATCAAATAAACTAATGCAATGACGTTTAGAGGGTTTGCGGAAAATATTAGGTTATTATTATTAACAAGAACTTCAATTCCATTTCAAGATGAAACAGATAACAGTTATTAATAATTGAATATTACACTCTAAAAAATGCTGGGTTGTTTCAACCCAACGTTGGGTCAAATATGGACTAACCCAACTTTTGGGTTAAAAAAATTGAATGTAAAAATTTAACCCAAAGGTTGGGTTAGTCCATATTTGACCCAAAGTTGGGTTGAAACAACCCAGCATTTTTTAGAGTGTACTACTCAAAAATACGTTAAAATTTATGGTTATTAATTTAAATTTGAGGATCACCTTTATTTGACCCTCTAACTCTAACACTTTCTATTCTATTTTAATTCTACGTTATCTATATTTATCTTCTTTTTTTATTCTTTATTTTAAGCAATCGCTTTCTATTTTTTCTATTTATCTGATGTTTTCTTTGTGTGGGGTGTGGTGTGTGTGTGTGTATATTAGATATAATTCATTCATTCATATTCCTAGTGTTTTCGTATTTTTACTGTTAGTGGGCAGGTTTAAAGCTAATTTCCTTTTTTTTTCTGTGTGGGTCATCAACGAATCGACAGTAACGAAGTGGTTCATGATTTTCCTAAAAGGAGGAAAGGGATTAACAGAACTGTGGTATGTCAAGAATTTTTATTTATAAGATTAAAACTTGATTCGCTACCACTGGAGGTCGCAACACTAACAGAGCATTCAAACGGATGGTATTGATAATATAGTGTGGTGTGTGTGGGGTGTGTGTGTGTGTGTGCGTGTGAGAAAGTGAGTGAGTGTGTGTGTGTGAGTGAGTGGGTGTGTGGGTGTGTGTGAGTGTGTGTTTGTGTGTATGTGAGTGAGTGTGTGTGTGTGTGTGTGTGTGTGTGTGTGTGTGTGTGTGTGTGTGTGTGTGTTGGTTTTTGTGATTTACGAGGACATTTTATATGAATACACGCAACACTATGAGGACATTTTGTATTATGAGGACAGGGCCAATGTCCTCATAATTCAGACAATGTAGAAGTGCTTCTATAGGTAGAGGGAGCTCTAATTCGAATTTTCTCCAAAAGTCCTTATAGTTCACAATTACCGGACTTTGTGTTAAGCGTGTGTATCGCGACTGCGCCCCTGTAGGTGGGTCTCGGTAATGCACGTCCTCATTAATATTCAACGTGTGTATGGAATCGCAGGTTTTGATTGGCTGAGAGGCCAGATGTCCTCATAATTTCGGGTTTTGTCAAACCACTGTGTTATAGCGTATCCACACCAAGGACGATAAACATAAAACTATATTTGTAAAAGCGTTCTAAATATAAAGGAATAACAAAGTCCACACCACAACTATAAAAATAAAAGCATAGAGAAACAATATCGTTGGAATCACTTTCAGAACAATTAAACTTATGTGCTGGATGAATGATCTATTTTTACCATTCTGTGCAAACTTTTAAAATTTTAATTAACATTGCGTGAAAAAATACTAATGACAATAACAAGACACTAAAATAAATAAACAAAAATGACTTATAACAGCACGCTTTTGATGAGCCATCCCCCCCCCCCCCTTCACCCCTCACCCCCACACACTCACCCCGACTGCGTCACTTCCTGCTGAGATGAGCACAGGTGAGCATCATGATGAAAGACACTCCAGGTGAGACTGATGATACAACTCAAAGTCGAGAAACTGTTTTTATTTTATATTACATTAGTTATAAAGTTAGCCTCTGCAGTTAATCAGGCTAGCTTTGGTCACATTTGTCAGCTTTTATCTAGCGTTTCCTCACAAATCATTAGGAATTAACAATTTATAATTGAAGATGTTTTTTTTTGTCATTATTTAACAGCAATAATTCATGCTTTACCTACTAGTCGGATAAATACAGATAGCAATAACTAAACAGCTTGTATTATGTATGTTTTGGGATGTGCTAATGAGGTTAGTGTATGAAAGGCCACATGGAAAAATACTGTAGTACACTTTAGTATTTGATGTAGTAAATTGTAGCTTACTCTAGTATGTTGTAATCATTACTACACTTTGTTAATGCATACTACAGTATTCTATAGTATTCGTGAATTGATAAACCATACTGGCAAACCATTTTACTATGGTAAGGTTCAAAAACACTATTGTATCTAGGAATAGTACTACAGTTTACTATAGTAAAAACAAAAGTATACTACAGTATTTTTCATATGGGAGTGGTGAACTTAATGTTTTTTAGGGTGCACGGCTTTTGCTGTTCAGTTGTAAACTAGTTATCTTGTGTTCCTGGGGCTGAGCACATCCCAAATCAGGTGCCTTTAATTGCGAACAGTTCTTTGTGAAGGTCATTCCTGCAGAACTGTAATGGTGTCGTAATGGTAATCAGTGCTGTCCTATCAGTCTGACCTGCTGTTGCTGTAGGTGTCTGAAGAGGTTTCACCTATATACAAGTCTGATAGTCATATCATAATGCTTCTCTTTAGTGTAGTTGAGAAGGAGAAAAGCAGCATGTTTAAGATTGTTAAAAATACTAAACACAAATTTAAGGTCTAAGATGTTTTTCCTGTTTCACTAGTACAATATACTGACATGCAAATAGTACAGAATAATCCCTATTGTTAAATATGTAAGCCCTCTACACAAATAGAAAAGTAAACTCAGGTGATAGGTCAGGATGTCACATAATATAATATATTATAATATATAATAATTACATTCATAATGTCATAAAGTGACAAAAAAACATAATCTGGCTTTTGCAGGAAATGGCAGCAACAAGGTCCCGGAGGGCCAAACAAAAACCCAAAGATGAAGCTGCATATTTTTCATCCATGTTCAAAGATAAGGATGGATTTGAAATAAAATACATAAATTCATTTAAAGGTGAGTAACACAAGTGAGTATCTATGTTTAAGTATTGTTTTAACTTTACCCTTTTTCCTGACTGATGTGCTCTTTGTTAGGTCGAGGAGTGTTCAGCTGTCGCCACTTCCAAAAGGGAGATTTTCTCATTGAATATCGAGGGGAAGTCATAACTAAACAAGAATATGAAAGAAGGCACAGAGTATACCACACTGCGGTTGAAGTTTTTTTGTTTGAATTTCGTTTTAATGGAAAACAATTGTGGTATGTATATTGCTGTAATTAATTTACAATCTCTTTCAAATTTACAAAGTTGTAGGTCACCCAGAGATACACATCTATATTTTCTGATGCAGTAGTGGTAAAGTAGGATGAGTCCATCCAGAAACATTTTTTAATTTTTCAGTGAGACTTTCCTATTGTGTGATTCAGTCAATATTACACCTTGGAGTTAGCGTAGTGTTCTTGCTCTTTTAGGGTTGATGCTGCCAGAGAAGACTGCTCTTTAGGGAGACTCGTCAATGATGATCATGTGAACCCCAACAGCAAAATGAAAACAATCAGAGTGGACGGAAAGCCCCATCTGTGCTTATTTGCAATAAAGGACATAAGTCCTGGGGAAGAGATTAAGTATAACTATGGGGATTCTGACTGGCCATGGAGAAGCAAGGTATTTACAGATGGAACAACATTTTTACATCTGATTTGTGATTAGGCTCTAAATAATTTCTGAGCAATATTAAGCATTTTGCAGAAAGTGCATATTGTACCTCAAAAGTTAAAACCTTTTTATACTCATTTGAACACAGTTTACTGTTCTAATAGTTTTTCAATCATGTGGAGAAGTTAGCGGAGACATGTTAGTACTTCATTTTGAATCCACACAGGTGTGTTCTGAGACAGAAGAACAGGTGATGGCTGTGGTCAGCTGTGCAGCAGGGGATGGAACAGAGAAGGTAAGTGTCTGAAGTCTGTTTGTGTAATGATCAACAGGTAGTTAATTTCCATTAACTTTTATAAGATGATGCAGAATATTTATAAACTGTATTGGTTCCTTAAACTGTCCTCACAAGTTTATTTGACATCAGTATAGATGATCTCTTGCCAACCTATGTTTACAAATATCTTTCATATTTCACAGGTGTGTTCTGAGACAGAAGAACAGGTGATGGCTGTGGTCAGCTGTGGAGCAGGGGATGGAACAGAGAAGGTAAGTGTCTGAAGTCTGTTTGTGTAATGATCAACAGGTAGTTAATTTCCATTAACTTTTATAAGATGATGCAGAATATTTATAAACTGTATTGGTTCCTTAAACTGTCCTCACAAGTTTATTTGACATCAGTATAGATGATCTCTTGCCAGCCTATGTTTACAAATATCTTTCATATTTCACAGGTGTGTTCTGAGACAGAAGAACAGGCGATGGCTGTGGTCAGCTGTGGAGCAGGGGATGGAACAGAGAAGGTAAGTGTCTGAAGTCTGTTTGTGTAATGATCAACAGGTAGTTAATTTCCATTAACTTTGATAAGATGATGCAGACTATTTATAAACTGTATTGGTTCCTTAAACTGTCCTCACAAGTTTATTTGACATCAGTATAGATGATCTCTTGCCAGCCTATGTTTACAAATATCTTTCATATTTCACAGGTGTGTTCTGAGACAGAAGAACAGGCGATGGCTGTGGTCAGCTGTGGAGCAGGGGATGGAACAGAGAAGGTAAGTGTCTGAAGTCTGTTTGTGTAATGATCAACAGGTAGTTAATTTCCATTAACTTTTATAAGATGATGCAGAATATTTATAAACAGTATTGGTTCCTTAAACTGTCCTCACAAGTTTATTTGACATCAGTATAGATGATCTCTTGCCAACCTATGTTTACAAATATCTTTCATATTTCACAGGTGTGTTCTGAGACAGAAGAACAGGCGATGGCTGTGGTCAGCTGTGGAGCAGGGGATGGAACAGAGAAGGTAAGTGTCTGAAGTCTGTGTTTGTAATGATCAACAGGTAGTTAATTTCCATTAACTTTGGTAAGATGATGCAGAATCAGTACCTGAACATTACACACACTATGTGTGCTACAATGAATTCACACATGCCCAGAATGTTAATCTATGCATTCACTTGTATTATCTGTAATTTTTGCATTAGATAGTTGTATTGCAAACTCAAGGCATCACCATGTACTGCCTTGGTGTCCAAAATTAATGTTCAAGAATCAAACTTTTCAGATATCAACAAAGTCTGATCCTCAGCTGACACGTTATGACAATGCTCAACAAGTAAATTAACATTTAATAAGTGTTTTTCATATACAGTGCCCTCCATAAGTATTGGAACAGTAATGACAAAATTGCTTTGTCTGCTGTGGAGTCAAGACATCTGCAAATATTATTAAAAGATGTATATGAGACAAAACTACAGAATGTCACATTTTATTATTAGCTGTTTCAACACATTTATGTTTTACCAAATACAAAGGACAGCACTTTTAGAGTTTCATTCCCTAATCTGATGTGAGCATAAGTATTTTACTTAACTTATTAACTTAAAGCAAATGTAAAAGTTTAAAAGCTAACATTTAGTTGTGAATCCCTTGCATGCAATCACAGCAGTGAGTCTACCACCCATAGACATCACCAGACTCTTGGTTTCATCCTTTGAAATGCTTTTCCAAGCCTTTAATACAGCCAATTTCAACTGTTGCTTGTTTTGGGGAGCTTCTGCTTTTAGTCTCCTCTTTAGCTGGTGAAATTCATGTTCAATGGGATTTAAATCTGGAGACTGACTTGGCCAATCTAAGAGGTCATTGTCCTGTTACAATATGAAGCACTTTATAATGAGTCTTGAGGCATTTTCTTGAACATTGGTAGCCAAGATTTGTATTTGTTCACTTCTGCATTCATTCTGCTATCACCACCATCATTCTTTAAGCCATTAAAAAAGTTGAGAGAGCCTGTTCCAGAGGCAGCCATGCATGCCCACGCCATGACACCACCTCCACCATGCTTTACAGATGAGGTTGTATGCTTAGGATCATTTGCAGTTCCTTTTTTTTTCTCCACACTTTTGCTTTCCCATCACTTAAATAATAGATCATCTTTGTCTCTCATATGTCCATAAAACTGTTCCAAAACTCTACTGGCTCACCTTTGTGCTTTTTTGCGAACTCTAATCTTGCCTTTCTATGATTGCTGCTGATCAGAGGTTTGCATCTTTGCTGTGTAGCCTCTGTAATTCTATGCCAAAGTCTTCTGCGGACAGTAGATTGTCAGACCATCACTCCAGCTTTCCGGAGATTGTTGGTGATTTTACAGATACTTATTTTAGGGTTCTTTTTCACAGCTTTTATCATTTGTCTATCATCAACGGCTGTTGTTTTTCTCTGCTGACCTGGTCGTTGTTGGTTGCTGTAGTCGCCGGTGGCTTCTTTCTTTTTCAGGACATTCCAAAATGTTGATTTCTCCATGCCCATTGTTTTTGACATACAGTAGCTCTAATTGAGTTCCTCTTTTCTTTTAGCACCCAAATTGCTTGCTTTTCTCTCAAAGTCATCTCCCTCATCTTCATGGTTTGTGTGTGTCGTCACTGAATGCAAGACTCAGAAGGCAGAAGCAATGGATATAACTGATACAACACATTCCCTGCTTTTAATATCTGAACAATTAATGCAACATGACACAGCTGATCACTTAGAAAGACCTGTGAGTCAACTGTCCCAATACATATGCTCACATCAGATAGTGGGATGAACCTAAAAGTGCTGAATTATTAGTTGAGTAAAGATCTATGTATTGAATCACCCCAATATAAAAATGATGATATCTGTAGTTTTGTTCTATCATTTTTGATATATTGCAGAGTCTTGACTCCCAGCAGGACAACGCAATTTGTCATTACGGTTCCCAATACTTATGGAGGGCACGATGATTCGTTCATGGCAAAACATATTGATTTTCATTGAAGTCAAACTCCAACCTTTAGAATAGATGGATGGTGATATAAAATGTTTTATACATTTGCATTACCAGTGGTAAGATGATGGTTAATTCTGAGTAGCATTGAGTGTCGTATGTCCCATATTAATTAGGCTGCTGTCGTGTGTGTAGTGTGGGGTGGGCAGAAGTTAAGTGTGTTATTGCCAAATTGGACCATGGTTGGTGTGTCGTATGTCCCCATACTTGCTGCTGTCGTGTTGTGTATTGTGGGAGATGGGCAGAAGTTAAGTGTGTCTCTTGCCAAACTGGACCATGGTTTGTGTGTCGTATGTCCACATACTTACTGCTGCTATCGTGTTGTGTATTGTGGGGTTGGGCAGAAGTTAAGTGCGTCTCTTGCCAAATTGGACCATGGTTTGTGTGCCGTATGTCCACATACTTACTGCTGCTGTCGTGTTGTGTATTGTGGGAGATGGGCAGAAGTTAAGTGTCTCTTGCCAAATTGGACCATGGTTTGTGTGTCGTATGTCCACATACTTACTGCTGCTATCGTGTTGTGTATTGTGGGGTTGGGCAGAAGTTAAGTGCGTCTCTTGCCAAATTGGACCATGGTTTGTGTGCCGTATGTCCACATACTTACTGCTGCTATCGTGTTGTGTATTGTGGGGTTGGGCAGAAGTTAAGTGCGTCTCTTGCCAAATTGGACCATGGTTTGTGTGCCGTATGTCCACATACTTACTGCTGCTATCGTGTTGTGTATTGTGGGGTTGGGCAGAAGTTAAGTGTCTCTTGCCAATTGGACCATGGTTTGTGTGTCGTATGTCCACATACTTACTGCTGCTGTCGTGTTGTGTATTGTGGGGTTGGGCAGAAGTTAAGTGTCTCTTGCCAAATTGGACCATGGTTTGTGTGTCGAATGTCCCCATACTTACTGCTGCTGTCGTGTTGTGTATTGTGGGGTTGGGCAGAAGTTAAGTGTGTCTCTTGCCAAATTGGACCATGGTTTGTGTGTCGTATGTCCCCATACTTACTGCTGCTGTCGTGTTGTGTATTGTGGGGTTGGGCAGAAGTTAAGTGTGTCTCTTGCCAAACTGGACCATGGTTTGTGTGTCGTATGTCCACATACTTACTGCTGCTATCGTGTTGTGTATTGTGGGGTTGGGCAGAAGTTAAGTGCGTCTCTTGCCAAATTGGACCATGGTTTGTGTGCCGTATGTCCACATACTTACTGCTGCTATCGTGTTGTGTATTGTGGGGTTGGGCAGAAGTTAAGTGCGTCTCTTGCCAAATTGGACCATGGTTTGTGTGCCGTATGTCCACATACTTACTGCTGCTATCGTGTTGTGTATTGTGGGGTTGGGCAGAAGTTAAGTGCGTCTCTTGCCAAATTGGACCATGGTTTGTGTGCCGTATGTCCACATACTTACTGCTGCTGTCGTGTTGTGTATTGTGGGGGATGGGCAGAAGTTAAGTGTCTCTTGCCAATTGGACCATGGTTTGTGTGTCGTATGTCCCCATACTTACTGCTGCTGTCGTGTTGTGTATTGTGGGGGAGGGGCAGAAGTTAAGTGTCTCTTGCCAAATTGGACCATGGTTTGTGTGCCGTATGTCCACATACTTACTGCTGCTATCGTGTTGTGTATTGTGGGGTTGGGCAGAAGTTAAGTGCGTCTCTTGCCAAATTGGACCATGGTTTGTGTGCCGTATGTCCACATACTTACTGCTGCTGTCGTGTTGTGTATTGTGGGGGATGGGCAGAAGTTAAGTGTCTCTTGCCAAATTGGACCATGGTTTGTGTGTCGTATGTCCCCATACTTACTGCTGCTGTCATGTTGTGTATTGTGGGGGATGGGCAGAAGTTAAGTGTGTCTCTTGCCAAATTGGACCATGGTTTGGCTTTACGGTGTGTCGTATGTCCACATACTTACTGCTGCTGTCGTGTTGTGTATTGTGGGGGATGGGCAGAAGTTAAGTGTGTCTCTTGCCAAATTGGACCATGGTTTGTGTGTCGTATGTCCCCATACTTACTGCTGCTGTCGTGTTGTGTATTGTGGGGGATGGGCAGAAGTTAAGTGTGTCTCTTGCCAAATTGGACCATGGTTTGTGTGTCGTATGTCCCCATACTTACTGCTGCTGTCATACTATGCATTACAGTGCAATACGTTTGTGATCTATACATTTTGTTATTGTGAAACTATTAAAATAATGTGTTTAAACCCTAACCCTATCTCTTAACAGCTAACTATTTTAATATAATCACTTCTAATAAATGTGACTCTTTTTTTCCCCAACAGAATTGTAAACATGACGTAGTCTCCTCAGTAGTATCAAGCTTGAATAAATGTGAATGCTGCAGTGGACCCTTTTCCGCTTTTAAGTGGATTGGTGTGAGATGTAAGGGTAAGTATTTTGTTCTGAAAATTAAAAGATTCTCATCTAAATGATTTTGTACCATCAAAAACCAAATTATTGCGTAATCTTGATATCCTAAATATATCATATTTTGGCTTAAAAAATATTTTCTTTCTCCACCTATCTACCGGTGTAATTGTATCTGTTCATATTTCTCAAACTCTCTCTGAAGTTCTTTTGGATGCTCTCCTACTTAATCCTCCTTCATTCTTAGTTTACTCATTTTTCTTTTCTCTATTCTCTTCCATCTACTAGCCGCACTTTCGAACACACTACTTCTCTATCGCTCTGTTATCTATCACTTTTTAAAGCAACTTTTCTTGAATCAAATGGAACCAACCTTGTTTATTATATCCTCAATCCAGTTTGTTCCTGCTTCTGGCATAAAACTTGCTACAAGAAAAATGTGAAGCCCAAACCTGACCCATTAACATCAGTAAGTGTGATTTATCGAATAGTCAGATTTTTTTTTTTGAGTAATTTTTCCTTAGAAGTAAACTTTTTGAATATGTACAAATAATATTTTTGCTATTTCAGGATTCTGAAGAAGAATTTTCCAGTGAGAATTTGTCAGATCGGGACTATGTACCTAATTCTGTTTCAGAAAGCTCAGAAGTGGGCATAGTGTCTTCAGAAAATGAATGTCCTGAACAACTCTTAAACATGCCGACTACTAAAGTGTCCTACTTTGAATCTGCTGCAGAAATTCAAAATGGCAGACCATGCCAAGAAAGCATCATAGGTAAAGATTCACACCCAAAAGATCCAGTCTGCACAGCACAGCTTGAAAGGTCTTGTATGAAAGCCAAGCAAGCGTTGGTAATACTGAAGACACATCTGTTGAGAATATCACAAGCACAGGGGAAGATCCATGTATACAATCTTCAAATATATCTTCTTCAGTAAGCAAGAAGAATTACTGCTACATTTGTGGAAAACCACAGTCAAAATTTACACGCCACTTAAAAACCCATGAGAAATCAAATGTCGATGTTGCTCGGGCTTTGGCATTGCCAAAACACTCCAAAGAACGTCAAAAACTTCTGAACAAACTGCGGAACAAAGGAAACTACGAACACAATGCAGATGTTTTAGCGAGTGGGACTGGACTGTTAAAACTCAGACGTAAACCAAAGAAAATGTATATTTCAAAAGATTATGTGCATTGTATGTATTGCCATGCAATGTTTCTCCGGAGGGATCTCTGGCGACACGTTCGAAATTGTCTTTCCAAACCAGTGGAAGATCAGGCAGAGCCAGGAAGAACTAGGGTCTTGTCTTTGGCAACAATGTCTAATACAGCTCTCTGTCAACAAATATCACAGGGTGTTTGGAAGCTGTTAACTGTGATGAAAGACGATGACATCTCTGCTGCTGTGCGGAGTGACTTTTGCATTCTTCAGCTGGCCCAGTCATTTTTCAATAAACATGGACAGGATCCCACCAAATATGACTATATTCGACAGAAGCTCCGGGAAGTTGGAAGACTTCTGCTGATTCTGAGAAAAGAATTTTCAGTACAGACTCTTGAAGATGCTGTAAGACCTGCAAATTATAATGTGGTTATCCAAGCCGTCAAGAGGGTATCTGGGTTTGATGATGAAAAACACTCATACCAGACTCCAAGCCTTGCCCTCAAGTTGGGCCACTCTCTGAATAAGATATGTGACATTATACATTGCAGAGCTCTAATGGCAGAAGACAGTGAGGGGATAAAGTCAACCCAGACATTCAAAAAGCTGTATGATGCAAAGTGGTCTGAACTTGTTTCTCACACAGCTTTGACCACCTTGAATGAGGGGCACTTTAACAAGCCATCCACCCTCCCTTTCACAGAAGATGTACAACGTCTTCACCAGCACCTTGAAAAGGTTGCCGATTTAGCCTCTGAGAACTTGAAACAGATGCCATCAGCACAAGTCTACTGAGAACTTTGCAAAGCAACTCTAGCAAAAATCATACTGTTTAACCGACGACGTGGAGGAGAGGTTGCAAAGATGCAACTAAAAGGTTTTCTAGAGAGGGACACAGCTGCCCTACATAAAGATGTTGCTGTTGAGCTAACAAAGTTTGAGCAAAAACTTTGTGCACATTTCAGTCGGGTAGAAATTAGGGGTAAAAGGGGGCGAAAAGTTGCAGTCTTGTTATCGCCAGACATGGTTGATGCAATAACACACCTCATAATCAGAAGAACAGAGTGTGGAGTCCCAGAAGAAAACACATTCCTGTTTGCAAGACCCAACTGTTTGACTCCATATCGAGGACAAGACTGTCTGAGAATTTATGCAAATGAGTGTGGTGAGCAAAACCCTGAACTCCTCCGGTCGACACAGTTACGCAAACATGTTGCAACTTTGTCACAGGTCCTGAACCTCAAAAATCACGAGTTGGACCAAGTTGCTGACTTTTTGAGCCACGATATTCGTGTCCACAGAGAGTATTATAGGCTTCCGGAGGCTACAACCCAGCTGGCCAAAATATCTAAACTACTACTTGCCATGGAGAAAGGGTCACTTACAAATCTTCAGGGCAAAACACTAGAAGAGATTGAAATTGAAGGTAATGCTACCAAGTTGTTACAAATTACATTTTCAAGTTTACTGTAAAGATTCAAGTATTCATATCCTAAAGATAATCCCTAGCATTCAGACCTTGTAATACAATGTAATATTCATCAAACTTCAGAGTGATCACCATGTCCTCTTTTTTTTTACTCTAACATTTGCAAAGTTAAACTTAATTGATACTCTGAATGTTTATTTTTTGTTAGATAAGTTAGACTTTACTGATTCTGAGCAAAGTGAAGACAGTGATGCTGAAGAGATACATCCACAGACACAAACAGAAACAGGTAAAAACACATAAACATACAAACATCAAATCCGTAAAGTCAGCATAAGAAGTGTACCATACAATGCACCAAAACATTATAATAGTTCAGAGCTGTTACTGAAGCAGCATGGTCTTGATTCACTTCATTTAGACCAAGCACTACTACTGTTTATCGTATTTTATTTTTCTATTCACAGATATTGACTCTGCCTTTGGAGGCCCATCTCAAGGTTTGACAAGAATAAAAAAGTTTTCAACTTCAAACCCATTTTAAGTATATATATACTAACACATTTTGAAACTAAACTGAGTGCGAAAATGTTTAAAATGCAGTTTAGATTGCTTGATTTATTATATTGTGTAAATGACACAAGATTTTGAATTTAGGATTAACAAGTTTTTTTTTAAACAAAGATTGTTGTAGGAAAGACAAAGAGCGGAAGAGCATGAACAACATGGTAAAAGCACAGAAGCATATACAGAAAAAACACTGTACTAGGGAGTCGTGTAGATCAATCATTTTAACCGTTTTTGTTTTACATGATGTGTAAAATGTTTTACAAAATTTACAGAGATTTACAGTTTCACAGTGTAAAACTATTTATGAAATGTTTGAGCATGTGCCATCAGAACCTTTATACTGAGCCATACTATTCATACCGCAGGAATGAAGAAGGCTAGGCGCCCTGTTGAGAAACCTCCAGGCACCTCAGATGGTATGAGCATCTACCTCACTCAGCCAGCATCTCCATTGAGGTTTGATTTAATTAATGCAAACCAAGCACTACTACTGTTTGTTATATTTTGTTTTTTCATTCACAGATGTTGACTCTGCCTTAGGAGGCTCATTTCAAGGTATGACGAGAATAAAAGTTTAACTACTTATCTATATCAGGAACTAAGTAACCATAACACACAAGTCAGATCTTTAATTTCATTGTTTTATTTACAAATTGATATTTTAGTTGAATGTAACATCAGGATGGGCCAACATTTAAAACACAATCTTACAAGGATGGTAACAACACAACAAAACATAATGAATAAATTGCTCCCCTTACTAAAACAAACAAACAGGCAAAAACATGTTTAACAAAAACAGCAGCCCATCATTTTTTACTCAAAGGATTAGTAATCTGTACAAAAAGGTTCGACTAAAGACAAGGGTTGGTAAGAGCTGGGGCTGGTTGGGAGAGAGAAGAGCGGATTTCTGGCAATCATGGTGATTAACCCAGGTGTTCAGGAAACTGTTTTCCTCTTTGTTGTTTTTTTTTTTTTTTTTTGTGTATTCGCGGAAAAATTCTTCCTGAACAGGGGTGATTTGCAGAAGGAAACCAAAAACGAATATATGGTCTCCAAAACAGAAATCGATGCAGTAATGAGACATTCAGGAAACAACCATCGCAAGGTGTAAACTCGCCACTAAAGTTGAATGCCAACAGTGCAAGAATGCTGAGCATCCTGTTTTGGCTAGTCGCTCTGTCCAAAACATAAGAGATTTCGTCAGGAATCGTGGCTTAACACTAAAAAACAAACAGTCACAAAATACTCAATAAGTGTTTTTTTTTTTTGTTTATATGCAAGAGAAAAATTCTTCTGTTGAACATCTGTTAAAGGATTTAATGTGCTTTCATAATATCGAAAAATGTTCGTTATTAACTTTGTTTATGAACCGTTATAATTAAGTTCTCCTCCTCCACACATTTGAGTTTTTTTTTTCCTTTACACACAGGACATCTCTTTATACACAAAATGTTAGTGTATCTTATGATGTAATATTATAAGGGAAACTATTGTAATGTTGCTGTAAACAAGAACTAATTAAACTTTGCTCCTTGTTCACAGACTGTGCATACTGTTATATGTCTTCATGTCTTGTTTGAATGTTGTGTCTTCACTTAAAGACGATCACCCAGTCAGGGTTTATTCTGCAATAACAACCGGCTGGATGTACATTATCCCTTATGTCACACAAATAGTAGGTCCTTGAATGCACACTATAAAAGGTAAGGTTGCATATTTACATTACTATACAAAAATATTATAAATACATGCACAGTGCTGGTGTACTGTGTGCTAAGTCTGATCTTTTGTCCTCATATATCAGGTATGTCCCTTTAATACACAATATCTTCATTATTGTGTTTGTGTTAAATCGTTTGTCCTCTTATATCAGGTATGTCCCTTTAATACACAATATCTTCATTATTGTGTTTGTGTTAAATCGTTTGTCCTCATATATCAGGTATGTCCCTTTAATACACAATATCTTCACTATTGTGTTTGTTAAATCGTTGTCCTCTTATATCAGGTATGTCCCTTTAATACACAATATCTTCACTATTGTGTTTGTTAAATCGTTGTCCTCTTATATCAGGCATGTCCCTTTAATACACTCACATGACATGTTTGTGTGTTGTATAGCCAATGTCCTTAGAAATCACATTAGTCCTCATAATACAGTTTTGTGTCATAGGCGGGGCTTGTGTATCAAATCATTAATTGTCCTCATAATTGTGTATATTTTCAGGTTGTTACATTATAAGTTGTGTTTTGTGTAAACAAACTTTGAAGTGAAATCTGT